>JAGQAX010000016.1:4795342-5282842 GCA_019142605.1 Cephalopholis sonnerati
TGTTTGAAAAATCCTGAGATAACAATTAAATTCAGTGTACAAGTGTCTAATGGGACATTATAAGAATATCTGAACTCTTCTGTTTATATCTGAATATATACACAAAAATGTCACAAAAATGAGTTTCATGTGTCTTTCTGGAGGTTAATGCCAAGTGGCTCTTTGTCAGTCCATTATTTACATGAATGCATTTATCATGCTTTTAATGACATCCACAGAATGACTGTGGAATAGAGAGGAAACTGTCCTCTCTATGGTTTGCAATTCTGTTGCGTGGTGTGTAAGGCCAGAGGCCTTGTCGTGAGTGTTACAGTGATACTGTTGGTTTGGTCAAACGACTATGAAAGGTTTCCTCGGGTCAATAACTCCCCTGAGAAAGCCCTTCAAATGTCATGTTTGTCATGAATAAATAAAGTCACGCTGACCGCAGTGTGTGTGTGTGTGTGTGTGTATGTGTGAACTGATACAAAAGCAAAGCTTTTCTAGTGATGTGTACGACTGTATTAATGTGATATCGCAAACTGCATTTTTGTTGACTGTTACACGACACAGCTGTGGTTCAAGCCACCAAACTGCTTTCTTATTCCAAGTTGCTTACAGCTCATCACAAATTTTGAAGGAGACAAATTCAAAGAAGACAGTATAGCCCCGTTTCCACCAAGCAGTACAGTAAGGTTCATTTCAGTTCAGTAAGCTTTTTTTCTGTTTTCACTGTGAAAAGTTGTGGATGGTACCAATGGAACCGTTCTTAAAGTCATCATTTTTGGTCACCCCTTTGTTGGGGTACCTAGCACACAGATCTAGTACTAAAAGGTGTAGCTGTGAACACTGCAGTCCCGTGATTGGTCAACAGAGGATGATCACTCTGTCTTAAGGCTGAGTTGTAGCTGGTTTTGAAGCTTATGTAACCACTGTTCATACCCTGGGAAGTCTTACATATATTAGTAAACTATAACTATAAAATGAAAGGATGTTTTGCTGCCTCTTGCAGCAGCTGTAGTCTGAGAAAAAAATAATTTAATTCACTGGGCTTTTACGGTGGAACATTTACTTGTACTCAATGCATGAGTTCACGACGTGAATCCATTAGAACACCTTAAATTTAAATATGACAGTTTTTACCATCTCCTTGGTTTTTATTGTCTCTCTTGGATGACATAGACTTTTAGTATTGAGTGGATCTTCAGCCATTTAAATATTTATTAGTTTTGACCGGATTATGTGATCTGCATATGTTCTAATCCTCATCTAAAAAAAAAGAATAGTCACTGAGCGTCATTCCTGTACCACAACACTAAAGCCCTGCACATGCCCAAGAGGGACTAAATGCACAAACCTGCTATTTTCTCCATTCTGTGGACAATAAATGAGGTGCAGACTTCCATCTGTGACACCTCTGGTCCATCCAGCACTTGCTGTATTTTGTCGTCAGTGAGTGACAACAACCCCGCCCACATTTAAGAGTACCATTTGTGGTGGAAATGCTAAACGGACCTCGGGTCCAGGTACCATGTCTGAAGGGATACTTTTGGTTCCAAAAAGGTACCATCCCACAAGTGTTTGGTGGAAATGGGGCTTATGTTGGGGTCCCCACCACTTCATGCAGCGATTAGTTTACACCTGCCTGCAAGAGACAAAAGCTGTGGAAAAAATTCTATAGATTTGAAATTCAAGATTGGACATATTCTGGCTCTGGAATCTGCCACAACACTGGACTCATCCAGGATCCTGGTGTTGACAGTCACTGTGTATTTTATTTATATTATGTACTTAATCAAGAACAGCCACTAGCATAATGCATATTTCCATAACACTTGTGAAAAGAAATGTTGATGTTATACATCTTAAAATGTGCAAATATAACATATTCATGGTTTGCAGAAATGTACAATGCCAACATTTTTTTCTAGCCACAGGGCTGGCCTTGATCAAGACAAGCTCCACCTCATCACTGTGATATGACTTGAGTCAGTCAGGTAGGATGATGACAGTGGTGAAAAAAAACCCATCCTGCTACTTTCAACAAGCATTCAATTTCCAAACTGAATTCAATTTTAAAGTGAAATTGCAATCTGCACACTATTTCAGCACTTCAGCACTGGACAACGTCTGCTTCAGCAGCTGCTTCACCTTCTGAAAGTGCCAACAAACAATTACAAGCAAAACAAGCACGACTAAATTAAAATTGTGTTCTAAAGTTGATTCAGCACTTCTTCACCTCCTGCAATGCTTCTATTTTTGTGTCACTACTCGGTGCCAGCGACCCACATTAGCCACTTCAGCGCTGGATAGCACCACAGGGGAACAAACAGCACATGTAAAGCTTTTCATTTTTCATAGGACAGCTCTGTTAGCTGAAATCTACACCTCATATAAGCTCTCTCAGCAGTAAACAGCTCAGCAGCTTAGCACACTGACAGGATTCATACACTGTGAGCACTCATCCAGGATCCTCTGACACCCAAAGAGAATCAAACCAACTATACCTCGTGGATATTTGAAGAATTTCAATATGATAGAACATCACCAAGGTGCTGTCACAGCCTGGGGAACAGCAACATTTTCTTCAATTGTGCTTAAAACATGAACAATGAGGTTACTGAAAAAAGGCTATTTAGGATGTCATGTAAGGGTTGTAGCAGCTGCTGCAGGAGTGTAAGCTCTGTGCCAGGGTCAGTGGTGAGATATTTCTACGGCTTCATACACACAGTGACAGGCTAACATGGCTAATGTTAGCCTAAAGGTTTCATAACAGAGCCATTTCAGTGTCAATGTGAGCTTGTTGGGACCCATTTAAGGTTTCGGCGTTGCCGACAGTGCCTTTTCAACTTTGAAAACTTAAAATTTCAAACATATTTAATTGCTATTTTTTAAGTAGCCAGGGATTAAATAAAGTTTAAAGTTACAAGAAGTTGTATTTTGCCATCTCAGGCAACTTCATATTTTATGACTACTTTTCTCCTTAATGTCTTGAAAGTTTTGTCAACCCTGCTACAGACAAAAGTATTACTATATCTAATATTCCTAATTAGACACATGTAATATGTCTAATTATGTCTATTTTTTTTTTTGGCAGTCTGGATGCTCATGTATGTGGTATTCCTCAAGGAAAGCATTTTTGGACCAATTTTGTTTTCATTATACAGTATATGCTTCCACTTGAAAACATTATTAGCTATCACAACATTCGTTACCATTTTTATGCTGATGATACACAATTATACATCTCTGTCGCACCAAATGCCCCTGATGCACTGGATGCTCTCATTGCCTGTCTCACTGACATCAATGTATGGATGGATAAAAACTTTTTAAAGCTAAATGTAGAAAAAAATGAAATTCTTTTATTTGGACCAAAAGCAGCAATAGAAAAACTGCACTCAATGTTTGGTGGCCTTCGCAAGCACATTAAAACCGTATGAATAACTTGGGGCTGGTTTTAGACTCTGATTTCAATTTCAATTCTCATTTTAACAGGTTCATCAAAACATCCTTTTTCAACTTCGGAACATTGCTAAGGTCAGACCTTTTTAACCCAGAAAGATGCCAAAATACTCTACGCTTTTATTACCAGCCATTTAGACTACTGCAGTTCCCTTTTCACTGGACTACCCAAAAAGTCAATAACAAAACTACAGTTAGTCAAGAACGCTGCAGCCAGAGTGTTAACTAAAACAAGAAAAAAGGAACACATTACCCCGATGCTGAAGTCACTACACTGGCTACCTGGATCTTTTAGAATTGATTTTGAAGTTCTTTTACTTGTTTATAAAGCTTTATATGACCTTGCCCCTCCATATATCAGAGATGTTCCTTGATTTTTAGGTTATAACCATTGCTTTTTACCATTTATCTCTCCTGTTCATTTGTATTCTGTTTCATTTATGTATTTACTCTCTTATTATTCTACTGAGTTTTAATTACCTTTTTTTGTTAGTTTGTTCTGTTTTGGTTGGTTTGCTTTTTTAATATTCTATTGTCTTGTGTCTGTGTCATTCCAATTTTGCCAAGTGAAGCATTTTGGGCTGCATGTTTGTATGAGAGGTGCTATATCAACTAAGTTGAGATGAGTTGAGTTAATACATGGCACATATATAAGCAGTACTTTAGTCCCTGTTTTCATTGAGATTATTTTCAGATGTGAATTTTTTTTTTTCCAATTTGATATTTTTCATTCAGATTATCAAGTGCACCCTAATTGTGCATGGCAATCACATATATTTAAAAAAAGATAATTTTTTAATAACAGAAATATTGAAAGAATGGCCCAGTCCAAAATATAATAAAGTTTAAATTATAATGGTACGAGCTGAAAGTCCATTTTAATAGTTTTTTTTTTTTTTTTATATATTTTTATGAAATTAATGATGGATTGATTTTCAGCCCTGTTACAGTAACAGGGCTGACAAGAGTAACAGATGGCATACATTCCACTGCCTATACTGCTAATCTTTGTCTACACACTACTATGAAGTCTTACTTCCCAAGTTACAGAGTATTGTTTTGCACTTGATTGGTATTGTTGTATTAGTGAAGCACATTACATTTCTATGAGGTCTAATGTTTTTTTGTCATTGCATTTCCATGCATGCATTATTGATAAACATATCGAAGGCCTCATTTTCATAGTAAAAGAAGTAATCAATTTCATCATAGTATGGATAATAGCTGAACAATACTCACAATATGACCTTTAAAAATAAATAAATTTAATCTTGTAAGGCTAACCTTTAAAGACAGTAAATCTAGTGTAAACACTGATCTATGTCATCCCCGTTACTCACATGTCAAATCCTGTTAGTGTGGAAAGGTAACAGGGTTGACAGTAACAGGGTTGATCATTTCAATCTAATTTGCCTATTGCTAGTTAAAACAAATGCTAGCTAAAGCACGTGCTGTGTACTCTGAAAGGCAATTACTTGTAGATATTGATTGTATTATGACAAAAAAAGTGTAGATTTATATGTTATAAAACGGTAACACGATTGATGTTGTATGCTTGTCCCCCCTAGTCAAACCTT
The DNA here is from genome assembly GCA_019142605.1 of Cephalopholis sonnerati. NCBI lineage: Eukaryota > Metazoa > Chordata > Actinopteri > Perciformes > Serranidae > Cephalopholis > Cephalopholis sonnerati. Next base: position 4,800,364 of record JAGQAX010000016.1, read on the forward strand.
AATAAAATATCAAAAATAGTATATCAGAGATAAGAGAAACTTACTTGTCATTAAGCTGTTAGTATCCAAGTTTAGAGATGATGCAACTTCCTGTAAATCATGTCAAATCTGGCATGTGCTATTATTTTGCAAAGGTTTTTTGGTTAGGGTAACAGGGTTGACATGAAATCAGGGGACACCGATAAATTGATAAATATTTATATAAAATAATACATATTTTTTAACGAAATCACTGTTTAACAATAAGATCAGGCTTAAAAATAATATGTGAATATCAACATTTTAATATTTTATCAACATTTTACAAATTAAAAGCCCTGCTGAAATACAACAATCATAGTGAGGGACAAGCAAAAAACCTCACCCTCATCAACATAAAAGTAATTTTAACTGTTCAAAATAATATCTAATTGACTTTAATTTTATGTCAAATTGAGAATTTAAGAAATAGTAATGTTATATTATTAAATTACATGACTATTTGTTATAGTAATTTTATGACTGATTATTTCTAGGGGACACAAAAGGCACCAATTCCATGGAATGACCCAGCCACTGCTGATGTGTTAGCTTGTGCTAACTATGCAGATGTTCAACTGACTGTGTACCGGGAAAAAAGCAGCACCTGAGACGGCAGCAACAGAAGGTTTGCTAATCCAAAGGGGAGCTGGGACAGCCCAGGATCAGACCCCTGGCACAAGAAGGATGGAATGCAGATATCGTTTGACTGGAGATGTTTTGATACTACTTGCTACTAAAATATTTCAGTTAATACCTTAAGGGTACTGATACCCAGCCCGAATGCTAACATGCTGATCGTAAGCAGGTTTAATGTTTACCATGGTTGCTAATTAAAACCCAAAGAACAACTAAGGCTGATGCTATTAGTTTTGCAGGTATTTGGTCAGGTATTAGACAAATTTAATTTGACCTAACAATGAGCTATATACAAAGTGAAGGGATTAAGAAAGTGCAGGAAACATGAATGTCTGCATTAAATTTCATGGCAAACCATCCAACAGTTGTTGAGACATTTCAGTCTGGACCAGAATAGTGGACCAACACTGCCATCTTTGGAGCCACACAGCTAGCATGACTAAAAATATTATAGTGAGTCAAAGTGTGGAGAAAAAAATAAAAGGCAAAAATGTACACACATACTAATTTAGATTAATATTATAACAAAGGCCAAATTATTAGATACTGACTTCATAAGGCTCCAAGGCTCTGTCCTCGGTCCCATCCTGTTTATCATGTATCTCCTCCCTCTTGGTCATATATTTCGTAAATACAATATCCATTTCCACTGTTACGCAGACGACACTCAGCTCTACCTTTCCACCAAACCCACCTCCACCTTCCCGCCCTCCTCCTGTGACTGTTTACAAGAAATCAAACTCAACAGTGATAAAACTGAGTTTCTCCTCGTTGGTTCTGAATCCACCCTCACTAACACTCCCAGTTTCACCATCCCCATTGACAACTCCTGAGTTTCCCCCTCCCCTCAGGTTAACAGTCTGGGTGTCATCCTTGACAGCACTCTGTCATTTCAATCCCACATCAGTAACATTACCCGGTCAGCCTATTTCCATCTACGCAATATAAATCGTCTCCATCCGTCCCTCATCCCCAACAGCACTGCGATCCTGGTCCACACTCTGGTTACATCCTGCCTGGATTACTGTAACTCCCTTCTCTTCGATCTCCCCCACAATGCCATCCATAAACTCCAATTGGTTGAGAACTCTGCTGCCCGTATTATCACCAGAAGTCCATCCATCATTCACATCACACCTATCCTACAACAGCTTCACTGGCTTCCGGTCAAATACTGCTTGTACATACTTTAAAATTCTGCTCCACACTAGGGCCACAAGGCCATCCATAACCTCGCTCCCCCATACCTCTCTGACCTCCTCTACATCAACACTCCCTCCCGGACACTCAGGTCGGCCTCTTCCATCAGCCTCATTGTGCCCTCTGCCCGTCTGTCCGCAAGGGGGTCCAGAGCCTTCAGCCGCTCTGCCCCCCGCCTCTGGAACTCCGTCCCTCCCAACATCAGGAACACTGACTCATTACCTATTTTCAAATCCCGCCTGAAAACCCACCTTTTTAAACAGGCCTACTCTCTTTAATTGCCATTGCTCTACTACAGATTTTACTGTGTTGATGTTTGATGTGTCTCTTACCCCTTTTAATCTAATTGTCTTTTACTTGTTCTGTAAGGTGACCTTGAGTGCCTTGAAAGGTGCCTTTAAATAAAATGTATTATTATCATTATTATTATTTTAAGTCAAACTATCAACTTGGTATTTCATATTTACATTATGAGACTCTTTCAGTTTCAGTCTGCTTCAAACAAAGTTCTTGATAAATTGTCTAACAGTATCTAAAGCCCCATTTTCAACAGTGGAATCAGATTTTTGTAACTTTCTAAAGCTGACAATGCATTGTCAGAAATTAACAAAAGGTAAATGTTTATACCAGAATAGTCACATAATAAAAAAAACTATGGTGGGAGTTTATGGCTATTTTCACGATAACGATATTCTTGATGATATGAAAAATTTGTCAAAAAAAATATAAACTATTAATTTAAGAACACAGAATTGGAACAAAATAAGTGATCTAGTTTTACATGTCAGGCTTTGCCTTCAATTTTTTATAGTAAGACCTAAACAAAAATAATCTCTTATTTCTTTATTTTGTGAATAACAACAGTAACACAGAGTGAGATTCAGATTCTATACACAATATTAATAGTACAACAAAATTAAATCTAGCACAAAATACACATTTAAACAGCTCCCAAATACAAAGCTAATGTACCCTGGGATCTATATATATAAATCAACAGGTGATTTCTTCTCTATTAGCAAAATCCTTGATGACTGAGTTGTTGTTTCTTCCACCTGGACCTTTATGCTCTACCATTTCTCCTCTAATCATCATGCTGTAACCTGTGACAGGCTGTAATGCTACCATAACTACTGAACATTCACAGATATGTAGTTTTTTTTTTTTTGCGAGCAGCACGTTGGTTTACGTTACCAAAGGTTTATGACAAAATCACTTGACGACACTGACTCCCGTTTGTGTGTACAGCGAGAGAGGAGAGGGAGAGACACTGTGCTGCTGCCAGAGGAGCCACTGAATGAGTTCCCTCTGAGTGGTAAGTCACTAAAAGAGTCTAAGAAGTCCGGGGCTTTGCGTAAAACCTTCAGGACGCCACAGTTTATCCCACACTGCTAAAGCTGCTCCTCTTTTGGAACCATCATGGAGTCAATAATAATTTCGCTTTTAGCCATGCGTGTTGTTGCCGCGGGGAACAGTATGACGTCAAAATGTCAACAAGTCAAAACATTGCGAGTATCACAATATATTTTTCATATCATATTAAAAATGATACCAGTATTATCATGAACGATATGATATGACACACCCCTAATTTCATCATTATTAATTGATGGATACATTGAAACTTTACACTTTAACAGGTTAGCACAAAAAACACTTGTTTATGGTTGGGAAAAGATCGTGTTTTGGCACCTTTCTTGCCACTATTCTGGAAGAAAAAGCACCAATGTCTCGGAAAAATCAAATGCTTTTTGTGGCACTATCCTGGAAGGAAAAACAGAAATGACCTCGAAAAATCAAATGCTTTTTGTGCCACTGTCCCAGCAGAAAAAGCAGCAATATGTCATCAAAAAACTACCACTTTTCATGCCTAAAAATCTGCTGGAAACAAAGCAATGTCTCGCTAAACCACAACTAGTTTTGTTGTTTGTTTGTCTTGAACAGTGGTCTGCAGCTTGGCAGGTGTCTCGCCTAGGTGTCATGCCATTCACCACCCCCTCCTCCTCCTGATGACAAAATCAGTTCAAACACTATGTCACTTTAGAAACTCTAATACAATATGTATAAAACATGCAAATGTAGTGTATTCATGGTTTGCAGAAATGCAAAATGCCACCATTTTCTCCTGGCGACTGGGTTGGTTTGTAAATGCTGCACTAAGCAATTTTGGAACTGCTTTCAGAAGGCTTTCTCATTGCAATCTGAGCAGCTCCTTGTGGTTTATTGAAGCCCTGTGTAATCTTCAGAGTGTAAACACAAGCAACAAAACGGCAAGGAGGTAAGGGTGTTCAAACCAAGCCAGTAAGATAGAAGATCAGCTGCATTTCTCAACTCCCTCCCTCCCTCACACACACACACACACACACACACACACACACACACACACACACAACGCACAACACGTCACAGCAGATCATTCTGCAGCAATCTGCTGCATGTGTGAGCACTCTGTATATGTTGAGGCTAGGGGCTTACTGAGCATGCTATTTTCTGTGCTCAACTAGCTGCTTTTGCAAAGTGTGTTTCTGTTTAGCCTGTGTGTGAGTGTGTATGTGTGCGTGCGTGCGTGCGTGCGTGCATGCGTGATTGACCCCCCCCTGCAAGGCAGGAGGACAGTGGAGATCACTCAGAGGTTAAACGCTTTATTTCTTGACATGTCATCAAATATAGTAGTATGGTGTCCCTCTCTCCCTCTCTGCAGCCTCTCCTTTTACATTCACGCTTCTCTCTCTCTCAACCAATGGGCGACACACAGAGAAAGAAAGCTCTGTCGCAGCATTATCCTGAAAAGCACAGAGGGGGAAGGGGGACCCTGGTGGATATATTGCCTATAGCACTGGAGAGGGAGGGGGAGAGAGAGAGCAGCACTAGAGGTTTTAAAAACAGGAGGAAAGATGTGGAAAAATATCAGGAGAGAGAAAGATGGGAAGATTTTGAAAACTACTCAAGTATGCATGATTTAATATCATCATCTGGTTGTCATTGTATTGCTGCAGATAGTGAGATCTTGCAGTGACTTTTACCATCTAGCACCATGCTCCATACTGAAGGTCGGAAGCACCTGCTCCATAAATAACACTGGCTAAGTCATTGTTTTTGGGTGAATCAGTTAATAAGCGGGGCCAGTTTCCACCCACTGACCACCTGTCACCTTAGCTCTTAAAGGAATAGTTCAAAATTTGATGGAAATAGACTTTGCTTTTTGGTTTCTGTTTTTTTTTGGGGGGGGGGGGGGGGGGGGGGTTGAAGAATAAGCTGCAGATATGTCAGTCTTAGGCCTGTGTGTTAAGCACAGAGCTGGAGTCAGGGAATGGTTAGCCTAGCTTAGTATAAAGACTAAAAGCAGGAATACACCTACCGCTGGTGTTTTTTTGGCTGTGGATTAATTAATTAATGATATTAGAATATAACATGCAGTTTGTGTAGCAAAAGCAGTATGTTGACATTTTTCTGTTATTTTTGTAAAAAATACTTATTGAAAAAATATACAGTTCAACAGGGGCAGGTGGGGTGGGGGCTGAGGAGTCAAAAGCAAGGAGCTGAATGAGGGAGGGAGGAGTATAAAGAGAGAGGGCAGAGACTGAGGAGTCAGGAGCAAAGTTCAATGTTTTTCCATTGCGTTGAACAGTATTAGAAAACATTCCAAAATGTTAACACACCAGTTCAACAACAACTAAAACTGTATATTATTTGACATGTTTAATATAATGCATAATGCTATTCAATGGTTTGTTACATTCCTGTTTCTTAAGGTAAAAACTCAAACATATGCTGCCCACCTGAGTGGACATCTGAAAAGCAACTTGGAAAAGCATGTGTTCTTTTTTTCATGCCTAAAGAGTAATGAAAACATAAATAAATCTTGACTTAAGTGGTCATAATTCTGCCCAGTCGCCAGAAGAGAATGTTGGCATTTTATGTTTCATTTGATACATATGAAACATTACATTTACATGTTTCATATGTATCATATCAGTGTCAGCAGTGAGGTAGTATATTTATATCACCATGATTTTGACATGGCAAGGTAGAGGGGATGGTGGATGGTCTGACAACTTGGTGAGACACCTGCCAAGCTGCAGACCACTGTTTGAGACCAACATACAACAAAACCAGCTATTTTTTAGCAAGTAATTACTGTGTTTCCAGTGCCTCTTTTGCCACCAAACATAGGTTTATCGATTTATTGATTACTTTGAGCAAACTATTTCAACTCCTCTGCTTGCTTGCTAGCACTCTTGATTGCAACACCTAGTGTTACCACTGAATAGGCAAAAGTCACATGTTACAGTAATACATTAACATTAACAAAGTAATATAGTGTGTTGCCGTCAGGATTTCGGATAATATTATTACATTTACATTGTCACACTTAAAATAAACTGTTAACTTCTATAAGTATCTTCTATCAGTATCCCTCAAGTCTCCACCTCTGCTTGTTCTATTATAACAGTGAACATCCCTGTCAGAATTACTGACATGTGTCCACACCCTTGTAGTGTTCATCAAGTGATCTGTCCCAGGACTGCCCCTCATTATGATAGAAATGCATGCCACCTGGTGAAAATTGGCCTGACACAGTCAGTCCCAATGAAGCCCAGATCAGATATGATAAAGTCAGCACTTGTAAATATTAGATCTCTCTCTAGCAAGACATTTTACATCAATGATTTTATTTCTGAACATGGTATTAGCTTTTTATGTCTAAGTGAGGCTTGGCTTACAACAACTGCTGCTGCTACTTTGTTAGAGACCTCTCCTTCTAACTTTACCTTTCTATGCTAAAATAAAAGAGGGGGTGGGATTGCTGTTATTTTCTCTGGCAGTTTTACCTGCACTCAGTGTTTTTTTGGTATCTTTTTAACATTTGAGTACTTGGCTATGGTCATCAACGCAAAACAGCCTACACTAATTTTAACTGTCACCCCCTAAACATGATAAGAACTTCTTATCTTAGTTTTATGATTTAATGTCCTTTGCTCAAACCGGTCATGATAAGATTATTTTACTTGGTGATTTTAATTTTCATGTTAACAACAACACCAATTCAAGGGCTAGTCATTACTAAGGATATTGATGTTGACATTTCATCTGTTGACAAGGTCCCCAGTTATTAACAGATTTATAGATCTTATGAATACCTTTGCTCCATCCAATAGTTGTTTAGTCGATGACCTTGCTAATAATCGTAATGATAAATTAAGACTCTCACCAGATACAGATGCTCCTCCTCAAACTAAAAACAGGCATTTAATCCGCAAACCACTGTGGAAAATGGCTGCAATTCATCAGTTTAAAAGAAACTGCAGAAAAGCAGAGAAGCGATGGAGGAAAACCAAACTAAATGTTCATTTTGACTGTTTTCAATATCAAGTTTTAATTTACAATATTGCAGTGAAGAAAGAAAGACAAGCCAATTTCTCAAAGATTATTTCAGACAACCAAAATATTCCCACGGTGCTTTTCTCAACAATTGACAGTCTTCTCAATCCATCACCAGCTCTTAATCTTCATAACAATTAATCATATCTAAAATGCAATAGATTTTTATCAGAGCCAGTATTGTAAATGTGGACTGTCAAACTTCCTGGGATCTAAGGGCCCTCATCTATAATGTCGTCCTTTAACATGATGTTAGAAGATGCTCTCTGCGAAGTTATTAACAAGACGAAGTCCACTACATATACTCTAGCCCCTGTCTCAACCAAGCTGTATAAATCCTGCTTACAGAGCCTCTCCCAACAAACAACACGTAAAATAAACTCCTACTCAGACTTAAATAATTACAGACCGATTTCTAATCTATCTTTTCTTAGCAAAAGTTTGGAGAGAATTGTTTCAAATCAACTACTAGTTCATCTTACCAACATTGGCATTTTTAGAAAGGTTTCAATCTGGTTATCGAGCAAACCACAGCACAGAGACTGCCCTATTCAAGGTTGTAAACGATCCGAGAATTATTGTGGATGAAAACAATGTGGCTGTTCTTCTTCTGTTGGACTTGAGTGCAGCATTTGATACTGTTAACCACAGTATTTTAATAGATAGACTTAAAAATGGGTTGGGCTCTCTGACACTGTTTTAGCATGGTAAAGGTTGTATTTAAGGGATTTTTGGTCAGCCTGGATGTTCATGAATCAGAGACTCATAGCTTTAAATGTGGTATTCCTCAAGGAGGCATTCTTGGACCAATTTTGTTTTCATTATATATGCTTTCACTTGGAAACGTTATAGCCATCACCACATTAATTACCATTTTTATGCTGATGACACACAATTATATGTCTCTCTCGCACCGGATGCCCCTAATGAGCTGGATGCTCTCATTGCCTGTCTCACTGACATCAATGTATGGATGGGTAAACACTTTTTAAAGCTAAATGAAGAAAAAAAACTGAAAGCAGCAATAGAAAAACTGCACTCAATGTTTGGTGGCCTTAGCAACCACATTGAAACTGATATTACTAACTTGGGAGTGGTTTTAGACTCTGACTTAAATTTTAATTCTCCTTTTAACAGTGTCATCAAAACATCCTTTTTCAACTTCGGAACATTGCTAAGGTCAGACCTTTTTAACCCAGAAAGATGCCAAAATACTCCACGCTTTTATTACCAGCCATTTAGACTACTGCAGTTCCCTTTTCACTGGACTACCCAAAAAGTCAATAACAAAACTACAGTTAGTCAAGAACACTGCAGCCAGAGTGTTAACTAAAACAAGGAAAATGGATCGCATCACCCCAATACTGAAGTCATTACACTGGCTACCTTTATCTTTTAGAATTGATTTTAAAGTTCTTTTACTTGTTTATAAAGCTTTATATGACCTTGCCCTTCCATACAACCTCATGTTCCTCATGTGTCCCATAAAAGTACTGGTGAGAGCACTCTCTGTTTTTACACCCCTAAACTGTGGAATTCCTTACCTCTGGATATTAGAATGGCGAGCTCTCTCTGGATTTTTAAATGTAAATTAAAGACTTTTCTTTTTAATCTAGCTTTTAATTTAGAGTAACATTACAGTCTTGATTTTTAAATTCAAACATTTGCTTTTAACCTTTTTTTAATCTCCCTTGTTTCTTTTTTTTTCTATTTTATTTATTTATTTGCTCTCTTTTTATTTAATATAGTACTTTGGGCTGCATGTTTGTATGAAAGGTGCTAAATAAATTAAGTTGAGTTGAGATTTTTGTTTTCATTTTTCATTTATACACAATTATCCACACCACTAGTGCCGCACCAGAAAAAATATCCCCCACAGGATACTGTCTTGTCATGTCATCCATTATATGCTACCTTATGGAAGGGTGGTGGTGATCGTGTGCATTATTTTATTTAGTGTGTTTCCATTCATACATCTACAACATATCCTGTCCTGCTGTCGCTTCCCAAGGTTGCGTGAAAGCAGCGAAAATAAGGAGCTGGCCTCCAGTTTGTTTTGTCCTCGTCCTGGTGATAAGCACATCTGGGTGGTGTCAGTGTATGTTGGATATGTTTCAATTCACACGCCCTAAAACTACAGAGCAACGCTGGCACACAGTCCTGTTCTTATGCATAACTCTCTCTCTGGTGCTGCTTTAGCTGACTGGCACACCGGAAACCAGCAGGTGGGTCCTCCAGCTCTGGTGTGTAATTTGCGCTAGTCATAGTGATTTACTCACACACCATTCTGTTTGTTGTACTAACCTCAATGTTTGGTTATTGTGTTTCATATCATAGGCCACCAAATATTTATCCATATCTCATTATTATCAGACTTTGATCCTCTGCCCGACCCTCCCTGTGTCCAGGGCTATTTATTTATTTTAAAAGCTCTAGACTATTTAATTGTTCTTTATCATCACGCTATTATTAATTTAAGCAGGGGATTTCAATACAAAGTGGTAACCACTGTATGTGAATGCATGAATGGGTCAGATCTGCGCAGTACTGGATTTGAAATGAACTGTAATAAACTGGAGCTTCTGTGCTTTGATTACCTGCAGTGAAACAACATGACCCTCATCCATTTAAAATGAACATTAGTTCTTCTGATGTCATTTTGGTCAAAGTAACACAAAAGTAGTGTAATAAGTAACTTAGCACTGTACATAGAGAGTAATATTGTAATGTAACATATTACTTTAAATGAAGGTAACGTGTAAAATGTAATTTATTACATTTTGAGAGTAACTTGCCCAACACTGCTGTGAAATCAGCTTGTGATAGTTGGAATCTCACTGGTTACTATGTCACTGCATTTACTAAAGATCAACCTTATACCATTTTGTAATCCTGTCTGTTTATTTGTTTATTTTCCAGAAATAATATTGCTTTCATTAGGGATGTTAGTTTGGGTTAATTTTGCTTTCAATAGCCTGATGCCCATTATCCAGTAACTAACTTGTTTATTTTTAAGAAAAAAAAAAGTTAAGTACAAGAGGCTTTTCCCTTCTGGTCCAGCACTCAATTGACTTAGTGAGCTTTAGCACTGCATTTCAAAGTGCTATCCATTTAGAAGTGGTGACATTTTCAGTGTTTTATGATGTAAAAGTTCTGCCTTTTATGCTGTCTTAGCTTTGTTGAAAGACAGATGACCAGCCACGCTAACATGTGGAAACATGGTGCCCACAGTCCACCTTCCGGTGTCCACTTCTTAGCTGGACTTAGCTGCCGCACACACATCCAGTTCTGTAGGAGCTAGCGGCACCACTCATATCGTCTGCAGACGATTGCTGTAAGAACACGGTGGCCACCCTCTGGTCTACCTCAAAGTAGCCCTGGTGAGTAGGTGGCCCAGTTTTGAGCCACAATACCCCTTTAGTATTGTTAGCCCTGTTAGCACCACAAGCCATGCTGACACTGTAAAATGCTAAAGCCCTGATCACACAGAAAGCATTTTGAAGGTTGTAAAACACAAGGCACACGACACTGCCTTTTTTTTTTTTTGGATGCCGCTAGTACAAAAAAACACTTGCTGCACCTTTTTATTGTTGCAAGGCAACAACCCCATCACCTCCTTACCCTCCCTTCCCATTTAATCAATCTACTGTTTATTTACTTTTTATTTATTTTACAGTAGCTGGTAGCTAGTTCCTAAAATGGTAAGACAGAGGGTACTCCCTCTGGCTCTGGTGGTTGAGGGTGAGAGGCTGTCAGTAAATAGTTTGTTGGGCACAGGGAAACAGAGATCTGTGAGAGTACATGACAGCCTAAAAAAGAGGGTGGATCATGGGGAGTACCACCAGTTAGTCCAAGAGCTTCGCCTCCATGATGGCCGTTTCCAGGCACATTTTAGGATGACTCAGGAGCAGTTTGACAACCTGCTGTCTATAGTTGGGCTGTATAGCTCTGGGTATCCAGCCACCGCTACTACCTGTTTCTCCTCCATTGTTTACCAATTGTAAATTGTAAATAAATTGTAAATAACCATAAATTGTAAATAACCAGGTGAGCAGCTACTTCAGAGTGAATAGGCGCCATCTTGGGATCCAGTATTTAGGTATTATTATACATTAATAGGTACTTCCCGGTTCTGGTTTGGTCTCTCAGCTACTGAGGGAACATTTGTCTCTTTAGCTCCTGAGTATTCCACTGTCTTTACCAGCTGTCAACCACCAGTCTGCGTTTGATGCTGAGCAGGTAGTGTATATTATCTGCAGGACCTTAAATGTTACAATATTATAATGATGGTAATAAAATCAACTGACGTGTGCAACGTAGCCTCTGAGAATGAGGTCAGAATGACATTTACAGTGCCACAATTGACTGTGTGTGGCAGTACAGTAAATGTGTGTAAGTCTACGTGTGTGTTGGTATTTGTTTCTCTCCTTGAGGGACTGGGAATTGCCATCACAACACGCTGTGAGAAGGGATGGAGAAGGAAAGAGAGGAGGAATGTGTGTAGGAAGGTTTTGCTTACAAAGGAACACCATTCAGCTGAGACATCCACCTGAATGAGGCGAGCTGAGACGTACAGCCTGATCGATAAACGGATATGAGCGTCCCAGCCTGCTGAGCTCAGCAGAAAAGAAAAAAAAAGAGGGGCAGCAAGAATGAAATCGAGGGGGTGCAGAAAGTGACCCCCATCCTGTTCTTCTTCTTCCTCTACTGCGTCTTACTCTGAATTCCCCCCTCCTCCCCCTCCCCTCACCAAAAACACCTCCCACCCTGTCACTCCCCTCCCTCTCTTCGAGTCTCTCTCCCTCCTTCTCTGCAGCAGACTAGAGCGCAGTCAGCTACTACGGGGACTGCAGTGTTACGCTATAGCACAAGCAGAGAGCTGGAGAGAACAAGAGAGGGAGGGAGGGAGTAGAGGAGGGAGGGATGGATGAGGGAGAGGACGTGGGGGGAGGTGGGGGGGGGGGGGGGGCTGAATAGCGATAATAAGCAATCCAGCACTCAGCTCTGAAATCGTGGTAATAAAGCAGCAAGAGCTGTCAGTGGTGATGACAGGGACAAAAGGAGCGACGAGGGGCTGTAAAGACTGTAGGAAGGAAGACAGAAGGATGCAAGGATATTGCATATAGTCAATGAACAGATGCATGAATTAAACAAGTAACCTAGTTGTTCATTTTCCATCGCTTTCTTTGTGGATCCAGCATTCTTCCTTGGTCAAGACGTTGGCAAGGATGAGCAGCTTCACCCTCGTTGTTCTCCACTGAGCTAATCAGCTAAAACTGAGCAGGCCGCCTGACCTCAGCCTACCTGAGTGCTGCTGCTGCTACTACTGCTGCTGCTGCACTGGCTGCCCCCTTCCAACCCTTCCAACCTATCTTTATGTCACTGCGCTGGCACCAAAACTATTGACTGCAACACTTTCAAAGTCACCTCAGCTGTCAAACCAATGCTCCCCCAACCCCCCTACCATGACACCACCCCGGCATTCAGTTTGTCTTTTTTTCAAATGCAGGGATGTCTCAGTGAAAAACAACTGCTTTTCGTGCCACTATCATGACAGGAAATGCAGTGACGTCTGTGGAGAAAACAACGCTTTTCATGCCACGATCTCCGCTGGAAATGCAGAGATGTCTCAGTGAAAAACAACCGCTTTTTGTACCACTGTCCCGTTGGAAAAACAGCAACAGTTCCCTGCAAACAAAACACCTACATTTGGTGCCTAAAAAGCCACTGAAAACACAGCAACAACTCTCTAAATCCAAACTGGTTTTGCTGTTTGTTGGTCTCAAACAGTGGCCTCTAGTAATCTGTATCTTGGCAGGCATCACACCTAGGTGTCACGTCATCCACCATCCCCTCCACCTACCGACAAGCACAGCTCATTCACCATGTCACTTTAGAAACGTTAATATGATACGTATGAAATGTGCAGATATAATGTATTCACAGTTCGCAAAAAAAGGGCAATTGGGTTTGTTTTTACAGAGGTAGTTTATGAGTGCTTGCAAATGTATAGAGAGGGATATGTTTGGTGAGAGACATTTTTAAACTCCTACAAAAACAAACAAAATGCTGAAAGTTCAGACAGCTTGAAGGTGCGCTACTTGACGAATGCTGCACAGTGCCCCTTGGAACTGCGGCAGAGACATGAAAGAGCCACAAGGCAGCTAAAAGCTGGTTTACAGTGGCTGAGTCTGCTAGAACAATAACAGCTGCTTTTAAGTCACATTTTTTGGTTTATCTCACAGCAAGACAACCTTAATACAAGACAAGAACGTTGATTTTTGGAAAAAAACCTGTATTATGTTAAATGCCAGTTTTTCACATTCAAATATTTTAACATTCCTACTTTCTACAATACCTGTACATGGAAACTGTGTTAAGATTGAGGTTAGGGGAAGATCGTGGTTTAAAAAAATGCCAAAGCGAACAGCAGGTTTTTTTTCTGCAAACCGTGTCCCCTGCACAAAAGTCAAACATGCCTATCAACATGCTTACTTTCCACCTTGCCACATGAAGGGCACACTGCCTCTCGCACTGACACTGAACGTCAGCATTAGACATAAATGGTGAAGTGCAGAATCATCCAATTTAGACATAGTATCTCAGGATAATGGGCTGGAACATGCTTCCCCAGACTGCATGTTCTTATAATTGTATGGAATTTGGAGTATCACATTTTTATGTTTTGTTTTGTTTTTGTTTTTTTTTCTAAATTTTCCCACAAACTCTCTGCTCAGGCCACAAGTTGTCTATGGAACCCCGGTGGACGAATGGCGCTGTAGACATTTTGTGTTCGTGTGTGTGCGTGTACTATGTGTGTCTTCATTTGTGCATCTCCCTCCTTAGTCAGGGAGAGCAATTGAGTCAATATGCTGTCTCTGTGCATATAGCAGAGTCCACAGAAAACACCTCAGCTCAGAATGATCCCGGTCAGCACTGCCCTCTGGCTCTGCAAATGGCCATGGATTTATAGAGATGATTAGGTAGTGGAAGGCAGAGGTGGACACAGGTGAGGGTTGAGCACTGACCACACAGGTGGAGGAAAGGAATGAAAATGAGGCGGGGAAAGGGAAAACAGAGAAAAACTGAGTTACAGGTAGAGATGAGAGAAATATAAAAAATGAGTGAGAGCATGACTGACAGAAAACAATGAGAAAGCACAGACTGAATCACTAACTGATTGGAAATATTAAAGTAGAAATTAAATCTAAACATCCTAGAAACCTTCCATCAACACACAATCATTGAAGTGTGGATTTGGCCTGAAATTCAAACTGGTAAGAATCTGGACCACCCTGATCTTCCAGCTCATTACTGTCAGGGTGAAGGGACTCTATGATCTTGAGAGCTGTTGCTAGTTGTCAATGTGTCAATCTGTATCTGTCAATTGTCCCCCTTTAACCACCCCCAACCTAATCGCTACAAAAAATGTTGGCATTGTACATTTCTGCAAACCACCGATATGTTACATTTACACGTTATTATGTCACAGATATGTTGAAACTTAACGTTTCAACAACGTTGTAGTTAACCTGTGGTTACGTTTAGGCACCGCCTAAACCGCTTGGTTATAGTGGCTGTTTTGGCTTAAAATTAAGGATGGATTTCTTTTTGCTGATATCCAATATGCAGATATATAACAACTCATTTGGCTGATAACCAATATCGATATATCCACTTTTTTCCCCACCTACTTTTATTGATCATCAAGTCTCTTCTGCAGTGGAATTAACATCATGTTATACATGCCTACTCTTATCGTAATGGCCCACCAGCAGAGGGGGACATGAAATAGAATGATTTTCAATGTATGTAAAATTCATTCGTTGTACAAAATAAGAAAAAGCAATTGCCCAGTTCTCATAGTTCTTTTTAAAGCCAATATCTGCCAATACCAACAATATTATCGTACATCCCTACTTAAAATAGCCAGCTTTGGGGGCACATTGCCCACTGGAGAAGCAGCAATGTCTTGGTAAAAAGCAACTGCTTTTTGTGGCACTATCCCCACTGGAAAAACAGCAATTGGTCCCTAAAAAATACCCATGTTTGGTGACAAGGAAGCTGCTGGAAACACAGCATTTACTCGCTAAACCAGTTTTGCTGGTTGTTGGTCTCAAACAGTGGTCTGCAGTTTGGCAGCCGTCTTACCTAGGGGACACATTATCCTCTTCGCCTCCCAGTGATAAAGTCATCTCCTATACCACATTATTTTAGAAATGCTGATATGATACGTACGAAATGTGAAAATGTAATGTATTCGTGTTTTGCAGAAACACAACACAATTTTCTTCAGGTGGCTTGGCTGCCACCCTTGACCCCCTGCGTCAAATGCACAACTCTGCACCAACACCCACTCTCCACATGTATGTGTTAATTATTTTAGGAGAAGCCAGGCAGAAGTCAAGGACGTACATACGCTTTAACTGATGGACTGCCACTGGACACAAACTCCAGTCTATCGCATGAAAGTTGTATGGGCTGCATGCCAATCCACCACTTTGACCCTTACACCTTGAACTGCTTTGCTGCGTGAAGAGTATTATATGTACAGTATTTATGCTTGACTTAATTTGTCACCAGCAGAATGAACCTTACTGCTATGTTTGTGCAAAGACAAGACCTGCACAGAATAATGGTTTATCTTCATTCCCCAAAAAAACCTTCCTCATGTTACCACCAGAATACTGCGACATGCTCTTTATGCTGAGAGAACCACACACTACTTTGAGACATTAAGAATTCACCTCTTTGCTGTAGAGCAGTGCAGAGTAGTTCATACCAAATTCAATATTAGCTCTAATACGAGATTCATTAGTGTGGTGCTAAAGTCTAAACTGATGTGATGTCTGTTCACCAGCAAAGTAAAACACAACAAATGATGTGCTACAGGAAGAGCAGTGTGTCATAGTGCAACAGTGTTTGCTCCATCAACTACCCAATCACACACAGCCACACACTTACACACCAACACTCCTGAACAGGTATAAAGCAATCACCATCACATTCCAGTAAAAATTAGGTACAAAAACAATAATGCATTCATGTGTATTTACTCATACACACATGCACAACCCCAGCAGTCTATTTGATGGGATGTGGAGTGACTGCTGCTTACAGGATTTCAGTTTTGTTCCATCAAAAGAAGAGAGAGCAAATAAATGGAGGCACCAACCGCTGGATTTTCTCTCTCAGTTACTTAGTGATTAAGTTGATTATTGGACCATAAAACACTTTACACCAAATGTGAACAGATAGTGGAGAGAACTGGATCCCAAATTAGGGTCATGTCTAATTAAATCATGTTGAAAGTGTTCAGTATTTTGCTTGAGAAATATTTTGGCACACACACACCGACACTGGAGAGAGGCAGAAAGAGGTGTAGAGGAGGAGAGAAGGGTGGACTGTTGCGCACTGACAAATGGACATCAGCGGTGGCCAAATCTTCACACAGTCATATCAGTGAGAGAGAATAAAAGGAAAGAACAGCGGCGGGGCAAGTAAGGGGGGGGGGGGGGGGGGGGGGGGGGGGGACTGCAGCGAATTTGACAGTTCGGGGATAACTTTACGCGCGACAATACGCAGTGGCCAGAAGTGTGCCAAACGGGGATATGTGAGCGCAGAGCGATTGAGAACAGAAAGAAAGAAAGAAAGAAAGAAAGAAAGAAAAAGAAAAAGAAACAAGGAAACAGGAAAGGGATCGTTCGTATAACAGTACAGCTACCCACCCGGGCGTATTTGGAGGAGTAGGGGTCCTCGAACAGCGCCCACATGTTGGGCTGCCACACCTCCCACCACGTCGCCTTGCGGCCATCCTCCTGCATGCACAGCCGCTTCAGGTCGCCGTCCGCCCCACCGGTGAGCGCCGGGTCATCCTCGGGTGCGTCCGGCTCGGGGGTCTCGAAGCTGTCCAGGGCTTCCTCAGCGTCGCGGTGCTGCCGGTAGTTCATCCAGCAGCACGCCTCCACGTCCGTCTCATCGATGCCCCAGAAGGCGAGCTCCTCCTCAAAGAGCGGCCCACATACATCATTGGGGCAGTGGAGCTTGCCGGTGCGGTAGTAGTTAAGGATGAAGGCGAAGGTGGCCGGGTGGCGGTCGAAGAAGAACTCGTCGGACTTGGGGTCGTAGTCGAAGTTGCTGTAGGCGTCGGGTTCGGTCAGCCAAGACAAGCGTGTCCCTGGCAAAGTCTTGAGGGTGCTCCGGTAGGTCTCGTGTCGGATCCCGCCGCAGTTGATCACGATCTTCTCGCTATCTGACGCCGAGCAAGTCATGGCTGCGCTGGAGCATGCTTCGGTCGGTGCGCCCGACTGCTGCTGCGGCTACTGCCCTTCCCCATCCACGACCGGTCCCCGCTCTGTAGGCTACTGTTATACCGTCCCGGCAAGGAGTCACAGGGCCAACTGAGAGGAGGAGGAGAGAGGAGAGGAAGGAGGAGTCTGCGCGCGCGCGTGTGTGTGTGTGTGTGTGTGTGTGTGTGTGTGTGTGTGTGTGTGTGTGTGTGTGTGTGTGTGTGAAGGAGAGAGAGAGCGAGAGAGTATCTGAAAGTGTGGGTATAACACACAGAGAGAGGGAGAGGGAGAGAGAGCGAGCAAGAGGATATGTGGGATGCGGATTTTATGAATCAATAGATTTGCCCGCTGAATGACTGACCGCCTGATTGACTGGCTGATTGAATTCTTATTACTGAATCATTTGATGTTATTAAGGTCAAAACTGCCGTTGCTGCTGAACAAATCTATTTACATTCTGCACTTTTGGCTCTCTGGTTCTGTCGAATCTGCTGCATCCTTGGATTGAACTGCAAAGAAATAAGATTTACTGAACTGAGAAGCAGAGAAAGACAGAAATGGCTCTTTGTTTCATGGCAAATGCTCAAACAGCAGTGAAGTATGAACATCTGAACATTACACCAGGTTGTTGAACAAAGCCTCCTCTATGCCTCCACTTTTCTGGTTTCACTCTTCCTACCACATGTTGAACCTGCTGCAGGGATTTGCTCCCATTCAGTCACAAAAGCGACACTGGCTCACAGTTGGTGTTCCAGTTCATCCCAGAGGTGTTGGATGAAGTTGGGGTCAGGGCCCTGTTCAGACCAGTCGAGTTCTTTTACATCAGACTGGGAAAACCCTTTACTTCTGGAGCTGGCTTTGTGCACAGCAGCATTATCATGTTGAAACAGGAAAGAGGCAAGCACAAACTGTTGAAAGAACATTGTTGTCTAACAGCCCATTGCCAGAAGAAAATGTTTTATGTTTCTGCAAACCACAAGTATGTTACGTTTTCACATTTCACATGTGTCATATTAATATTTCTTAAGTGACATAGTATATGAGCCGACTTTGCCATTGGGAGGTGGAGGAGATGGCGGATGGTGTGTCACCTTGGTGAGACACCTGCCTAACTGCGACCACTGAGACCAACATACACCGAAACCAGTTTTGATTTAATGAGTCATCGCTGTGTTTCCAGCAGCTGTTTAAGCACCAAATGTGGGTGTATTCAAACAACCCATTATTGTTTTTCCAGTGGGAATAGTGCCACAAAATGCAGTTGTTTTTTTACAGAGACATTGCTGTGTTTCCAGCAGGGATTGTGCCCCCAAAACCAGGGGCCATATTCACAAACATTTTGGGAAAACTCTAAGAGAGCTCCTAACTTAGCCTGAAGATTTCTAGTAAGGAGTCCTAGCTTAGGGTTGATTTAGGGATGTTCTCAGAGCAACTCTGAGCAAGAAAGGGACAGAAATTTTGACCGCACTGAGAAGGTGTGGTTGACCCTGTTGCTGAATATGATGCATTCTCTGCTCCAGTATTTTGCACTTTGAGCCCCATTCCTAGGTTGTTTATGATGAAATAGAGTGGTTAAGACCAAAATTTTGATGATTGGTCCTTTTCTGAGAATTTGGCTTTCCCCTGCCTGGCTTAACAATGCTGTCTATGGCCATGTAAATCTGTCCCAAAACGTTCGTTTTCAAAGCCATGGAACTCACGGAGTGCTCAGTGGTGTTCGTTGATGTTCTGACATAAAAATTGTAGCAAACTGTGTTTTCCGTGATGATTTAATTGACATTTTGTCCAATCCATTGATTTTCTATAGGAAGCCTCATTGTCCGTTGGTAGTAATCTGTCCCCAGAAATGGAGAGGGGGTTGTTTACAACAAGGTTGTAGTCATTGTAGTCTTTTAGCTCCGCGAAAGTGCTGGCTCGACAGTGCTTTGTGCGCTCCTGGAGGAAGAACGAGAACGAACGAAAAAGTTTTGTAATAAGTTTAAACAACTGCACAATGGATTTTGAAAGGTGGATTCTGGATGATGACGCATTCGAAAGTGATTTTGACGGCCGTGGTTACCGATTTGAAGTATGAAGTATTGAGTATACCGAGGACCTTCTTCTTCTGCTTCTTTTCTGCGTCCCATTACATTTCAAAGGTTTCCTGCCGGTAGGCGAGACTCATGTAAAGGAGCATTATCGCCATCAAGTGGGTAGGACCAATTGTCAAAATTTTGGTCTTAACCACTCTATTTTATCATAAACATCCCAGAAATGGGACTCAAAGTGCAAAATACTGGACTTCTCCTTTAACAGATATGATTGGTTGTCCTTTTGTCAGCCTGCAAGGTGTGGACACCCAGTGGAAATGAAATTAACTGCATCACAATGTGAGAATGTGAAAGTGTCGTCATTGTGAGTGTGATCACTCTGCTGATGGAAGCTTGAGACAGACCCAAGTCATCACTGCTGCACTGTTGCTTTATTTCCTGT
Organism: Cephalopholis sonnerati; assembly: GCA_019142605.1. Lineage (NCBI taxonomy): Eukaryota > Metazoa > Chordata > Actinopteri > Perciformes > Serranidae > Cephalopholis > Cephalopholis sonnerati. The sequence continues at coordinate 4,820,364 of JAGQAX010000016.1, forward strand.
TTTCCAAGTATTTTAGTGTTTCATTTTGTTCCTGGCGTTATAGCTTTATTTTGTTGGGTGGGAAATGTGTGGAGCAAATCTAAGCACTAGGAAGCTTTGTGAATACGGCCCTAGGTATTTTAAGTCAAAACATGATCTTTTCCTAACCATAACCAAGTATTTTTGTGGCTAAACTTAAACTTGCCTTAACGTTGTTGAACTGCATTGTTGAAATGTAAAGTTTCAACAAATCTGTTACATAATAACATACAAATGTAATGAATCTGTGGTTTGTAGAAACATACATTGCCAACTTTTTCTGGTGATTGTGCTGCATATACCTGAATCAGGGAAGAAGTGCTTAAGCCTGAGGAGATTAATATATTAAGCTGTATCTGCCGCAAATAAATAAATTAAAATCACATAAACTATACATTTCACCATAAAAGTATTGCATCAGTGTAATTATAGCTCTCTGGCCCATATCTGCAATTAAAGATTACTTTCACTATAGACATATCTGCCGATTATTTTCTTAGTTGTTTAGTTTATAAAATATTACATAATGGTGGATAAATGCCATTTACTATTTCTCCAAGGCCCAATACACGAAATATATTTATTGTAATGTCACATATGACAAAGAAAAATGTAGCATTAGTCTGGACATGATGGGAAAAGTGGTAGATCCCAGCCAGGATTTATAATGAAATAAATACACTTATACTGTATACATGTTTATATATATGGGATTGTCCAAGGGTTCCATATTGGTCCCATGCTGCTTGCCCACATCAGTGTCTTTACCCAAGTGGGCCCCACGTGGTTATGCTAGGGCCACCTGGGAACCTAGTAGGTATGGGCCCAAAATGGGCATCTTATCTGGGGCCCACCTGGGTCAACCCACTCATGTGGGCAATTGGCATGGGGCCAATATATAACCCAAGAACAATCCCACATATGGCCCTTTTTTTAGCCTGTTTACTCCCCACATGGGCGCCACATACAAATGTTGGCTGAAATGTAAATGATTCAGTGGATGCACAATAACATCAAATCATTAACTGTTCAGTTCATTTCTTCTCATTTTTCATTGTCATTATTTGTTACATTAACTTCATTTTCTCTTTTTCTACTTGAAACATCTCTGATTTTATATTTAAAATCACCTAACAGAGAACTTCAGTGTTCATGATACATATGGACTTAGAAATGAACAAAAAAAATGCCAAGTGTCAGTGAATCTCATCATTTTTGCACTAGAATGTACAGATCCAGGTGTTCAGCTAGTAGCCTCAAGCTGTTAGCCTGGAGCAGAGATGAGCAGCGGGCTGCAGAGGTTGAGCTCACTTTCTAACTCCACACACATAAACTTGATGACCTCCAACAAGATATCAGCAACTGTAATATCCTTTGATTCACCAAAACTTGGTTTAATCCTGGACATTGCCATTCGATGATGAGTAAGGATTAGTGTGACAGTAGGAATGTGAGGTGCTGCCCCATTTCTGCTCGTCCTGCACCACAAGGGGAATAAACAAACAAATTACAAAGCAGCAGCCTACAATGCAAGAAGAGGCGAAAAGGGCTAAATTACAAAGCACAAGTTGAAGGAGCTGACAGGATTGCATTTCACTCGAGTTATACCTTGTATGATTTCATGTGAGTGTAAACTGATTGATTGATTGATTGACTGATTGATTGATTGATTGATTGAGCTCCCTCTGGAGACACTGAAGGCTTTACACTACTTTTATTCAAAATGCAGTGTTTTTCCCTCACGTCTTGAATAACACCTTGATGTAGGAAATTGGTGGAGTTCCCCGTTAAGATGCCATTACATATCTGTGAGTGGGAAGGAGACAATTGAATGATTATTTCCAAGAGTGTCTTAAATAACAAGGCTTTGGGGTAACACCTCTTAAGCTCAAGTAAGAGGGGTTTTATTATCTTTTGGGAAACAGAGCTGTGTTGTTCCTAGGAGACTGACAATGAACAGCAAGAACCACTTCTAAGTTCAAATGTAGCCTTGTTCTAACATAGATGTTTGTTAGGTTGAGGTTTCATTAAATCATTGCTAAATTAAAAGTTGCGCCTCTTGAGCTAGTTCTCACGTAGACATGGGTTGTTTCTGAACATTACACCCACTAAATGCTGGGTATAACTGTTGTGTAGCTATCTGGACCACCTGACACAGCTAACATTAGCCTGCTAATATATGACTCATTCAGAGTGAGGAGTAAAAGAGGTATGAACCTGAAAATGTCATAATCTTCAAAATTTTAAATTAGATTTTTGAAAATAAGACAATAAAACTCAACCTACAAAACATAGGGTGAGTTAGGTTAGCAAAATCAGATATTTCAATGGATTTGTATTGATACCTTTGCTTTGCTTTGCTTTTGCTACCTAAATACCAGATGCCAAGATGGCATTCATTCCAATGGAGTTTCTCACCTGGTTGCATATACCAAAAAATGTTTTTAGCTTCCAGTTTTACTTCCGAGATGACATCACAGAATTTTAAGTCGCTTTTCTTGACTTGAGAAAAGTTTTACAAACACAAAACCACCATGGATTAAAAATTCATAATAGACAGAGTCATAACTGACCCTGTTTGCAGTTCAAGGTGTTCTGTCAACAGTTTTACAGACATGCCTTTTGTAATGGTGGTCAATGGGGAAAATGGTTTTTGGCTTGCAGGGGATTTTCTCTGCTGCAATACCGCAAGTGGCCACTGGTGAAAACTGGCTGTTGGGCTGAGCTGCATTCATAGGGGCCTGTCCCACTCATTCTAAACTGTTACTAACTGCTACCCACTCTGAAGCATAGATTTCTCTATCCATACAGATATAAAATAAAACAAATGCATTTACATTTATTTTTGGAAATATTTCTAGCCTTGTTATGATTGTATGACTCCCTTTTTACAAAGTTGATACATCTTGATTGGACAGTGCAATAGATATTTCCTAGCAACCAATTAACACATCACCAAAACCTTTACTAGCTCAGACCAGGTCCTGAGGAATGCTGCTCAGCCAGTTTTACCCAGTGTATTGCAGTGAAAAAATTACTTGCAGCCCAATGAGCCTTTTCCCCATAGACCACCATTACAAAGAAATGCCTGTAAACTGTTGATAGAACACCTCAAACTGCAAAGAATATAAAATATGACTCTTTCTATTATGAATTTTTAATCTATGGTGGTTTTATACGTGTAAAATATCCCTGAAGCCGAGAAAAGTTATTTAAAATCTGTGACATCATCACAGTGTTAAGTCTATGAGCCGAGTGGGATCTATGGCTGAGACATTTCTTAATTTTTAATGGTGCAAACAAGCACCAACCACTGGAGCTGAAAGCCAGAAGTGCCAAAAACTGCAGTTCCTCTAATGGCCATTTGAGGCTGGCGAGTCAATCCCCATAGACCCCCATGTTAAAATGCTTAACTTTACAGCAGAAATAAACATGTTTACAGCCTGGTACAAGAATTTTGGGTCTAATGTCCCAGTTCATGACAACTGTATAGGGGATGAATTTTTATATAACTCACCAGTTTAAATTTTATTAAGGCTTAAAATGACATGTAATTAAGGGTGGGGCCAATTGAGTGACAGGCTGCAAAGTGTCACTACAATCATTCAGTCACTGATCCATCCCTCAATCCTCCACAGCTCCACCCTTTCACCCAAATTGGTCACTTCTGGCTCAAAAAAGCAAGACGGTGATGGGCGAAATGCAGAGGCTTCAAAATGGAAGACCACAGACCAATGGATGGCATCATTATGGCTATGTCCATTTACCTAGTAAATCAGTGGTTTGAAATTAGCAGTTACTGAGAGCTTAGGAAGGACTAAAAACTTAGTGATGGATTTGTGAATAGGGCATAGAACACTATAAATTGGTACAGAAAATGGACGGATATATTTTACCTGAGTCAGGACGTGTGAACATTAAAATGGACTTAAAGCTGCTCATTCTGTAAAACCAGTCTTAAATTATTGTGATTATGTGTCAGCATTTTGGTCATAGGTGATAAAAACATCTGTCATATATAGTCAACATGCATGTAAAAGATCTCAAAGGGAACTGAAATACTAAGAAGAGTACCTCAACACTCTATTTAAGATTTGTTTTAGTGTCCTGCATGAAAATGAGTCTCCTTTACCAAAGCTCTCATCTGCCCCCCCACCCCCACCCCTCTGCTGCATCACTCCCTTCCTCCACACTGTCTTTCAATCTACTAAAACACTTGGCTCAATTAGAGCAGAGCAGGAGGGGTATGATAGAGTGTTTCACGCCCACCGCCCAGTCCCCCCCCTTTCTTTTCCTTTTCAAGATAGTCCCTCCACCAGCAGCGAGAGAGAGAGAGAGAGAGAAGGAGCAGAACGAGTATTTGCTGAGCTCCACAAAATGGGGGGAAAAGACTGCAGACCATCAGATCATTAGTGCTCTCCCATTTTCTCTCTCTCTCACTCTTTTTCTCTCACAGGGTATATTCTCTCCATCTCTCTCTCCACCTCCCCTTATCATCTCTACTGCTCATCCTCTCTTTCTCTCTCTCTCTCTCTCTCTCTCTCTCTCTCTCTCTCTCTCTATCTCTCTCTCTCTCCGTGTCTCTCTCACTAGTGCAGAGCTAATGTGCTGTGTTGGTCTGTTGAGAACAGTCTGCAGTACTGTGCTGTGCTGTATAGGGTCCACTACAACGTCACTGGAACACACACACACACACACACACACACACACACACACACACACACACACACACACACACACACACACACACACATAAATTACCATGGGCTCTATGGTCATGTAGGTATGTGCACACTTTTAAAGTCTTTTATACATATACTGACAAAAACGACATAGACCTTTCGCCCTACTTTCTGAGTTATAACACTTCCACAGTAAATGTTCTGTTACATATTTTGTATGCAATATGGTACTTGCTCAAAATTATTTTACAAAAGGCTATATTGGACAAAAAAGAGATACACATTCTGTATCCACTTTATTGGGTACACCTAAATCTAATGCAGTCGAATACAACAGTCCTGCAGTAAATCCTCCTTCCATGAGGCATGAGGTTCCCAATGTTTAGTTCTCATTGAAACTGGTTTTAAGAGAGGTGTTGATTCAACCATGTCATTTTGGAGAATGTTGTTTGTGGCAAGGGCATAATTTCCACTTCTCAAAGTCTTATTTTTGCCCCCCCCCCCCCCCCTTATAGAGGTGGAGCGAACGGTACGGCGAGTTCCAGGTGGACTTTTTTCACTCTGGGTTTCAGTTATTAGTCTGCAAACAGGCTGCCATATGCAGTGTTGGGCAAGTTACTCTCAAAACGTAATATATTACTGTGGCAGTGGGTGTGGTTCGTAGTCAGCTGCAGGGATGAGGTGTGGGGGAATGGCTCATGAGAGTAGTACCAGGTGAGTTGATTGACACAGCTGCTGCTGGTTTGCTCTGATTACATCTCTCCCTTTTTAATGCAGTAGTGTGCTGGCTCTTAAGGATTGCTGCCCAGAAGAAGGAGAAGGTCTCTTCCTGTGTTTTTGGTTTAATACAGAATGGACTGGGAGACATGTGCCGAAGGAGCCGGGCAGCCACAGGCACATTTTAAAGATTGATTTTGTTGTTGTGAACTGGGCAGTAGTTAATAAAAGTCTTGCATGTATGGAGTGCTGAATCTGTGCATCTGTGCTGGGGAACTCACAGAAGTAGCAAGACTGCCACAATTACATATTACAAGTTACCTTCATTTGAAAGTAATAGGGTACTTTACTATATTACTCTCTGTGTAGAGCAATAAGTTACTTATTATACTGCTTGTGTGTTACATTCACCACAATGACATCAGAAGAAAAAACATTTGTTTTAAATAGATGAGGGTCATGTTATTTCACAGCAAGTAATCAAAGCACAGAAGCTCCAGTTTATTAGAGTTCATTTCAAATGCAGTGCTGCACAAGTCTGGATCAAAGTCTAATAATTATGAGATATGGTTCTATATTTGTGGGCCTATGATATGAAACACAATAAACAAATATTGAGGTTAGCACAACAAAGTCAACAAGTCACAATGATGAGTGCAAATGCATACACTGGAGCTGGAAGATCAACCTGCTGGTTCCCGGTGTGCTGGTCAGCAATAGCAGCACCAGAGAGAGAGTTATGCATAAGAACGGGACTGTGTGCCGGGGTTGCTCTGCAGTTGTAGGGGATGTGAATTGAAACAGGTCCAACATATACTAACATCACCCAGATGTTCAAATCACCAGGATGAGACAGAAACAAACCAGAGGCCAGCTCCTTATCCCCACTTCTTTTGGCAGCTTTAGGATGCAAAAGTAGAATGGGAGAAGTTGTATATGAACGGAAACGCACTGAACATGATAACACATATGATCACCTGCACCCTTCTATAACATAGCATATAATGACATGACAACACACAACAACCTTTGTGGGATGTTTTTTTCTGGTAGCACACTGGTGGAAGTGGAGCGGTATGGATCAGTGTGGATAAATGAAGAAGAAAACAGTAAACTATTTATACTGGATGGTAACGCTTTATGTGACATTGTAAATATAATAATATAACTCAAAAGTAGTATAAAACTGCTATTTAATATAGTACTGTAATGCGTTACATGTTTCATTGGTAAAGGTTGTTGGGGTGGAATGATACAAGTAGGTATAACTGCAGCTGGAGCAGCTACACCACTATACCTACACATCAGTCCACAATCAGCCCCCTTTGGTCTTTAGAAGCAGAAGCCTCCATGAAAATGCGAAGTTGGCAATTAGCTAGCTATGACATATTACTCTAAAGGAGAGGCAGTTAAGGTTAGGGTAAGGGTAATGGCAAGGGTTACATGTCGGTCCTTATGTTAAGTAACGTTAATGTTACGTTAATATTAACGTTAAGTGAATTACATCATGTAATGGATTATAAAGTGGATTTTTTGACTCATATTTTTTCACTACATAACAGTGTTGCATTGCGGCAGGGTTCAGATAACTGTTGCGATGTTGGGTAGGTCTTGTACTAGCGGTACATGCGTTAAAATGGCGCCCCCCGTGGCAGACGTCTTCGCGTGCCCCGCTCTTGAACGCCGTGCTTTTGTTTGTATTTTTATCTCTTTATCTCTCGTGATGTCTTTATCTTTATTTATGTCTCTTGTATTTCTTTTTTATATTTGCATTTTCCTATTTTTTATTATTTTTATATTTTATATTTCTCTTCACTTTTTACATGTGTGTTTTACTGTTTTTGACGGCATTCAGAGTGGAGGGCAAAGAAAGAATTTCATTGTACAGGGAAACTTGTCTTTAACTGTGCATATGACAATAAACTCTTTGAATCTTGAATCTTGAATCTTGTAGGGGCGTTTCCTGTACGTTAAAAATGGAATGTGTCTGCAGCTATACATGTCTCAGATGAACAGAAATACCTGCAGACGCTACTCAGGGCTAAAAACAGCACTGGCAGCTTCATATTCTGCACCTGTAATATTCTGCTAAGAAGATGCTGGAATTGAACATCAGTCCTACATCTGTATTTTTAAACTGTTATTGCATTAGAGATGTTTCTGTTATTTAGCCTGCACTTGTTATGAACGGGGCGGACAAAACAATAGAAACCTCTGTTAGTAATACCAATACAATTGAGAGCACCCCAAACTCCCTCCCCAGAAATGACCATGGAATTGAATAAAAACCTCCCAGAAACTTTTCAACAAAAACTGAACACTATTACCCTTATGACGGGAGGATTTATTGCAGAACCACTGTAGCAGATTGAATTGGTTTTGGTACCTAATAAAATGGCAACAGAGTGTAAAGGAAGAGAAAATAAACTGACAGTCTTAGAAATTAATACATTTTTTGTTTATTTGCACTTTTTCCAATCCAATAAAATGTGACCTTACACCTTTGCACAGGACTTTTTTTTTTTTTTTTTTGGGCCATTGTACTGCAGACATGCTGTGTTGGCGCTGTCTGCGGTGCTGAAGCAGACAAGCCAAAATGCAGTGAATCCAGGAAACTTTCCTCATCAGCCCTGGACTGAGGGAGGGAGAAGCAGGCTGCCTGCTTTCAGCACCGCGGACAGCGATTACACCACTGCTCTCCACTGGAAAAACACAAGTGAAACATTTGGCTTAATCCGGTCAAGACATGACTCTGTCAACACCCGGGGGAGAAATGCTGAATAGACCTGTCAAGGAAAAGCATCTATAAATGAATTTTTTCTGTATGATGATGTATTTTTAATGAATCACATCATTTTGCTCTTACCCCTAGAATTAATAATAAGTGATCACTCAAAAGTAACCATATGTACATATAAACATTATAAAATGTGTAATATGTATTATATTACAAGAATTCTGCTGACAAATGTAAATCCCAAATATATAAACTTGGTTTTAAATATTTAGACTTCAAGAAATTTAACATTGACTTGATTCACATACAAATATTTCAAATGACTTTAACAGATGGCTCTCACTTGAAAACTTGGTGAGCCCAAAAGATTTTTATAATTAAAGCTACAGTTGGTAACTTTGAAAAAGCTTTGTATCATATTTGCTGAAACTGTCACTATATCCACACAGTGTCATATTAGACAGATGGTCTTACTACTGTATCTAATGGCATTTGCAAGAGTCTACTGTGACTCACAGAAAACAACCAGTCCGAGTTGAGGAGTATTTCTTCACGTTTTGGCATGATAAAATTACTTTAAGAGTGGTCCCTCTCAATCAAGTGTTCAAGTGCCTCTAGCCCTGTTCATTGGTATCCCTTAAATAACAAAAAACAATCACATGGGGGCTAATAATTTTGATCACCTCAATTTTCACTACATTTGTTATAAAGCAAACCTAAAGACTTATTTTACATTCTAAAATGTATCAAATAAGGGCCCTAACACTGATGAATGTTTTACTATGTGAAGTTCTATGAATGATGCACACATTGTGCAGAATTTTAGTGAAATGTTCCATAATTCCTTGGAGGCTAATAATTTTGATCTGAACAGTAAATTAAGAGGAGCTAACCTAATGTCAGCCACGTTTGGATTGTCCTTAATTCTGTGGTAACATTAAGGAATTTTGGAAAAGGACAGATAGGTTTGTTGCTGATAATTTTCAAAGTAAATTATTGTTAGTCAGATCAAGGCTAAAGCTCCTCTAATTTTCACTACAAATGTAGTGAAAATTGAGGTGGTCAAAATTATTAGCCCCCATGTGATTGTTTTTTTTTGTTATTTAAGGGACACCAATGAACAGGGCTAGAGGCACTTGAACACTAGATTGAAAGGGACCACTCTTGAAGTAATTTTATCATGGCAGTTAAGAAGCAAGAGCATCCTTCTTCTCTAACTTAATTTTAACAAACCACTCGAACCCCAGAATTTTATTCCACGTTATAGATTCTCCAACTAGCAGCAGCTAGGCTTCTTACTGGTTTTAATAGACAACATCACGTCACCCCAATCCTGTCATCTCTCCATTGGCTTCCTGTTCATTTTAAAATTAATTTTAAGATTTTACTGATCACTTTTAAAGCTTGCCTGGGTCTGGCCCCTAGCTACATACCAGAAATGTTGACCCCATATGAGCCAGCTCTGAGCCTTAGATCCTCAGGTGGGGGCCTCCTGGCTGCTCCAAAGTCAAGGCTGAAATCTAAAGGTGATCGTGCTTTTGCCATCAGGGCCCCTCTGCTTTTGAACAACCTGCCTGAGGAGATAAGGCTTGCAGATTCAGTAACTTCTTTTAAATCACTTCTTAAGACCCACTTTTACAGACTTGTCCTTATGTGATGTCGTTTATTTTAGATTTTAGATTTTAAACCTTATTTTTTTTACCTGTGTGACGACCCCTCCTCCCTGCACCAGTTCTTGTTTTCTCTGCTGCTGCTCTCTCCTCTGTCTGCAGGAGGGTCGTTAGCGGGATGGGCTACACCTGGGCCTGGTGTGCTCCTCCCCTTCAAATAGCTGCCTCAGCCTGCAGTCTGGTTCTCTCTCTCTTCTCCTGCCATCACCCGAGCAGACAACACCTCAGCAGCATAAGACCGTTATGATCTTGTTTCTTTCAGACACACATCCACACCCACCCATACATGCACTACACCACTGATCCACTGATCCCCACTTATCCTCTTGACTTGCTTGTGTTTTTGTTAAATAAATTAAGTTCTTTAGCCCGCCACCTCGTCTCTGTCTCCCTTTATGTTGCAGCCAGTGAGCCAGGCTGTAACACCTGTTACTCTATTTATTTATTTATTTATCTAAATGAGTCTATCTTTTTGCCCTTATTGTCATCATTCTTTTATATATATTTTTTTATTCTTCTGGGTTTGCTCTCATTTGCCTTTTCCATGACATTTGAGTTTTAATTTTCATGGCTTTGCCTTCTATTTTTCTGGTTTTATCCAACTTTATCTTGCCTCTGTTTTGCCTGACTTTTTGTTGTTTCTTGACTTTTTGTTATTTGCCCCTGAGTATTCAGTTTTTTGCTTTGTTTATCAAAGAACTTTGTAAACTCTGTTTTTAGAGGTGCTATATAAATAAAATTATTGTTATTATTATTATTATTATTATCTCTGTATGGCTATGTGCCACTTGTTATTTATTTGGATATACTCAGTGCCTGGCACCCAATTGTGAATATACAGCGGCATGCAAAAATCCAGGCACCCCTGGTCAAGATTTTGTTTACATTGAGTAGTTAAGGAAGTAGATGAACTGATCCCCAAAAGGCAAAAAGTTAAAGATGACACATTTCTCAAATATTTTAAGCAAGATTACTTTTTAATTTCAATCTTTTACAGTTTCAAAATAAAAAAAAAGGAAAAGGGCCTTAAGCAAAAAATTTGGGCACACTTTTTGTATCCAGCTAGGAGTCTTTGCACTCATTCTTTCTACAAAAGGCTTCTAGTTCTGTGAGATTCATGGGCCGTCTTGCATGCACTGCTCTTTTAAGGTCTATACACATATTTTTAATGATGTTTAGGTCGCCATGGCACAACCTTCAGCTTGCTTCTCTTGAGGTAGTTCATTGTGGATTTCAAGGTGTGTTTATGATCATTGTCCTGTTGTAGAAGCCATCCTCCCCCATGATGTTTGCTTCCAGAATTTGCTGGAATTTAACTGAATCCATTCTATGCTCTCCATGTGAAATGTTTGCTGTGTCACTGGCTGCAGCACAGGCCCAAAGCATGATTGAACCACCCTGCATTTGACAGTTCTATTTTAACCTCATCAGTCCACAGGACTTGTTTCCAAAAAGCATCAGCCTTGTTTAGATGTTCCTTTGCAAACTTCTGACACAAAATTTTGTGGTGAGGACAAAGGAAAGGTTTACTTCTGTTGACTCCTCCTTGAAGGTCATATTTGTACAGGTGCTACTGCACAGCAGAACAGTGTACCACCACTCTGAGTCTGCTAAATCTTTCTGCAGGTCTTTTGCGGTCAAACAGGGGTTTTGTTTGCCTTTCTAACAATACTGTGAGCAGCTCTGTCAGAAAGTTTTCTTGGTCTTCCAGACTTCAACTTGACCTCCACAGTTAACTGCCATTTCTTAATTACATTGCAAACTAAGGGAAACAGCTACCTGAAAACACTTTGCTATCTTCTTATGGTCTTCACCTGCGTTGTCAGCATCAGTTACTTTAGTTTTCAGAGTGCTAGGCAGCTGTTTAGAGGAGCCCATGGTTGCTGGTTGTTGGGACAAGGTTTCAGGAGCTTTAAAATTTACATCACCTGGACTTTCCTAATGATGACTGTGAACAAACCAGCAACAAGCTAACAAGCTAATTATGGTCTAAGACCCTGATAAATTTGTCTGAGAGCTCAAATGTCTTGGGGTACACGAACGTTTGCATGCCACTGCATACTGTAGTCCTTGTTGTCGGCTTCTTGAAGCTATATCACCTGATGTCCAGAAACTAATACACACTGTGGGACCCCGCTGACCTAGAAACAGTAACTTAGGGAGGTAGGACTTGGGGTCGCTCAATTAAACACTACAAATCATATTAACTCTTCAGATATTTCACTATTTATACATGCAATCAAATATACTATTATGTATAATGTAATCAGTTCCTTCTCTAATGCTGCCTGTGATACACGTCTTCTCCTGCTTTCTCCTCTTACATCACCTTTTTGTTTTTTTGTGAGTGAAAGTGACCGATGGTTCGGTCTTGTAAGCAGTCACACGTTTACATACATGAACACGTGCTCTCCTTTACACACACCACTCACAAGCACAGACACCCACATTCACAAACAGACATATGCACAAAACCTTCACGGAGAGACCGTGCATTAGCACATGTAAACACTCACACACACACCCATACACACTCTCAGTTAATTAAGTTAACATGCTGACTAAGGAGCTACAGAGCTCTTTGCGGCATTAAAGTGATAGAGGAGGGGGCGCACACTAAGTACACACATGAACAGGATGAGACAAAGTCAAACTGGAGAGACCTGTGTGTTTTGACATTGCATCAATACAAAGATAGAGACAGAATGAAGGGAAAGGGGAGTGTTAAGAGATGAACGGGGAGGAGAGGAACATGAGGGAGTGATTAGAAACAGAAATGTGAATGAAAGAAAAGTGAGGTTTTATGAGTGGTGTGTTGGGAGAGGTAAGCACAGAGGTAACTACAGAAGAAGACCTACAAATGTAATGACAAATTACAGTTGTTTTTTTTTCATTACTTTCCAAAAATTACTCATAGCATTTTCAAATCTGGTGCCCTTATTGTCAGAACAGTCATTTTTCAGTGACTTCCAGCATTGTTAAAATAATTCATATTACTGTTTATGATCTGCCACTTCTGTGATTAAGGGTTTAATAGGTTCAGGCAGAGGTGAGATCAAGTCATTATTTTTAGTTAGTAAGTCTCAAGTCTTTGTACTCGATTCCCGAATCATGTCCAAAGTCCGAAACTTTGAGTTTCAAGTCTCAAACAAGTCATAATGTGGTCTTCAACAAATGTAATGATAGATTTACATTTACAAAATTTGCAGTTATTTGCAATTATTTGTTCTAAGAAGATTGTTAAAAAAAAAAAAAAGCTCCTCAGCTGTTGAGTTAACATTGGCTAAGCATTAAATTGTTAATGTTAGCCTCAAATTATTGTTCTTTGTGCATCTTCAAATGTCTAATGAAGCTGGAGGTTGTCACATCTTCATCTGTAATTCTAAGCCAGAGACAGAGGGCAAGGGGCAATGGGAGAAGAAATGACCCAATAAATTTGCAAGAAATTAGTATGAGGAAAAAAGTCAAAACGAGAAAATTAGTTAAAAAAAAAATAATAATAGAATGAAAAAAACAAACAAACAGGAAAACAAACAAATGAACAAGACAATGGTCTGGAAAAAGTGCTTTAAAATTCAGATAATTCTGTATCATAATTATAAATATAGTTTTCTCTAGTTTGTTTGTTTGTTTTTTCAAATAATTTTCTATTTTTTTCTTTTTTTTGCAATTTGTGGGGCATTTTTTTGACAAGTTGCTCATTGCCTCTTTTCGCATGTTTTCAAAAGAAATTGCACCAACTTAAGTTTAAATACTTGTGAAATGTGTCTGAAACCAGCACAAGAAAAGCGATGTCGCTCCAGATTTCAAAGGGTTAAATCCACATCTTTGCATGTCTCAGCTGTCCAGCGCAACAGAGACTCAGCTGTCCGGTGCCAAAGATCCCCGTGCCTACTGATATCCTGCCAGACCGCTAGTCCACTGTGCCCACCAACAACCTCCTAGACCTCCAGTCTGCCATCCATGCCAGTGTCAAGCCTGATCTCCCATACCCCCGGTTGGCTCTCCCATTGCATGCCCAGCCTGACCTTCAGTCGACTTTACCTACCAACAACTTCCCAGACCTCCCATTGGGCTTTCCTGCCAACATGAAGCGTGATCTTCCAGACCCCCAGTCTGCTGTCCCATCTGACGCCCAGCCAAGCCTACCAAACCTGTAGTCGGCCTTCTGCCCTGCCGTCCTGTGGCCAGACTCCTACTTTGCTCTCCACTGGTATGATTAAAAGCCAGGTCATCAGTTGCTGGCATTCTTTTTTGACCTAAAGCCCTTGAGCTGCCCCCCAGAGAGGTCCCGTTTCCGTCGTTGGCTTTTGGTCTGTGCTCTAGAGGGGTCCTGTCTCCACCCTCCAGAGGGGTCCCGTCTAAGTCGTCAACCTCCAGACCATCATCAGAAGGGTCCTGTCACCGTCACTGGTTCCCAGCTTTTTTCCTTAAGGGGCTCCTTTTCTATCATTGAGTGAAATGAAGACCCCTGACTAATTTACATATATTATAGATATTTCTCATTATATTCAATGCATAACAACAGTACAGAACAACTGATAAACTCTGCAATTTACCCAAATAGGGTACACATTAACTGCAGGAAGTTCGTATGAAATGAGCTATTTGGGTGAATTTTTAGCAGATTAATTCCTGTGAATACTGCATCCAAGATGAGTTTCATGATATTTTTAGGAGCTTTTTATACAATTCTCTGTCTGTATTATGTATGTTTTAAATTTTTGACAATCATTGTCATACTTACTAGGCTTCTTTTACAAACAAATTCAGTGTTTTCTTCTCCCTGACCTATTAGGTCATTTTAACCGTGTACCAGAGAGTGAGAGTACTGTCAGTATAGCTTTTGTTCAGGTCTTCACCAGGCCCATATCCTGTGATGTCTTTTTAGAGTTTATATCTAAAATAATAATCTAAACTTAAAGGACCAAACCGGGGTAAAATGGATGATCCCGAGTTTTTTTTTCTTTTTTTTTTGTCTGCATTTATTCTCATCGTATAACACCACAAAAGGGGTGTCAACTTTTTATGAGATTGATGCATATTTTAGTCTTGCAACAAAATATATTGATACTTTGTGCGTGTATGTGACCATCACCGATCCTGAGTTGAAACGTGCCTTGGGAAGCAAAATCATACGAATCTGATGTAGCGCTAGGTAGACAGCTTCAGTGCATACTAGCCGAATGGCTGAAACGGCTAACTCTAAGGGCATAGCGTGGAACCCCACTTAAAAGCTAAGCTTAACCCACCTCCAGTGCACAGAATTGCACCACAGTTCGGTGGTCGACTGTGACAGGCCCTAATATCAAACCAAAAGCATCGAGAACTTCTGAGGTTATCAGAGAGTTTATTTAAAAAGATTGGTTACAGCTGTATTACCGACCTAGAGTGAACTGCCTGCCGCCGCCATCTTGGAAAGTCAATACAAGATGAATGACGAGTGTGATGTAAGATGATCTGAAGACGAGGCATGTGATATCCATCTTCTTCCTACAGACGGGATAAGCACCCACATGAAACATTTTGTCTGTCTGTGATGATCTGTCCACTCGTCGCTCACCTGTCGCTCGCACTAACTCTCATCCAATCTTATTCGAGTTCGTCGATCGACTTGTATGGGCTTTCCTAGATGGCGGCAATGGTATCTGAATTCTGGTTGGTAATGCATGGCTAAACAATCTTTTTAGATAAACTCTCTGATAACCACAGAAGTTACTAATGCTTTTGTTTGATGTTAGGACCTGTAGCAGTCGACCACCAAAGTGTGGTGCAATTCTGTGCACTGGAAGTGGGTTAAACGATAGCTTTTTAGTGGGGTTCCGCGATATGCCCTTTGAGTTAGCCTACATCAGATTCCCATGATTTTGCTTCCCAAGGCACGTTTCAACTCGGGATCATCCAGGAAAACACCCCAGATCAATTTTACCCCGGATTGGTCCTTTAAGAACAACTATTATACTTTGTTTTCGTCACAGAAATAAACAAAATTCTGACTTAAACACCCACTGTAATTTAAAAAAAAAAGTTTCTTTTACACCCCTTAAAAGTAGGAAGGTTTTGTGACTCCCTGTGAACCTTTGGGGATCCCAGTGGGGGGTCGGGACACCAGGTTGGGAAACAATCGTCTATGTCACTGACCTCCTATCCATCCACCACAGACTAGGAATGTAGCAGGACGCAAGAATTCAGCATATGGTAATTGCCGCTTGTCCGAGAGCAGAGCTTGGAAGGTGGAAGGGAAGGGTGTTGTGAGCATATTCAACCCAAAGGAGTTGTCTTGACCAGGAGGACAGCTTGTGGGGAACACGCAGCACAGGACTGCCCGATGCACTTACTCATGCATTCTGTCTGGCCACTGGAGTTAGAATGGATGCCAAAAGACAGGCTGATGGTGACTCTTTACAGAAACAAGTGGTGAACTGGGCCCAAGGTCAGAGGTGGTGTCTCTGGGAAGGTTATAATGTCCAAATGAACAACATAATTCCACATGATTTCAGCTGTTTCTTTAGCAAAGGGTAATTTAGATGGGGTATTAAGCCAGTAGATTTGGAAAAGCTGCCATCATTTGTGAGGATGACCATCAGTTGAGGTTGTCCAGTGACAAAGTCCAGTGAGATGTGGGACCAGGGCTGGTGTCAAATGTCATAGTTTCTTTCTGCAGGGAAGAGCCTCCAGGAGAAAAAGGCACAGGGGTGAAGTCTTTGGTCATCACCAGACCTCCTGGAGAAGGCGGCGCCAGCTCCAGAGTCCGAGGCGTCCACTTCCACAACAAACTCCTGAGAGGGGTGAGAATGGTGAGAATGGCAGCAGTTGTCAGTTGTCTTTTAACTCACCAAAGGCCTTGTTCACCACTGGTGATAAGATGAAGGGGAGGTTTGGAGAGGTAAGGGACGTAAGGGGAGTCGCCACGTGCTGTAGTTCCTAAGGAAGTGTTGGTATAACTGTAGCTCCTTGTGAGAGGTAGCTAGAAGTGAGAATGTCTGCTGTGCAAAAAGTCCAAGAATCTGATTAATTTGAGAACAAAAAAGAAACAAGAGAGCGCCAATGTTTTGCCAAAGTTTTTCTCCCAAGTTTGGGAACCACTGTGTTAATATACGATGTAGTATAGTAACATTGGGGTGTTCTCGTGCCCTTTGTATGTTTTCCTATGAAGAGTAATGCACCAACATTTGTACATGTCCTACGTAATCAAGAGCCAGCAATACCCTTCATATTTAAGAAGGCTGCTTTAGTGTAACCAATGTGCTGTCAGGTGTAAAGATGGCAAGTGGCCCCATAAGGATGGATTCTAGGGTGGTGGATGGGCCACAAAATGCAGAACATTCCCCCAGGGCCTTCCCCTGGAGATCAGTGTTCAGAACCGTGTGAACTCTGAGTCATTTTAAGGTATGTCATCACACTGTCATTTATGTGGAGCTAATTCATAGGTTGTCATACAAGCTGTTGTGTGTGCATTTTTGAAGGCTATCATATAAAGTATTGTTTGAAGATAAGTAACATAGCTGTAGTCCAATAGTGTTTGTTGAATTGTGTATATGGTGTAGTATAGTGTGAAGTAGTGTGAAAACTAAATGATTATACTAACATTGTAAACTTTGTCCATCCTGCTTTGGTATTACTGTACTTAATAATATTAATGCAAATAAAGCAAATTTGAATATGAAGGGGAAAACTGAGGGAGAAGGAGAGGAGAGATAGATGGGAGAAAGAGACAGTGATAAATTGTTTGGGGCGCTGACTTTGCGAAATAAAATACAGGAAATTTGTGTGTGTGTGTGTGTGTGTGTGTGTGTGTGTGTGTGTGTGTGTGTGTGTGTGTGTGCGTGTTCTGGGTAGAAGATAGGAACAGTGCAGCAAGCAAAAAGCACAAGACATTCACAACGAGGCAGAGGAGAGAGGAGGAGAGAGCTGTTTTTATAATTACAGGGAGAGTGGTAGAGCAAGATGTTTTTGACAGAGAGAGACAGGCGGGTAGACTTTAAAGGAACAGTTCGATATTTTTGGCAAATACTCATTTGAAGTCTTAGTAGCCAGTGAGGTAGTTCTTAATCCAGGATGCAGAGGTGCAGTTGCATTGGTAGATACTTAAAAGACAGCACTGGATGGTGTTGAAAGCTCTGGTGAGTCCCAGTGCTTCCCTACTCCTCCAGGTATGAGGGGGGCCTTGTGGGTCAGGACATTTAACACAAATATTTACCAAATTTCTATGAAATCAGAAGAAGAAAATACTAATTAATACCCGTTTCCATCCACTATTATTATATGAAGGTTAAGCATTGGGTCATGGAGTTGGTAATGCTAATTCAGATGCCATCAAACCATTGCACAAGAGGGGTGCACAACCACATGATGGTATTAACATGAAATGAGCAATGACAATATGGAAAACATGACAGAAATATGACAATTCTCTTTGTTTTGTGTATCAGTTTGAGAAAAGTTACAGTCTCCTAATAACTCCACACAGGTCTGATGTTTTTTACTGCCTGTTTCCATTTTTTTGGCATCTTGACTCACATAAACAGGTGGCTGAAAACTGCATTTGCTGTACATGAGAACATGAAGTTTGATAGGTGCAGCAACAGTAACCATGGGGGTCTTTATGCAAAGCCAGGTTAACCACCTCCCGACTCCAGCTTTGTATTTAACACATAGACATGACATTTATATCCATCTCCTCATCTTTCTCTCAGAAAGAAAGCAAATGAGTGTATTTCTAAAAATGTGGAACCAGTCCTTTAACAGCACGAGCGACAGAGAACGACCTATTACATCAGTGACGGAGGGAAGATCAAGGGCATAAAACTGCATTGTTGCTACAGAAAAAGAGAGAGAGTCTGTACCTTGGTGTCTCTCATGCCCTCTCTTTCTCTCACTCTCTCTCTCTCTCTCGCTCACACACGCGCGCGCGCGCGCGCGCACACACACACACACACACACACACACACACACACACACACACACACACACACACAACCTCTGTGCAGCACAGTTTCTGCATCTGTTCTCGGATCTGCTTTACTGCAGTGTGGTGCACGGGGACATCTAAGGGCCAGAAGAGTGAACTACAGAAGACCAAAAAACACTGCAGTCTCCCTCCCCTCTCCCCTCTGTCTCCTCCTCTCCTTCTACCTCAAGCTGTCCTATCCCCTCTGACCTCCTTGTTTCCTTCCTGCTCCCCTCACACTTTGCCTCCTTTCCTCCTGCTGTTCTTGTTTCCCAAAATTGCAATAAAAGATAACAATTTAGGATGTACCCCTAGAGGAGAGGAGAGAAATGAAACAATAAAAGAAGAGGTCACTGCCCATTTATTTAAGCTGATGCAGATTAAATTTATAAACATATATAACAAGTATTTCTTTTAAGATTAAGTAATATGTTGAAAAAACGAGAACTGTTTCTTGAACAACTGGATGTATTATAATGAGTCTAAAAATATGTCATCACCCTTAAACATTTTACGCGAGTAAAACATTGGTGCCCAGATGTCCCTGTTTTCTGGGGACACAACTTGTTTTTGGTGACCTATCCCCAGCTGTCCCCCAGAAATGTCCTTATGTTTAACTGTGCATTAAAAACAAGCCGCAAAGTATGAAATAATATTTTATGTAGTAAACCAGACTGGGCAGCAGAGCCTAGCGGTTGATGTCTCTATTGCGTTGTGCTTGTTTTGGCCAAAAGAGGGTGCTGCTCACTATGGCAGCTCTATATCACTCTTCACACTACTTTTAAAGAAAGCTACAATGGTGGACAAGGGCACATGCGCTATAGCAGTCTAAAACATTTCCATGTTAAGAAACATGCTGCAGCTTTAGAAACGATGATGATTCAAAAACATATGGAAATCCAAAACAAATACAACAGCAATTTGCTGAAAATTGAAAATTGTGCCGCAGTAAGCCAAAACAAATACATAAACAACTAAAATTCTGCAAATACAGAAAATTATGCAAAATCAAGAACACAGAATACAGATAAACACTGCATATCCACTCAACACAAGTTCTCCAGGCCTCTAAGTGGAATGCTAAGTGAAACAGTTTTAGTTTTGTCCCAAGAGAAAGAGAAACCAAACAAGAGAGCGTGTTAGTTTTTTTTTTTTTTTTTAACACATATCTTTATTGATTTTAACCTTTAAGACATTACATCTCTTTTACAGAATAAATTGGTAACATTGTGCGTCACCCTTGAACAACATAACCCTCCCTCCCTCCCTCCCTCCGACCACCTATGAATTCTGAGACATCATTGATGATAGATAACAAAACAATAATAGTTGACAAATGATACTATCAATGATGACAGTAAATTACTTCGTATCTACATATCATTAAAAAAAACAACAACATAAAAATAGTTTGAAAAGAAAAAAAGGAAAAAGAAAAGAAAAGGGGGAAAAAAAAAGGGGGGGGGGGGGTATGGTCTCACTTTGTAGATGCTACAGCTTAATTTGATGGAATGTCAGGTCTTGATTCCAAAAATTTGAGGAATGAATCCCATATCTTGTGGAAGATATGACTCTTTCCTTTGATTGTGTATGTAAGCCTTTCAACAGCTATGCCGGAGGAGAGTTCGGCAAACCATAGATTCAATGATGGACAATGAACACTTTTCCAATGTCTAGCAATAAGACGCTTTGTATGTATGAGACAGAGGTTCAACAGCTTACTTTCATGAGCTCTCAGGGCCACCATTTCTGGAATAAGTCCCAGAATACAGATCTCCGGGCGCATCGGGATTTCTTTGTCTATAATGATAGAGATTGTGTTAATTATCCTTCTCCAAAATTCTTGTATACGGTTACATTTCCAAATGCAATGGTACAAGGTACCTTTCTCCGTTCCACATTTTATACAGGTGTCTGGGATGTCAGGGTTAAATTTGTTAAGTTTTTCAGGAGTTATATAGGTTCTCATAAGCCAGTTAATCTTTTATAATTTGAGGACTCTGTAGTTGTGTTTACCAATTTCTTATATATTATTGAGATCTTTCCCTTACTGTAAGGATCTGATGTTGCCATCTCTTCTAAGATACCCAAAGGAGGACATTGATATGACTGCATCCTGGAGCGAATAAAACTACGAATCTGAAAATATTTAAACAAATGAGTCTGAGGTATTCCAAATTTTCCTTTAAGAGACTTGAAGGACATAAGAGTATTATCTTTGTAAAGGTCTGAGATCCTTTGTAATCCCAACTGCGCCCAACACCTGAATCCAGGATCTGATTTACCTGGTGTAAATAATGCGTTGCCCCAAATGGGAGTAAACTGTGATAGCCCTGGATGTTCACCAAACATGTCCTGTGATTCATACCAAGCTCTAATTGTGGTTTTAATAAATGGATTAACTGTGTTCTGCTTAAGTCTCTTAAAAGAATCTGAATAGAGATACCTGTCCAGAGTAAGTCCTCTGGCATTTTCTCTCTCTATCTGAACCCAAGGTAAATTGGAAGGCTCAGCGAACCAGAAAAAGGCCAATCTAAGCTGAGCTGCCCTAAAATACCATAAAAGGTTAGGAAGCTGGAGTCCCCCCCTATCATATGGCAGATATAGTAGTGTTAAGCGTAGTCTTGATCGTCTTTTGTTCTATATAAAGTTGGTGAAAGTTTTCCTCATACTAGAGAAAAAGCCTGGTGGAGGTGTAAGAGGAATTGATTGGAATAAATATAAAAATTTTGGGAGAATATTCATTTTAATAATGTTGATTCTACCAATTATTGTCAAAGGGAGGGACATCCACCTATCCAAGCTATCATTTACCTGAGCAATAATGGGATCATAGTTGCATGGGATTATATTTTTAATTTGAGGTGTAATAGTAATCCCTAAATATTTGAACCCATCCTTAGCTACTGAGAAAGGATGCTGGATTGTTGGATTATTTCTTTCTTGTTTATTGAGAAAAAGTATCGATGATTTAGACTGATTGACCTTGTAACCTGAAAATGTTCCAAATTGATGGATCAGATCGACTAGGGCAGGTATTGAATTCCTCAAGTCTGAAAGATATAATAATATGTCGTCAGCAAATAACGAAATCTGATGTTCTTGGTCTGAGATTTGAATTCCCTTTATCTCTGGATGATTTCTGATTGATATTGCCAAGGGTTCAAGAATCATAACAAATAACAATGGGGACAGTGGACAACCCTGATGCGTGCCCCTCGACAAACTGAAAGATTCTGAAGTCACATTATTTGTAATAACTTCAGCTGATGGTTCACAATAAAGTAATTTAATCCACCGACAAAATTTAGGGCCACATCTATAACGACAGAGTACATCAAATAAATAAGGCCATTCGACTCTGTCGAATGCCTTTTCTGCATCCAGCGACAGAATGCAGGTATCCTTTTCATCATTTTTTACATGTATAATATTCAATAGTCGCCGTATATTATGAAAGGCTTGTCTGTTTTTCACAAATCCATTTTGATCATTGTTAATGATCACTGGTAGGTGTTCATCTAATCTTAATGCTAAAACCTTTGCCAAAATTTTAGCATCAGTGTTAATTAAGGAAATTGGCCTATACGATTCACATTTAGTTTGTGGCTTATCTGGTTTAGGTATAAGTGTAATCAGCGCTTTTCTTAGTGAAGGGGGAAGGATGCCATTTTCCAATGATTCTTCAAACATATCCATAAGGGGTTGTACTAATTTTTCTTTGAAGGCTTTAAATATATCGATAGGTAGACCGTCCGGTCCAGCTGTTTTCCCATTTTTCATAATCGATATAGCCTTCAACAATTCTTCTACAGACAATGAGGAATCTAGCTGCTTTCTGGCTTCATCAGAGAAACTAGGGATTTGCATATTATCTAAAAAGGTAGTTTGATGACTGGTATCCCCAGCGACTTCTGAACTATATAATGTTTGAAAAAAATTAGCAAAGGTTCTATTAATTTCCACTGGATCTGACGACAGAGTCCCTGAAACTGTTAAAATACTATTGATGGCCGTGCTCGATTGCAGTTTCTTGATTTGCCAAGCCAATAGTTTGCCAGATTTTTCCCCTTGTTCATAAAATGTTTGTCTTAAGTGGATTAAGCTATTTTCAGCTTTTGAAAGTGATAGTTCATTGTATTGCGCTCGTAGGAGAAGTAATTCCTGCTGGTGGGGTTCTGTGTTTGCGTTATCTTCATATGTTTCTTTCTCTAGTTTCCTGATTTTGTCTTCAAGTAATTGTAATTTTAAATTAACTTTGTTGGTAATAGAGCTCGTGTAGCTAATCATTTGTCCTCTTAGGTAGGCCTTAAAGGCTTCCCATCTTACAGAGGCAGTTGTTTCATTTGTATTTGTATTAAAAAATTCATCAATACTGGTCCCAACAAATTTCATGAATTTTGTATCATGTAACCATTTTGGATGCAGCCTCCATCTATAAGGACCTTTAATGAATTTGGGCATATTATATGTCAGCTTAACTGGGCCATGATCTGAAATCACAATGGATTCATACGTAACATCATATATCTGCGAAAATAAATTATTTGAAACCAAGAAGTAGTCTATTCGTGAGTACGATTTTGTTGATGGTGAAAAGCAGGAGAATTCTGATTTGTTTGGATATTTTCTCCTCCATGGGTCACATAAGTCTAAGTCTTGCATAAAATTATGCAAAGTCTTCCTACATTGTGTATGAGTGTTATCCATACCCTTAAGTCTATCAAGGTTTATCGCAGGGTTGTATTAAAGTCTCCTCCAATGAGAAAATAGCCCGGCATTTGAGCTAAAAGTAGAAATAACTCTTCAAAAAATTTTTGGTTATCAGAATTTGGTCCATACAGATTGACAAGATTTATATTCACATCAGTAATCGAACCTTGAAGGAATAAATACCTGCCTGCCCCATCAGGTATAACCTTTGAAACTTTAAATGGGATAGATTTGTGGATTAAGGTTATGACCCCCCTTGCGTTAGATGTATATGATGCTGAATAGACCTGACCTGGCCACCTTCTTTGTATCTTCAGTAGGTCACTACATAGCAGGTGGGTTTCTTGTAAAAAGGCAATAGATGCTTTCAATTGTTTAAGTCTATATATGGCCTGTTTCAATTTAGCTATTTTACCTAACCCCCTTACATTCCAGGATATGAATATTATCTGTGTTTCATTCATCATATGTAACCACAGTCTGTACTCTAATGCTTAAGACCATACCCAAAACAAACTTAAACAGAAACAAGAAGACAACAAGAAATGATAAAGTTATTAACATTTTTCCATAGTGTGGCTCATGAGCGCCGTCAACTTGAACATTACAGCGTTTCCACCCTAACGTAGAAGACACAACAGTGGACCCGACTGATCCTACTAAGAGGAGCAAGTCCCATGCAAGCATACCAACTAACAACTGACGGTGCTTCCTTCACACAAACAGCTCTACAAAATAAATTTAGGAAATCAACTCAACTAGTGTCTTGTCTTAACATACACTGCTGTCATATGTTTTAACTAAAACAAAATATCTCTGCTCCGAATGGGTAAATTAGACTTTAAATGAAAAAACTCTGTCAATGTTGTAATCAAACATTTCTAGGTGCATTACCTACTAGTTTATCGTTTGTTAAATGGCTTCTTCTTATCCGCTTGTCTTGTTGTAGGCTTCAATCAGTCTCTCCACTTCTTCTGAAGTGCTGCAGGTCATCATCTGTCCTCCGTGCCGGATGGTCAGTTTTGCCGGGTATCTGAACCTGTATTCAATGTTCAGCTCCTGTAGACGTTTTTTCACACCATCAAACTGCCTCCGTTGTCTGCGCACCTCCATGGAGAAATCCGGAAAAAACATCACTTTGTGTTGTTTGTACATCACTGTTTTCTTCTCTCTGGCGGCATCCACCACTCTTTGCCGGTCACGAAAGTTCAAAAACTTCATGATTAGCACGCGGGGGAATCGCTGTTCAGCAGCTGGCAGCCTGCCAATTTGGTGCGCTCGTTCAATAATCACCGGACCCGACAGCGAATCTCCAAACACTTCAGGTAACCACTCTTCCAAAAACTTCACAGCGTCTGTCCCTTCTGCCTTTTCTGGGAGGTTTACTAGACGAAGGTTACTTCTCCTGTGTCGATTTTCCAAGTCGTCCAGCCTGGCGCTGAGCGTCTCCACCTGCGTCTCCAGGGTGTGCACCGTTTTCTGTATGTCCCCTATGGTATCTTCCGTGTTGCTTATTCGGTGCTCAGCCTCAGATAGCCTGCCCGCAAAGTCATGTATTTCCATCTTTATGTCTTGGATAGCGGACAGAACCCCATCAAATTTCGATGAGAACACGCTTTTCATTTCCGAGATCGCCCTCATCAACTCGCTTCTTTCGTCACTAGCTTTAGCTTCTGCTGTTGCCTGTGTACATGGCTGCGGCATGCTAGCTTCTTCAGGCTTTTCCAAAGCCCTTAAAGATGCACGGTCGAAGTTTTATTCCAAAATCATCAGTAACAGCCCCGTCAATTCCAAACAGCTCTTTTCCACTATACACAATCTCCTTAAACCCTTAACCCAGGTACACAGAGAGACCACCGAGAAGCAGTGCAATGACTTCATGTCTTTCTTCAGAACTAAGGTTGATGGCATTCGCTCTCTCCTCCCTGGCTCCTCTACTCCCCCTGCTCCAGCTGTCGTCCCGCAGCTTGAAGTCTCCGAGCCTCTCTGCTGTTTCTGCAACACCTCACAGCAAGAGGTACAGCGCATCATCGGGAGGATGAAGAGCTCTACCTGTGCCCTGGATCCCTTCCCCACAGCCCTGGTGAAGGCTAACATCGGTGCCATTGGTCCCCTGATCACCAATGTCATCAACCTCTCCCTACAGGCTGGCCATGTTCCACCAGCTCTCAAAACTGCCATCATCACTCCCCTCCTGAAGAGCCCAACTCAGGGTAGCTACAGGCCCATCTCCAACCTCCCGTTCCTTTCCAAGGTGCTGGAGAAGGTAGTTGCCGCACAGCTCCAAACCCACCTCAAAGACAACAACATCTTTGAGAAGTTCCAGTCTGGGTTTCGGTCAGCTCACAGCACTGAGACAGCCCTAGTAAGGGTCACAAATGATCTGTTGATGGCGGCGGATGCTGGATGTCCATCCCTTCTTGTCCTCCTCGACCTATCGGCAGCGTTTGACACAGTGGATCACGCCATCCTCCTGGATCGTCTGTACTCCACCGTTGGTCTCTGTGACTTGGCCCTGAGCTGGTTCCAGTCCTATTTGGCTGGACGGACCGAGTGCGTCTCCCTTGGAGGCGCTAAATCATCAACCCAGCCTGTCACCTGTGGTGTCCCACAGGGATCTGTCCTTGGCCCCCTCTTGTTCACCCTATACATGCTCCCCCTCGGCCGTGTCATCAGCAGGCACGGCGTGTCATTTCACTGCTATGCCGACGACACGCAGCTCTACATAAGGATGGAGCCGACGCCTCCTACAGCCCTGTCATCATCTCCATCACCAGCCGCACTGTCAGCCTGTCTGGAGGAGACTAAAGCGTGGATGAACCACAACTTCCTTCAACTCAACAGCTCCAAAACCGAAGCCATACTTGTCGGTACTCCGCACTAAGTACGATCATCCCCCATAACCTCTATCACCTTTGCTGGTCAGGTCATTCCACCTTTTTAAAAAGGCCTTTCCTTAGCCTTTTATATATGCCTTATTGTTGGGTTGTGTTGTTTTATTAGTTTGCTTCACCATAGGTTTTATGCTTTCTTTGTCTTTGTAGCACTTTGAGATTTTCGTAATGTAAAGTGCAATATAAATAAAATTTATTATTATTATTATTATTATTCTCCCTGTCTGTCTGGAAGTTTTTTCGTTGTTGTCCTTCGGTTGGCCATTTACGTTGTCCTCGTGTCGTCTCAGACTCTTTGTATTCTGGTTGACGTTATTTCTGAGTAGTGAGCTGTTAAATACAGGATTTTGGCTGTTTGTTGCAAGAGCACCTACAGGCACGTCCTACGTGCTTGCCGCCATGTTGCCTCTCCCAGCGTGTTAGTTTTTGAAGCAGGAGGAAAAGAGGAGTAAAAGGGTGATATAGAAAGTTACGTTTTCTTTATGTATATCTGGTCTTAGTCTTCTACAACAGAACCCCAATTTCGAAAAAGTTGGGATGCTGTGTAAAATGTAAATAAAAAGGAATGCAATGATTTGCAATTCCTTTGACTGATGTTCAATTAGATAAAGCACAGAGACAAGATATTAAATGTTCAAGCTCATAAACTTTACTGTTTTGTAAATATACTCTCACTCTGAATCTGATGCTGCAACACATTCAAATCAAATCAAATCAAATCAAATTTTATTTATATGGCACTTTTCATACATGGCAGTAACACAAAGTGCCTCACAGAGGCTAAAAACAACAAAGAAAACCCTGAAGACCAAAGACCCACCCCTCCCACCCTCACATGAATACACAAAACACACACATATCTACTGTATATACACACCCACTCACACAAGCACACACAGACACGGGCACATGCACACACACACACACACACACACACACACACACATCCCTACAGACACTGACTAACACTAGAGAGACATGGCTGGGCACCGAGACATAAGGTGAGGAAAAAGCCACAAGTGGGGGCCATCCACACCGAAAGGGACCATGGCCCGTGACCACCGGGAGCACCGCCGCAGAGACTACTCTGGCCTGGGCAGACGGGAGGCCCCACACCAAGGTGCGGAGCCCACCATCCACCTAGGCCAGAGCCCTCCACGGAACAGCACTCCCACCGGTAGGCCAGACATCGCTCCCGGTGTGGTAGGCCCCCATGAGGAAACACTGGAGCTAAAACTGGAGAAAAAACATGAAAACAAGAATATGGTCAAATAAGATAAGAAGTATACAAAGTCAGTAAAATTAATAAGGCATTCCTAAGTTAACCTTAAATAATAAAAAAATAAATAAATGAATAAAAGAGATTAATTAAAAGCTTGCTAAAGTAAAATAAAATAAGATAAACTAAAATAGCAGAATATCAGTTAAAAGCCAGATTAAAAAGGTGAGTCTTGAGCCTCTTCTTAAAAACATCAACAGTCTCTGCGGCCCTGAGGTTCTGCGCTAGGCTGTTCCACAGTCGGGGACCATAATAACTAAAAGCCGCCTCCCTGTGTGTTCTAGATCTAATTTGTGGAATGGTTAAAAGGCCAGTGCCGGAGGACCTCAGTGTCCGTGAGGGTTGATATAATAAAAGTAGGTCAGATAAATAAGAAGGCCCGAGACCGTTAAGACATTTAAAAATTAATAAAAGAACCTTAAAATCGATCCTTAAGCAGACGGGGAGCCATTGCAGCGATTTTAAAACTGCTGTGATGTGCTCCCGCCCTCTGGTCCTCGTCAGCACTCATGCGGCTGAGTTCTGTAACAATTGAAGATTGCAGATGCTCTTTTTGGGAAGACCAGGGAGCAGGGCATTACAATAGTCTGGCCGACAGGAGATAAAAGCATGCATCAGCACCTCCGTACTGGCCTGAGAGAGAAACGGGCGGGTGGCTATATTCTTCAGGTGGCAAAAACCTACCTTTATTATGTTTTTAATATGTGGAATAAAACTGAGCTCAGAGTCAAAAATCATGCCCAGATTTTTCACAGATTGTGATGGTTTAAGATGGTTTAAGATTTCGTAATTTAGGTAAAAGTCTCTCTCTCTGGTCTTCAGGACCAATGACTAAAACCTCTGTTTTGTCCTGGTTGAGCTGCACGAAATTCTCTGCCATCCATGATTTTATATCTAAAATGCAGTTAAAAAGGGCATTAATTGGCCCTGTGTCATCAGGAGACACGGCGATGTACAGTTGTGTATCATCAGCATAGCTGTTGTTGGATTATTGTAAAAAGGTTATATATTGATCACTGTACCCATTCTCTAAGCGAGGGATATGCAGAGGATGTGAAGCTTAGTTGTGGTGGAAAATTACTGTGTGTGTTGTGTGACAGAGCTGCAGGCGCTGTCACCCAGAGATAAGAAAGAACACCAAGATAGTAACTGATACCTTATAAGCACAGAATGCCCTAGGATAGTGAGCTTTCTTGTACATCACTGACAACAAGTTCTCGTACATAACTTATGCGCTGAGCCACGCTTGGCAGCGTGCCTGTTCTCATTTGACCTTGTTTTGCAGGAGCAGTTGACGTGAGAGCAGTAAGGCGTGGTGGAGTCAGAAGGAGGAGGAGGAACTACAGCGGAGAAGCAACCAATCATCTTGCGTGCACATTTCATAACTGTAACGCTTTAAAAGACTGGGTCAGGGAGACACAGGTGGTCAGACTTCGTGCCCTGACACGCTATTGTTGTTGGTTAAGGAAAGGAAGATCGGACCTAGAGCTCTGTATCTCGTAATCTTTTTGATTTTGGAATAAATAGAAGTTAACTGAGATCACCTACTCTCCTGTTATTCTTCATCAAACGAACATGCGGAGTTTGTCTTAATGCTGATTTGTGACTGTTTCAAGGAAGAAGAAAAAGAGACATCTCCGACACTGTGAAAACTGATGCCGTGCCTCCTGATGACATCCCCCAGGGGAAGCATATAGAGGTTAAAAAGAGCTGGGCCTAAAATTGACCCCTGGGGAACCCCACACTTAATCTCATGTGCTCTTGAGGAACAAGTATCCATACTTACAAAGAAGCTTCGGTCTGTGAGGTAAGAGGTGAACCAGTTTAAAACGGTGCCAGACAGTCCGACCAGGTTCCTCAGTCTGTTTAGTAAAATGTGATGGTCTACTGTGTCGAAAGCGGCGGTTAGATCCAGTAGTACCAAGACTGTGAGTTTATGGTTATCTAACTTTAACCTGGTGTCATTTAAAATCTTTAAAAGGGCTGTCTCTGTGCTGTGGTTCATCCTAAAACCAGACTGATACTTCTCCAATGCATTATTTGTCTTTAAAAAATAATTTACTTGGATAAAAACCAGTTTTTCTAAAATTTTACTTAAAAATTGTAAGTTGGATACAGGCCGATAATTATTAAGAATGGTGGGGTCTAAGTTGCTCTTCTTCAGAAGGGGCCTCACCACCGCCGTTTTAAAGGAGGTGGGGAAGACACCTGTCTGAAGAGAGCAGTTCACCATATATAAAAGCTGTTCCTCAAAGAATTCATAAAATGTTTTAAAAAACGGTGTGGGAATTGAATCTAAAAGGCAGGTTGTGGGCTTATTTGGGAGAAAACTCGACCAAGTGTCCTCTCATCAACCAGGGCAAAACAATCCAGTGTCTCCTCAGGTGAAAGCAATGATCCAGGAGTGTTCGTGGTTAAAATTTGTTGGGATAAAAGACTGGATCTAATGTCATCGATTTTACTCCTGAAGTGGTCTGCAAAGGCCTCGCAAAGGGTGTCGGTCGTTGTTTTAGGAGACCTGTTAAAATTACTGTTGGTTAAAACCTCAATTGTGGAGAACAGAAATTTGGGGTTATTTTTATTGTCGGAGATTAGTTTTTTGAAATGAGAAGTTCTTGCTTGTTTGAATGTGTTATTGTAGGTTTTGAGGTGTTGAACTGTCAACTTGGATTTTCTCCACCTCCTCTCAGCACTCCTGCAGGTTCTTTTCAGTTTTTTAATTTCTTCATTTCTCCACGGTGGTGTAGGTCTTGTCTTTACTGTTTTTGTTAAAAGTGGAGTCCAGTGTTGACTTCAGTTTGTTGTTAAAATCATCAACAATAAAATCACACGGTGCTTTTAAAATCTCTGCAGGAGTGCTCTGTAAAATCTGGATAAAATTTGCAGCCACTTCAGAAGTTAGGTAGCGTTTCGTCACCGTTCTCACAGGGGCCTCCTGCTGGTTAAAACGGGTGATGTTAGTCCAGGATGCGCCCTCTGCTGTGGGTCGGCTGCCCGACATGTTTAAAATCCAAACAGTGAAGGAGGTTTAAAAAATTCTCTGGACACTGGGTCCGAGGTGTTGTTGATGTGTAGATTAAAATCACCAGTTATTAAAATCCTGTTGTATGTAGTGTGAATGATTGATAAAATGATCAGAAAATTGGCTGATAAAAGAGGTGGAGTACTGGGGTGGTCTGTAAACTGTTATGCATAGAATAGGAGGGCTGCTAAAAACAAAGGCATGATGCTCAAATGATGAATACTTATTAAAAGAAACGTCATTTGATGACATTGTGGTCCTTGTGATCGAAGCAGTTCCACCTCCTTTCCTGCCCCCCCCTGTAGAAAATAAAAAGTTAAAATCTGGTGGGCAAGTCTCTGTGAGAACAACACGTGCATCAGCGCCAAGCCATGTCTCAGTAAGGAGAATACTATCTAGTTTTCTATCTAAAATTAAATAATTTACTATAAAAGATTTGTTTAAAAGAGAGCGCACGTTCAGCACGGTCATTTTTATGTCCGTGTTGAACGTGCGCTCGTCATGTCTTTTCAAAGGGACATTAAAAACACTGTTGCGTCTAGAGGCAGTCCTGGGTTTCTGTCTATGTGAGATGATGGTTTCAATAGAGTGAATGTCCTGTGATTCTGATGGCAGATATGGGGGTATGGAGAGGTATGTATGGTGCAGCGTGTGGAGGGTGAGTGTAGGTGTGAGTGTGAGTGAGGGGCAGAGTGTCCGAGTGCATGTGCTTTAACCGTGAGTCAGGAGGTAGATGTGGTGCAGGAACAGACAGTCAGGTCAATGTTAACAGATAAAAGCCGAGACCCCTCCTGGTTTGGGTGGAGGCCGTCCTGTTTATGAAGATGGGGTCTATTTAAAAAGGCAGTGAAATTATCAATGAAGGGGATACTGTTGCCCAAGCAGTATCCCTTCAGCCACTTGTGCAGCTGGCGAAGGCGGCTGGTGATGATGTCACCGTAGCGAGGTGGGGGAAGCGGGCCCAAGCTAATTAGCCGTTTCCCCGTGTCCATCAGGCGGTCCACCAGGGAGATGAAGTCCTGCTTGAGGACCTCCGACTGCTGGAACTTGAGGTCGTTGATGCCGGCCTCCAGGACCAGCGTGGAGGTCGAGGGGTGCTGTGCACTCAGCTGCAGGGGGGAGGATGTGACCTCTGTAAAACGGGCACCAGGGTGGCAGAAGGTCCTGCCGTCGTGCACCTCCACGTGCCTGACCATTGAGGTCCCAACCACCAGCACCGCGGGGATGCGCTGCACCTGAGTGGCCGCCTCTGACCGCCTGGAGGTGTGGCGGTGGCAGAGAGGAGTCTGGGGATGGTGGCGCCAGGCCGTGGCTGCTCCTGACCGGGATGGTGGGGAGGGGTCAGGCCGGACGAGTTGACCCCGGTTCCTCGACTGATGAGAGCCAGCTGGACGGACAGAATCTGGAGGTGAGCTGGAACAAGCGCCCACGGGAGGGAAGTCCTGCAGGCTTAGGATGTCGTACCTGTTGTCCAGTGGCAGATCTGGAGACAGAGGAGGGGGAGATGGACGAGCCCCAGCACCCCTGGCCACCACTGACCAGGGTTCCCTCGGTTTGAGCGGAGTTGAGCTCACCGGGGCTCCTGCTCCGACCTCAGCAATGAAACCCTGCGACTCCACGGGGCGGAGGCAGGAGGAGGAGGGAGCCACTCCTTTGGGCTTGGCTCCCTGGCGGTGCCAGCGGGACTCCGCCAGTGCTGGTGCCAAAGTTTCGGTGGTGATGGACCCGGTCCACGGCAGGGTGGTGTCGTTTGTGGCCGTTGTGCTCCGGTCACCAGCGCCGGATGCCTTCAGGAGGGCGATGTGTTTCGCCTGGGACGTGGCGACAGCGGAGAAGTCCAGCAGGATTTTGTCCCTCTCCTTGAGGTCGGACTGGAGCCCGGAGATGCTCTCTCTCAGTTTGGAGAACGTGGGCAGGCAGGACTCGCACACCGCCAGCATGCCTGCAGCCTGAGCTGGGAGACAGCTAGCACCGTGGCTAAAAACAAGCCGGTGATAGCAGCGGGCGGGTGACTCCGCGAGGTAGATAAAACTTAAAATCTTAAAATCCTCCGAGCCGATGTCTAAAATCAACCAACCAGCTAAAAGAATCACTTTAAAATCAGCAGTGTTTACAACGTGTGTCAATACAAAGTGTCTTAAAACTGGATTCAAAGGTGATTTCCTCATCCATTGTACTCAGCTTTAGCGTGTAGGGGGATATCCGGCTGGTCTCGCAAGACGATAGTGTCAGTTCCAAAAAAGTTGGGACAGTAGCATGGTTACCACTGTGTGACTTTTATTTTAACAACACTCTGTAAGTGTTTGGGAACTGACAACACTAATTGTTTAGTGGTTAAAATACCAAAGTTTGTATAAGTTTGGCTACTAACACTAACACAGATTTCTGTATTATACAAAAACAAATGAATAGAAATAACTGGTACATTTAGATGTCTTAGCTGTCATGTTTACTGAAATCATTCTACTAAAATGTAATTGCATTTTATATTCATCGTCACCTTATGTTTTGTATTTTTTATTGTAACCTACATTAGGTACAATGTACCAATGTATCACAGTTTCTCCTGTGATGACATCATTTTATATCAAATCAAAGTTTCATAGTAAAACACATGTTGCTTCCTGGATCGGTATTTGTTCTATGCAGTGATGTTGTCTCCTGAGTCTTTATTTGTTTACTTATAAATGAGTATGCCTTGTCTCTCTTTTACTCATTAGGTTTTGGGGGAATGAACCAGGTTCCAGTTAATCCTACATGTTTGATACACCTTCCAGGCCTAGAGCCTGACTGTTTGAATGCATATACCCTGCAGCAGATCCATAATACTTACAGGTATGACTATGGAACCCTGAGGTGTAAAATTGAAGAGTGACTTTTTATGACATGTAATGAGATTCAACTGTGTAAACTCAATTCTGAATACTAAGGTGTCATTATACCAAAGGACCCACACTAAAAAGGAAATGACAAATAAGTATTTGCCCAAAAGAACTTTATTTTTAGAAGATGTAAAAAATGAAAACAACAAAGAACATATACAAATAAAATACATAAACATATACATAGCACCATTTTATCTGAATTAGTAATAGGTGCCCATCCTGTCCTGTGTTGTACTCCGGATATGCCGGGAGTTTGCTGATCCGGCTGGTTACTGCGTTGGCCTCTAACTGCCCCTTGGCTGCAGTGAGACATGTCCGGCAACCACATCCTCCTTTGAGGGTCTCTTATACTGGGGTGCCAGGTCCTATGAGATGGGGATTTTCTGTATCTCTTCAGCAAATGGCACTGTGTTTTCAAAACCTCCACAAA
Organism: Cephalopholis sonnerati; assembly: GCA_019142605.1. NCBI lineage: Eukaryota > Metazoa > Chordata > Actinopteri > Perciformes > Serranidae > Cephalopholis > Cephalopholis sonnerati. The sequence continues at coordinate 4,854,361 of JAGQAX010000016.1, forward strand.
GATGAGCCTCATCAGGTCATCTACAGTCTGTAAAATATTGCATTTAAATATTGATTTCCTTGTATTTTTAAATTAAGTGCTTCCCTGAATCCACCTTCCTTGTATATGATTCAGGTGTTGCCATAACTATTTCTTATTTTTTTTATCTGATGTTATTATGTTTGTAATAGAAATAAAACTATTTACAAATTTTCATTTTTTTTTTCATGTATTTATCTATCTATCTAGGAAAAGGAATTAAAAGTAACCTTGTGTGTTACAGTTAAAACCGGCCTGACTCTCCAGTGACTCCAGTGACATGACCTTTGTTGTGTGAGATACGTATTTGTTCAGTTAATTTTAATAGAGACCGTACTAGAAGTCACTGAGGAGGTTATTGCTTCCGAGGTCAGTAATTAGTTGGAAGTTTTGAAGTAGGTAGCCTTGGCCTTGTTGAGGATCAATATAAATTGAGTCTTCAGTCTCCAGTTTTAGTAGTTGCAGAATTTCATAATTTAACCATGGTAATTTGGACTGTCGAGATTGTATATTGTAAGCAGTGGTATATTTTTTGCGAGTGGATTCCGCTTTGTGATTAAACTGATGCAGAATTTGTTCTGGGTTTTCGGATGACAATTAAATGCTCCAGTCAATATCTCTAATTTTGGTATTATAATGTGGTAATTTTGAATTTGTTTTTTTTTTTTTTTTTTTTTTAAGATTATTTTTAGGGCATTTTGCCTTTAATGGACAGGACAGTCAAGCGTGAAGGGGGAGAGAGAGAGTGAGGGAGTGACATGCAGCAAAGGGCCACAGGCCGGACTCGAACCCAGGCCGCTGCGGCAATAGCCTTCATACATGGGGCGCCTGCTCCACCACTAAGCCACCGACGCCCCGAATTTGGTATTTTTGAGATGAAGTAGCGAATGTAGCTTCCCAAGGCTTTGACAATTTTTCTTACAGTATAAATAAGAGAGTGGTCTGATACTGGGGTGTTGATTACTCCTGCCATTGTGTATTTTGAGGGTTCATTAGTGAATATAAGGTCAAGGTCAATGACTGAATTGCAAGTGTTACTATTTTTGGTAGGCTCCCTGATTAATTGATGGAGGCCAAGCTTTTTTGCAGTTGCTTTCAATGATTTGATGAGCTGTCAAGAATCTGTCCAGATTTAAAACACCCGGTAGAACAATCTCTTTTGTTTTGACTGATTTAATGAGATTAGTAGCTCTGATAAAAAAAAAAAAAAAAAAAAAAAAAAAACCACTTATACTGATATGGGGGGCTTATGGATGACAATGACTGTAATTGCACGTTAACATGGGAAATTTACAATCAGCTGCAATGACTCACTTTCAGTAACAACTTTTTTTTACTAAGTGAGTGTATTTTTGATACACATAAAAGGCAACTCCACTGCCAGGTTTATCAGTGCGGTCTTTACAATAGAGGAGGTAATTTTCATTATGAGAAAATAATCATCTACTTAATCTGGTTAAGTAGAACTTAACCAGAATTCTGAAATTGCCATTATATGTGCTTTTGATTGCAAAAGTATGATCTTAATTTCATCCAGTTTAGGTACTAGACTTCTAGTGTTTTGACAACAGATTTTAAAACATTTAATTCTACCAAGATGGGACTGGGTGGATGGGTTTTTTCTGGAGTGGGTCCATTTTTGTTGTGGTTTTGCTGCTATAACTCCTGGACACTAGACAGGAATGGTTAAAGAAATTACTGGATCTTCTAGACTATTTGTGGTTTGGATAGGAATTGGACCAGCAGGACCATCAATCCACAAGGGGGTGGCGGGGGCAGAGGATGGGCAGGACTGTTGTTGGTGGTGTGAGGGAAATTCTCCTCTCTGAAGAAGTGACGGGCTCGGTGTGAGGAATCAAGTATACATACATGCAGCATGGAGAGAAGACCCAAAGCGTTCTCTGACAATCTTTAAAATGTGCAGACCTTTATACTAAATCTCAGCTTTGATCCTAGGTCGCACCTACCCGCTATATTAGTAAAGGAAATTGCCCCCCCTCCTGATGAAGGATTAAGCACAAACAGGAAACTTTCCCCCTACCAAATGTTCATCACCTCAAGATAGAGAGAATTTCCCCCCAATAAAGATTTCTTAATTCCCACAGTGGACAAGAGAGGGAAAGAAGAAGAGCAGGTGCAGCTGTGTGATGTAAACAGTCAGACACATGAGGAAGCAGTACGGCGTGTCTGTCACATGAAAACAGAGATGAGCGATTCCAGAATAAGTTGAAATTGTCAACAAAACTGATGGTGTGGGTGCTGAAGACAGATGAGCCATTAATTGAGACTATGGATCCTACTCCGCGACTCAGTGTGGAAATTGGAGATGGAAAACTGTTAAGCAGGTCAAAGAGATGGATAAAGTCAGCTTTCACAAGCTCAGATTGCTGACGGGCAGTGTCATTAGTGTCGACGTGGACTGTAATTTTCTTAATTGTCGTCTGGAGTGAAGCCAGGAGACCAGGGAGTTTTGGTCAGGGGTCATGGCTCCAGGAAAGCAGCCTGTGACTGCGTTAACAAAGCGTACATTTTTAATTATGGAATCTCCAACTATCAGCATATTAGCTCGGCTAAGAGGAGGCAGAGTGTTTGGGTGTGGTGAGTGCCATGGTGGGGCCCGTTTAGGACGCTTTGATTTCCCCAATGATGAGGCTGTGGCCAATGGGGAACACCTCACAGCAGGCACCTGCAAGCCAGGTGGCCACGCAGATTGAGAGTGGGTCAGCCTGACCTGAGACACGGCAGATGGAGGACAGAAAGAGGAAGAGGAATCAGTCAGAGGGAGGAACTCCTTTATGTCCTGGATGTACAAATTGTCCACAGGAGGCCTGGGGGAAGCAACCAACAAGACTGGAGACACCCAGGTCAGGGTGGACAGGGGAAAGTGGACAGCCTGGTTCACTCAAAACCTGAAATCTGTTCCCAAAGTAAGAGTGGCGACTGTGTTTGCGGGTGGGGGAGGTGTCTACGTCAAGGTTTTCCACTCTTCACAAGGATCCACAGCTTTCGGACAGATGGAGTAAAGCAGACTGGGTTCCTGTGTTTCGCTCCAACACTGAGCCAACCCTCCTCCCCCAAAGCTGAGAGGCCAGCAGGGTAAATAGGCTCATATCCCGACTGCAGGATGGTGTCCTGAATTGGGGAAGCAGTGCTGGCTGCCACAACCTGGTTTTCCCAAGAGTGAGAGATGCTTGGCCCGGGCTGTGGCTATGGTTAAAACCTCCAGGATTAATCTGTCCTTCTCCCTGATCTCAACCTTCAAGCAAGTGACTTCATCCTTCATTTGTGAAAAGGTAGGATGGCAGTTTGCACACACATCCACAGTAGAAAAAACAGGAAACAGGAAAACAGGTGTTTCTCCTCTGCTGTCTTGGTGGACACAGGCCACCCGTAGTGGCTGGGAGCCCAATGCTTGACACTGCTGAGAGCAGATCTTAAAATAATTTCAAATCCAGGTGAGACGACTAAAATCCTTTCTCCAGGTAAGAAATAAAGTTGAGACAAGCCAGCATTTAGTGAGTAACTGGATAAAAGCTAGATAAAAGTCAGTATCTGTCAGGGCTTCTGGTAGGGACACAGCAGACACCACGCATGCGCATCAATAGTTGTATGTAGGGTCTGTTTCTACCAGTGGCGGCTGCTGGTCTTTCAAACAGGGGAAGCTCACTTTAAATTACATCATAAAATTTGTCATATTTTAGCGAGGCAGTAACTTATAAAAGGAACATTTAATTGAGGCCGTTTTTCAACCACACTCATGTCATAGAACCACAGCAAAACACACCTCAAAGATTTTCAGATGGGTTTAAACACCTGAACGGCACTCCACTTGCAAAATCCGCGATGGGACTGAGCTGAGCTGTCAAGTGACGGTGTATATCTCAAAATAGCTGTCAATTCAGCCTTTCGACTGATCCTCCAATCATCATGCGGAAGCTCAGCGTCCAGCCCAGCTGAGGCCCGCCCACAGCTCCATCCACCCCCAGAGACGCTGAGCGTCCGGGGGCGGGACAAAACCGTGGCATTTATCCAATGACCGTCGAGTTTCGAGGCAATGAAAAAAACTGTTCCATGCAGTCCCATTGAAGTGCATGGACGCTCAGCTTCTACAGGCAAATGCATTGACCACAGACCGTATAAGACAATGGCGCTACGGGAACGTATGAGAAGTTAACAACACTGAGTCAGTCGATTTGTGATAAGTAGCTGATTCTGAACGAACTCTTTTTCGAGATGAACGTGTTCTAACGCATTTGTAGTCAATGAAATGTTAACACAACCGTACATATTTGACCATTTAATTTTTGACATTTTAGGGGAAGCTGAGCTTCCCTTGCAGTCTTAGAGAAATCGCCTCTGGTTTCTACAGCTTTTGAGGGTAAAACAAAAGACTCATATTTCCAGGCCTCTAGTAGAGGACCTGAGCTTGAGGAAGACATACAGGGTTTCTTCCTCAAGCTCAGGTCCTCTACTAGAGGCCTGGAAATTTGAGGATTCTGCACAGTATCTTAGCTTAGAACCAAGCAGGGTGAAGCAGCATTTAGCTTCTATGCTCCTCACCTGTGTAACAAACTCCCTGAACACCTGAGGTGTGCACAAACTGTTGGCTCATTTAATTTAGGGCTGAAAACATTATTGTTTACTGCAGCTTTCCTGTAAAACTTAATTCAATCACTATAACTTTTAGCTATTTTATCTGCTTGCTTTATTGTTTTTAAATTAGACTTTTACTGTTTCTTAATATGATGCTTTTCTATTTTAATTCCAATGTTTTTAATGTAATGTTTAAATTTTCATGTTTTTGTTTGTGATGTATTTCTCTGCTTCTGTAAAGCACTCTGAATCGCCTTGTGTACGAATGGTGCTATACAAATAAACTTGCCTTGCCTTGACTTAGCTGTTCCTAGGACTGCACTCTTTTGGACAGAGGCCTCAGATGTTGTATCTGGAATCTGCTGGAGCCACTCACCCAGTTTGGGGGTCACAGCCCCATGTCCTCCCATTACCACTGGCACCACTGTTGCCTTTACTCCCCACATCATTTCTAGCTCCTCTTTCAGCCCTTGGTATTTTTCCAGCTTCTTGTGTTCCATCTATCTGATGTTGCTGTCACTCGGGATTGCTCCATCTATCACTACTACCTTCTTCTGTTTAACACTATGTCTGGTTGGTTAGCCATCACCAGTTTGTCAGTCTGGATCTGGAAGTCCCACAGGATCTTAGCTCGGTTATTTTCAACCACTTTAAGAGGTGTTCTCCATTCTGACCTTGGGACTTGGTCCTGTCTGGTGTGGTAGACCCCTGCTTCTATTTATCTTATACTAAGTACCTGTTCCTGTGCTGCCATGATTTGGGCATCTGTGCTGTCTTTCATTCCAGCCTTTTCCAGCCACTGGTAGGATTTCTTGATGTCAGCCACTTCTTCAATCTGTCAGTGGTACATGCCATGTAGGGGCTTGTCCTTCTATGATGGTTCATCCTCCTCTTCTGCATTCACAGATTTCTGCTGTCTGAGGTATTCACTTAGCAGCATCAATCTTGCCAATGTATTCCTGGATCTTGGTTGTTTCACCCTGGACAGTGGCTCTGACACTCACCTGTCCCCTTGTTTTGCTTAGTGTACAGTCTCTGAGTGCTGGACTTGGGATGAAGACCCCCATGCACTGTAAGAGGTCTTGGTATCAGAGGCCTCTATCTCCCCCTTTGGCCAGCTTATTATACCTGCAGGGTATCTGATGACTGGCAGTGATTGGTAATTCTCCACTGTTCAATCTTTCAGTTCATTTTACTGAGACCACCTAACTGACAGCGTAACTTACTGTAAGCTAAGTAGGGAGAGCATTTCAGAACAATAACTCAATAACTCTGGTTGGCCAGTTAGCCGAGCCCTGCAGCTATAATGCTATATAAAACACTAAAGAAAAAAAAGAAAGAAAAAAAAAAAGAGCATAACAGGTCCTCTATAAAAGCTGATTCCCAATCAAACTTTGTGTGGCTACACATTTTGACAAATAAATGCAAGTCTTAATTCTAATTGCTTAATCTAGCATTAGTTAGCTGCTTAGATCAGGCATGACACATATAAATGTTGAAACTTTTGTCAATATGGACATGCTACACATTTGTAGCTGTTAGATTCTCTATCATTCAGTCTTTCAGTTCATTTTACTGAGACCACCCAGCTGCAGTGTAACTTACTATAAGCTGAGTAACAAAATCAAAACACTAGCTTTGGTTAGCCAGTTAACCGAGGCCTACAGCTAAGCACTGGGTGTTGTTGGATTATTGTAAAAAGGTTATATATTGATCATTGTATCCATTCTCTAAATGAGTGATATGCAGAGGATGTGAAGCTTAGTTGTAGTGGACAATTACTGTGTGTGTAGTAGACAGAGCTGCAGGCGCCAGTACCCAGAGATAAGAAAGAACACCAAGACAATAACAAATACCTTATAAGCACAGAATGTCCTAGGATAGTGAGCCTTCTTGTACATCACTAACAATAAGTTCTCATACACAGCTGATGCGCTGAAGCACACTTTAGCAGTGTGCATGTTTTCGTTTAACCTTGCTTTGCAGGAGCAGTTGACGTGAAAGCAGTAAGGCGTGGCGGAGTCAGAAGGAGGGAGCGGAACTGCAGTGGAAAAACAGCCAATCATCTTGCGTGCACATTTCATAACTGTAACGCCTTATTAAAGTGTCCAGGGAAAGTTAGGAGTCAGACTTCATGAACTGACGGCACCGGTTGCAGACAGGGACGTGAAGTTGAACACAGAGCTCTGTATCTCGTAATCTTTTTGATTTTTGGAATAAATAGAAGTTAACTGGGACCATCTACTCTCCTGTTATTCTTCATCAAATGAACATGCGGAGTTTGTCTTAATGCTGATTGGTTACTCTTTTAAGGACGAAGAAAAAGAGACATCTCCAACAGTGTACAACCTAACATTAGCTCCTATAGCCATCTACTCCACACTTCAACACTCGGTAGTACCTTCTTTGTTTATTTTTAGACATGAAATTCACAACTCATAAAGCATACTTACAGGTTGTGATCCCAAATCTCCGGATTTGCCCAACAAAGTGGGAACTTCCCCATCTTTCAGGAGTAACTGGTGTAAAAATCCAGCTGTAAACTGTTGCCAGTTTGTGAAGCAATCCTCTGGAAAATGGGGGGAAGACAAAATAAAAAGACCGGGTTATATTGTTGAGGAATAGTGTTAAAAATAAACTCCAACCACTTATCCTTTGTTTCTTTTTCTTTTGGCAGTCCAAATAAGGGTAATTTGGGGTTGCACTGAAAAAAGCAGCATCTCCTCAACAGCTCAAACTCTCTGCAGCCTTTGCTCCAGCTCTACTCTTAATAGGTTTGTTTGGGGGAATGGCTCAGTGGCCCGCAGGCGGGCACTGTGTGCATAGAGATTAGATAATGTGGTACATAGTGATGCAATCAAATTACGCTAGTAAAGGCAGGGATGCAGAAGAGGCATTTTAGGCAGCTAAGGAGCTGTGTCTGTGGGGAGAGAGAGTCCCCTTAATATGGACTTTGAGTGGTTTTACTTTGCAGACCTTATATATGCATAAAAATGCTATATAAAACCCCTTTTCTTTTTTTCTTTTTTTTTAAGGCTTTTATTCACCAATGAGTGCATACAAAACAAACAGTTCGGATCAACAAACAGAAAGTGTAACAAACCGAAGGTACTGGTTTACAGAATAAACAAGTAAATAAAAATAAAAATAAGAATAAAGTGGTATGAAAAATAAAATTGAAATAAATAAACAGATGTAAGACGAAGACAGACAGTACAGAACAGTATCACAACAAAATGGTATATTTTAGAATATGTGGGTTAGGTTACACATTTGGCAGTTATTACCAGATGAGTTTGTTTTATGTTGTTACTTGTTTTAGTTAATCTTGAATCACACACAGAGGTTCTGGGGGGAAGTAAAATAAAACAAAACAAAAAGTAAAAAAGATAACTAAAAGCATGTTTTGTGATATTATTATTTTGTTCCTCCTTTTCCTTTCTCCTCCCCTGGTGTGTTTATTTTTGCGGTGGCACTAACTCACCAGCATTGAGATAGCGTTTACAATTGTAAAATGTATTTTAATGAAATATTCAAGTTGATTTTTATGTATTGGTGATTGTTGTTCCATTGATATCTGTTGTGTGAGGAGGTCTAGCCATTGTGACGTGGTAATCTTTTTCCTGTTTTTCCAGTATTGTTTTCTTGGTGATAGTCAAGGCTACAAGCAGGGGAGCTGTGATTTGTTTTGAATTTATGTTCAGTTCTTCAAGATTGCCAAGTAAACAGACGGAGGGGGATGGTGGGATGTTGTGGCCAAAGAATCGGGATAGTTTGGTGGTTATTTCTTTCCAGAAGTTTTGTATTGGTCGACAGAGCCAGACTGCGTGGAGGTGGTCATCAGTGGTGTTGAGTGTGCAAATATCCAATTCAGTTAGTCCCATGATGTGCATCTTGTGCTGTGTGAAGTGTGTTCTGTGGATGTTTTTGTATTGTATTACCTGTATGTTAGTATTGTTGGACATGGCAAAAATATTATTGCAGACTTTGTTCCAAAATTGATTATCTGTGTGGATGTTGAGGTCTTTTTCCCATTTGTTGATTGGAGTGTGAGGTACATTGTCATTAGAGGATATAAGTTTATACAGTTTTGAGAGTGTTTTTTTTCATGTGCTATTTTATTGATGCTGTGTAGTAGTGATGGTTGTCCTAGGTGAGTGTTATCAATATTTATTTTTACTTTGATGGACTGTTTTAGTTGGATATATTGGAGAAATTGTTTCTTGTCAATGCTGTATATGTCGGTGAGCTGTTGGAATGTTAGTAAGTCGTTCTGGTCAAAGATGTGGTGGAGGTGTGTGATGCCTTTTTCTTTCCATTTAATGGCAGTGAGAGGTGGTTTATTTGCAGTGAAGTCAGGGTTGTTCGATGTCCAGCCATGGGTGAAGGTGATGGGTTGAGTGGATCCATTTGATGAGGTATTGTAACTGATTGGCTAAGAGAGTCGTGACGGAAATTTGGTGCTTCTAGGCCTCCTTGAAGTTTTGACTGTTGTAATATTGTTAGTTTTATTCTGGGTTTTTTAGGAACAGGAGTACATCATCTGCATATAAACTGATTTTATGTGTTATGTTGTAGTGCAAATACCTATGATGTTGTTCCGATGGATTGCTGCTGCTAATGGCTTAATGAAAAGTGCGAATAGTGAGGGTGATAGTGGACATCCTTGTCTAGTGCCTCTGTGGAGTGTGAAATTTGTTGAGATTAAGTTGTTTGTTATAACTGCTGCTTTTGGTTTATTGTAGAATGTTTTGATCCATTGAATAAATGACTGCCCAAAACCAAATTTTTCCAGTGTTTTTATGAGAAATGTCCAGTTTACCTTGTCAAATGCTTAAGGATAATTGTGTTATGGTTGCTTTGGTGAGATGGATGTATGAGGTTGAAAAGTCAGCGTGTATTATTTGATGAATGTCTGCCTTTAATGAATCCTGTTTGGGCTGGGTGAATAAGAGATGAGATAACTGATTCAATGCGGGTTGTTAGGGCTTTGCTGATTATTTTGATATCTGTGTTAATTAGGGAAATGGGCCTGTAACTGGAGCAGTGAGTGGGGTCTTGTTAGTTTTGAGGAGTACTGAAATCAGAGCTGTGTTCATATGATATGGAATAGACTGATTGTTTTTGATTTCATCTGCCATTTTAACAAAAAGTGGTGATAGTAATTTCCAGAAGTGTTTGTAAAATTCGGGGGGATATCCATCTAATCCGGGGGCTTTATTGTTTGACATTTTTTGTAGTGCTTTTTCATATTCTGCAGATGTAAGTCGGGTGTCTAAAATGTCTGCCTGTTCCTTTGATAATGATGGTAGTGTGATGTTATTGAGAAAATTATCTATTTCTTTTGAATCATTTTCCTTATTGCTGTTATATAATTCATAGTAGAAATGTCTAAAGGTGTTATTTATGGTTTGTGGATCGTTGTTGATGTTCCCTGTGGAGTCTGTAATTGTTGTGATGAGAGATTTTTCCTTGCTGCGTTTGAGTTGGTTTGCTAAGTATTTGCCGGATTTGTCATTGTATTCCTAATGGTTATATCGTAGTCTTTGTAAAATGAATTTTGTCTTTTTATTAATGATGCTGTAAAGTTAATTTTTGGTGTCTCTGATTTCTTTCAGTATTTGTTCTGTGGGATTAGTTGCATATGAATTGTGTAATTGTTTTATTTTTTCTTCCAAAGTACTCCTCATTGTTGTTCGTTTTTCTTTTTGAATGAGGAATATGAGATTATTTTCCCTCTTAGCACTGCTTTGGCTGTTTCCCAGATGAGAGTTGGTGATGTATTTGCTGTATCATTTGTTTCCATGAGTAATGTCCATTATTTCCTAAAATATGAATCAAATTCTTTGTCTTGGAGTAGAAATGTATTGAATCGCCATCTTCGGCTGGTATTTGTTTCTGTTGTCTTGTGCATTATGAAGCTGATGGGAGCGTGATCGGATGTGATGTTTGGATATATGGTTGGGTCGGAGATGTCTGTCATCATAGAATTGCTTGTTAGAAAGTAGTCAGTTTGTAAAAATGATTTATGGATGGAGGAGAAGTAAGTGTATTCCCTTGTTGAAGGGTTTTGTAGCCTCCAACTATCGCTAAGACCAATATCTGGCATGTATTGTTTAATGATTTGGGTTGAATGCCAGTTTTTGGTGTGATGTGAATTTGCTGAGTTGTCTATTGTTGGGCTGATGACTGTGTTGAGGTCTCCACCTATGATTATGGCTGATGTTGAGAAATCCTGTAATGATGTGAAGAAGTTGTGGTAGAATGTGGGGTCATCAGTGTTTGGGCCATAAAGGCTTGTGATTGTTATATTGATGTTGTTAACTGTTCCATTGATAATGGTGTATCATCCTTCTGGGTCTGTTATAGTGTGTTTGTGGATTAGTGGTGTATCTTTATTAATGAGGATTGAGACACCTCTTTTTTTGGAACTGTATGAGGAAAAGTAAATTTGATTGAAATGTTGCGTTTTTAGTTTCCTGTGTTCATTGTCTGATAGTTTGGTTTCTTGTAGTAAACACATATCGGCTTGGAGTTTTTTGAGATTTGATAATAATTTAATAATGATTAATGATTTTGGTTCTTTTTGCCAGTGAGTTAATGCCACGCACATTCCAGCTGACAAATTTTAATGTGGGCATTGGATTTGTTTATGGAGTAGATATAATTTTCAACTGCCTGATATTACTGATTTGTACAATCTTCCCAAATAGGAGAGGTATGACACTGGGGGGGGGGCAGATAAATGAAACAAACAAATAAAGAAATAAGCAGAGAAAGGCTAACGCTTAAACATATGAGGGCATTGTGCCCACAAAGTTAAGAGCCTAATGGCACGTGAGTTCAGAGACAACTGGGTATGGGTTAAGTGTTCTTTTTGAATTTTAGATTACTGGAGAGAAAGAAAAGAAAAAAGGAAGGAAAAAAATGGAAGAAGAGCTTCCTTGGTGTATCCATGAGATCTACGGGGTCTGGTATACACATAAGCAGTAACAAAAATAACTTAAATTGAAATATCAAAGTATAGTAATAATAATAAATTCATAATGACAATGTTGTTGATGATGATGGTAATAATAATGATGACATCAGGTATCTACATAAATATATTTAAAAAAACAAAACAAAACAAACACACACACACACACACACACACACACACACACACATATATATATATATATATATATATATATATATATATATAATATATATATATACATACATACAGTACATACATACACACATCCATATATAAAAAAACAATAATATAGTGGTGATAATGATAATACTAATAATAATGCTGATAATAACTACTACTGATGAAGTTTACAGTGTTGATGGTAATAATAATAATAATAAATACAAAAAAAACCCCATATATATATATATGGGGTTTTTTTTGTATTTATTACCACTATACCATTTTTTCCCCTCTATATATATATATATATATATATATATATATATATATATATATAGAGGGGACAAAATGGTATAGTGGTAGTGACAGTAAGAATAACAAAAATAATAATAATAATAATAATGATGATAATTTAACAAAACAAACAAACAAACAAAAACACTACCCCATATGGCATATGGTCTTAGAGTATACACCTACAGTGTGAACACCCACCCCCCTCCCCCCAAACCCACTCCTTCCACACGGACGCACGCACACACAAACACACATGCACATACACATAGATCAGATAGATCAGACATTTTTTCAAGTATAGGTAAACAGACAGACAGACACATGGAGGACAAACAGACACAAGGACATGAGTAGGTAAGTTAAGGGGCGGGGGGGGGGGGGGGTAAGGCTTACAGTTAGTCCTTTTCTTTTTCCTTTTCTTTCTTTCAGTCCCCCACGACTTTTGATGAATTCCTTCTGTTTAAAATGTTCGAATTTGGCCACAATGGGTCTTGGTTTGCTGGTGTTTTTGGCTCCGATGCAGTGAACCCGGTGAAAGGTAATGTTATTTACCATTTTGCCTGTCAGTTTGAGTGCCGATTGTATGAAATCTTTTATTGATTGTTCCAGGTTGCCTTGAAGTTGTTCTGGTATTCCTGTGAATACTAAATTGTCGCGCATGCTGCGGCTCTGTAGGTCCAGTATGGTTTCTTTCATAGTTTTATTGTCATTTGTGATGGTTTCAATTTGGGAGGTGAGTGTGTTGACAGTGTGTTTGAGTTCTTTGTTTTCAATTTGTACCGTCTCGAGCTGTGACTGGGTGAATTCAAGGCTGGTTTTTAGTTCTTTAATGTCTGAGTATAGTATTTCTAGGATGGATAGTTTATGGATTCGAGTACACTGACCTCAATAGATTTGGTTCCCATATCGTCGGTTTCGGTGGACCAGTCTCGTCGTGGTTGTTTCTGTGGCGGACTCATGGTGCACAGATTGTAGAAACACTCGTCCACGAAGTGTTCAAGATGATCCAGGGTTGTGTCTCCGCCATGATGAGTCTCCAGTTGTCTTGCGGCGTTTCCCATCTCACAGCATCATCACAGCCTCATCTCTGTCCGTCCGCTATATAAAACACTTAAGAAGAGTGGAAAAACCCAAAGGGCATAATAGGTCCTCTTAAAATTATTTCCTGTTGTTGCCTGATATATGACTTAAGGTGCTCAAAAGTCTGGGGCCTCTATTGTTGTATGTTGTGATTCAAAATACACCACACATTTTTAATCGGAATCAGGTCTGGACTGCAGGCAGGTCAGTCTAGTACCTGCACTCTTTTACTATGAAGCCATGCTGTTGTAACATGTGCAGAATGTGTCTCATTGTCTCACTCGATTAAACTGGGACATCCCTGAAAAAGACGTTGTCTAGGTGGCAGCTTATGTTGCTCCAAAACCTGTATGTACCTTTCAGCATTCATGATACCACAGACACTAGCATACCCCCATACCATCACTGATGCTGACTTTTTTTGCTAATACGACAATGTTCATGATTTCCAAAGACAATCTGAAATGTGAACTCGTCAAACCACAGCACACTTTTCCACTTTGTGTCAGTCCATCTCAGATGAGCTTGGGCCCAGAGAAGAGACGTTGGCGGTGTTTCTGGATTTTGTTGATATATGGCTTTCACTTTGCATGGTAGAGTCTTAACTCTGGCGCTGGCACATTCTAGCTGCCGCTCCGCCTCTGGACTTAAAGTTTTTGCTGTTTGGCCGTTTAATCTTCGCCTCTGATTTTATAACTTGGCCGCTTATATGTCCTGTTATTCCGTGGCTACTAGCTACCTGACATCCTCCTACCCAGACAAACACTTTTACTGGACTTGCATCCCAAGACAAGCTGAAAGGTTTACCTCCCGAGGAGCTCCCACCTTATTCACAGCATCATCGTCCTGCTCCCGAAGCAGCCTGTTTGTATCTGCCTGTTTGCATCACTAGCTAGCATGAGCCCTCCTGCTTGTCCTGCCGGGATCTTTCCGTTCCGGTGTGGCTAGCCCCGCCATGCTCTGGATGCTCTCCTTTGCTAGCCACCACCACACCAGGCTGGCCAACACTCTCTGAGCAGGATCACAAAGCTAACAGACCGGTAGCCCCTCTGGGCTACCTCTTCTCCTCCTGTGCTGCTGCTGCTATGCTGTGGATTACCCCGTGGATGGTCTTAGCGTGCACATTGCTTCTCTTCTCCTGGCCACCCAGCTCCTGGCTGCAAGCTAACACTAGCCTTGTGCTAGCGCTCCCCAACTGGACCATGCCGCCACTGTACTTCGCCACAGAACTCCAACTCTACAACAACTGTCAGCGCCCAGACTGCATGGACATTCTCATAAAAGCTGGAATACAACACAGAAGCCATCCTCCACACACAGACTTTGTCCATGCGTTTACATATAACTTCACGCCCCCAACTCTGTGGTCCTGGTGCACCCCAACTTCCTCATTATGTCATCACAACAAACAACAACACGTGAATTTGTCCAATCTCAGTCCCCTTCCTCAATCCTCACAACCCATCACAAAGCAACGTCACCTGAATCTGGCCTTGCTTAACACCCACTCACTTAACAATAAAAGCCCTATTCTGAATGAATTTATCATTGATAACAACCTGGATTTTCCTCTGTCTCACCGAATCTGTGCATAAACCCCTGGACTATTTCTCACTCAATCAGACCACTCCCACAGGATACACATACATTGATCAACCTTGCCTTGAGGGTCACTGTTTAAAGAAAGGACATCAAAGTAACCACCGCCCCCATTCCTGCCTCTAATTCATTTGAACACATCGCCTTCAAACTCTCCTACTCCTTTAGTAACAGCCATTATCTATCCTGCCCCAAAGCAAAACCCCTCTTTTCTAACAGACTTCTCTGATTTTCTGACCCAGCTATGTGCCATCTCACCTTCCGTTCTCCTCTGTGATTTTAATTTCCACATTGACGACATTACCTGTAAATCTGCCATAGATTGGAACTGCTGCAATCCCTCAACTTCACACATGTCAACTTCCCCACTCACAGTTGCGGTCACATTCTGGACTTGGTTTGATCCACTGGTCTTACAATACATCACCTCTCCAGCCTCAACCTTCATATCTCTGACCACTTGGCGATCATCTTGTGCATTGACATCCGTATCCCTACCCCAAAAGAAAAACATAAAATATCTTTTAAAAATCTGGAATCCATCTCTTCCTCAGTTTTGGGGCAGCTGTGGCACAGAGGTAGAGCGGCTTGTCCACCAATCGGAAGATCAGCGGTTCGATCCCTGGCTCCTCCAGTCCGCATGTCGAAGTATCCTTGAGCAAGATACTGAACCCCAAATTGCGTCAGATGATGCTTCCATCGGTGTGTGAGTGTGTTAAAAACTGAGTTGCAGGTGGCACCTTGTGTGTTAGCCTCAGTGTGTGAATGGGTGAATGTGACTCGTAGTGTAAAAAGCGCTTTGAGTGGTCAGATTACTAGAGAGGCGCTATACAAATGCAGGTCCATTTACCATTTTCTCAGCCTCTCTTGCCAGTGTAATGTCTGCCTACCCTCCCCCACTGTCTGATAATTCCTCCAACCTTGTCACACATGACACACTCTCCTCCTGTCTTGACCAGCTAGCTCCTCTCAAAACAAAAACAGTCTCATTCACACACTCAGCCTCCTCTACATGCTCCCCCTTGGCAACATCATTTGCAGCCATGGTTTCCACTTCCATTGCTATGCTGATGACATCCAGCGTTACATCTCCACCACATCCATCACCACTGAAACTCAGTTCACTCTGACCACCTGCCTCAATGACATCAAGTCCCGGATGCAAGCCAACTTCCTCAAATTGAACTGTGAAAAATTGGACATGATCATCATTGGTCCCAAATCCCTCACCAAAACCCCTCACAACTTCTGCCTCACCATTGGAAATTCTGCAGTCATCTGACTCTGCAGTCATCCCCATACAACTGCAACCTCTGAGTAATTTTTGACACCAACCTCTCTTTTGAAAAACACATCAATCACATCAGCAATAATGCCTTCTTCAACCGAAAGAACATAGCTCGCCTCTGCCCATCACTCTCCCCCACTGCTGCTGTAACCCTCATCCGTGCCTTCATCATATCCAGAATTGACTACTGCAACGGCATTCTTTATGGTACACCATCCAAACTCCTAAATAAACTCCAATACATCCAGAACTCTGCTGCCCCTCTGCTCACCCATTCCATATCCCACAATCACATCACCCCTGTCCTTCAGAACCTCCACTGGCTTCCTGTCCCACAACGCATCCAATTCAAAGTCCTTCTCCTCACTAATAACGCCCTCTATAACCAGGCCCCCTCCTACCTCCCTGACTTGCTCCACCGCCACACTCCTTCCTGCAGCCTCCGATCCCCTGACACCAACCTCCTGACTCCACCACTCAGGACCAAGCACCGAACCTCTCCCCAAACACATTTCAGACTGTACCAACCTCTCCCAGTTCTAATCACTACTCAAAGCATATCTTTTCAGAACGGCTTTTAATGTTTGAATTACGTTGTGTATTTAATTATAGTCTATGTTGTTACTGTTTTTAACCAATGTTAAGTGTCTTTGAGTACCTTGAAAAGTGCTCTATACATAAAATGTATTATCATTCTTATTATTGTTATTATTAATTTAATAAATATTATTATTATTATTAACTTGCAGCAATGAACTGTGTTTACCGACAATTGTTTTCCAAAGTGCTCCTGAGCCCACATAGTAACATCCTTTCTACAATCATGTTAGTTTTTAATGCAGTGCCATCTGAGGAGTCAAAGGTCACAGGCATTCAATATTGGTTGTCAGACTTGCCTCTCTTACATGCAGAGATTTCTCCAGATTCGCTGAATCTTTTGATGATGTTATGGATTGTAGATAGTGAAATCCTAATTTCTCACAATTGTGCATTTAGAAACATGCTCCTAAACTGCTGGACTATTTGCCCACACAGTTTTTCACAAAGAGGTGAACCTCACAAAGTCCTTGCACATGAATGACTGAGCATTTTTTGGATGCCCCTTTGATACCAAATTGTATTCACCCCTGTTCACTTACTACCATCTAGTGGACATTTTTGGTAGCGTTGATTTCCTTTAGTTTCACTTTCCATTCTCCATGTTTCAGTTGAACAAAGAGCAACCTACAGTGTGCGTGTAAACCAGTGTTCTCCTTAGGTTTAAGCCTTGGAGTAGATATGTCCATAAGAACTGATGTAAAATATTGTTAAATTAATGTTTTTAGGTCAAAATAGTTCTGTGGCAGGAAGATTTTGTTCCACTGTCTGATAATAGTACTCTACACATGCTAGTCATTTGCTAGCATGTCATTGTATTTTATCTGTAAGCACTATGTGTGCAGACAATTGATACATTTGTTTGTACTGTATTTTGTAGTTTTACAGAAACAACCGCCAGTAAAGCCACCTTGACAAGAACACAGTTTTATTGGCATTTTTGTTCACTATCTGTCAAGTCTTGCTCAGATACGCAATCATGAGAAAAGAATACCAATCATGAGATACTGTCACCTGTTTCTATTAACCTTTTTATCTGTGGAATATTCCAGGTGTTTTTTGAGCGTTCTACAATTTTCCCAGTCTTTTCTTGCTCCTGTACCAACTTTTTTGGAATGTGTTGCAGACATCAAATTTAGTTTGATTGTATATTCACAAAAATCAATAAAGATGATCAGTTTGAATAGTAAATATGTCTTTGTACTGTGTTTACTTGAACATAGGTCAAAGAGGAATGGCAGATCATTGCAATCTGTTTTTATTCATGTCTTACACAGCATCCCAGCTTCTTTGGAACTGGGGTTGTATTACTTGTATGGGTCTGTGGATATTCTCATTTATCCAGGTCAATTCCATTCTGGCAACAATTGAATCATAGGCAACTGGACTTAGATTTGTCTAGAAGACGTTTCGCCTCTTATCCAAGCGGCTTCATCAGTTCGTAACGCAACCGGTCTGACTAGTCCCCACTAGACTAGTGGGGACTAGTCAGACCGGTTGCGTTACGAACTGATGAAGCCGCTTGGATAAGAGGCGAAACGTCTTCTAGACAAATCTAAGTCCAGTTGCCTATGATTCAATTGTTGCCAGAATATTACTTGTATGGGGTTGTATTATTAATACAACTTGTGCATCATGAAGCTTCATTTGGACATCACTAGTTGCAACTACTTGTTGCTGTAGGGCTTAGCAGCAGACTGCTGTGTCTAGTCCATAAGTGTGTGTGTGTGTGTGTGTGTGTGTGTGTGTGTGGGTGTGTACGCGTGTGTGTGTGTCGCAGAGAGGCTGCCTCTTGTGTTCACAATCAGATATTGTTGGCTATGTTTGCAACTGAAACAACACAGTATACGTTGTTTCTTATCTTTTCCCCAGCTTTTCTGAACTACGTTTATTTCATGCTGACACAGTCATGTTATGAGAAATGCAACCCGCCATTGTTGTCAAGAGCTGTGGATTTCCAAGATGGCTGCCAGAGGGCATGTGACATCACCTGGGACATACACCAAGCATTAGATGCCCCTTCCAGTGTTTTTCTATTGCACAGCCATAATAAATGAACAGAGAGGAGGGCAAGACACTGCTGAGGGATTGATAGAAGATTGGAAGGATCTACTTTGATATGGTGCGCAGGAAAAGTACATGAAGAAGTACAGAAGATCAAATACAGTTCAGGATAGTTTGAGTAACAGATCCATGAGTTTGCAGGCTCATTGGATGCAAAGACATTTGTAATATGTTGTATTTTGAAAAAGGACTTTATCTTTTACCCTGCCAATCAGAAGGCAACAGCAGAATTGGCTCATTCACATTAGAGGATATTCTAAAAGTACTGTGTGCTTGTCTGTGGAGACCTCTCTGCACAGAATTCCCCTGGAAAAAAAAATAATAAATTGACGTGTAGATGTCAGAAGGATCAAATTTTTTTTCACTCGATTATTATGTACAGCACACTGTCCATGTTTTGTATCACAGATTGTATAAAATAATGGACGTAGTCACTGTAACAATCCCAAATGGGTTCGTGGACTGCCACGAAGCCTCGCCTTTGGCATTTTGACCATCAGCATCTTGGATATTTGGGGCCAGAAGGAGGTAACCCCAGCGCTAGCTGCTAGCTTGGTTAACTCGGTTTATTTACAGCTATGGTTAACTGTGATAACACTAATGCTAATTTTTACCAGTGAAAAACAGGCCTAAAACTACTAACACAAAATGTACTAACCGGAAAAACTAAATATCCAATTCCTTTGAGGGTCCTTTTTAGGTGACCAAAAGAATACAAGTAACTTTCATGAACCAAAAATACACTGAAATAGCAACCGCTATGGTGACTTTCATAGTCTGTGAATGTGGAGTTACACCATGGTTACATTACTTTATCAATGTTGTCGCCATGACAATGAGTTGTCACTGGATGGCGGCTACCAAAGCATGCCCTTATTTATGTATAACTTTAAGCTTCAATGACATTAAAATGCCAATAGATCCCCCTAACTCCTACACGCTGGATCTTTAAGAGCAAAGAACATGTACAGTCTGACTTTCTGTAAGCTCAACACCTCTCCTCCATCCTTCCATCCATCAATCAATCTCTCTTTTGCGCATCCCTTGTTACTGGCTAATTAATAAAACTACCCTTCCCTGCTAATTATCTACCTTTTATAGGGACCACAAGAGACACCATGGAGTGAGAGAGAGAGAGAGAAACGAAGAGCGAGACACATGCAGACAGAGGGATAAAGAGAGAGGTAGCAGTGTAGGGTAGGCTATAATTATGTTAAGCCAAATCACACATGAACTTGATAGAGCTTATTCTTAGCACAGGGAATGTAGGAAAATGACAGGAAGGAGGAGGAGGATTCAAGTTTATTTCAGTTCAAAGAGCGTTTAACAGGACTGATTTAGTGCACTTTGTAAGGAAGAGGATTTTTTTTTAAAAAGGAATACAGAGAGAAGTGAGAGATTGACAGAAAGACTGTAAACTGTAGTCTGATCAGTTTCTTGCCTCTTATCCCAAGGCCTGCACACACTGTACAGTTAATGCTATCTTACAGGTTCAGTACATGTCACACTATAACAGTTTTGTTATGTAGACATAGGTAGTAGCAGTCACTGGTTTTTATTAGCCAATCTAACAGCACAGCTCTAATGATGGTAATTTTATTCAAAAATGAAATAAATCAACAACTGTTGGATGGTTTGCCATGAAACTGATCCTCTGACTTTTCATCTTGCATCAACATCAGGTCAAAATTTTAATTTTTTATGAGCTTGAAAGAAATAGTGTTAAAGTACAATACTCAATGTTGCAATCAAGGAGCTTTATTTCCTCTATACAAAATCAGCCATGACGATTCCTTCACTTTCACCATCATTAAAGACTGTTGCAGCAATGGTCTAATTTTGTTAATATACAGCTGGCTTGCATCTGGTTGTCAAGAGGCCTCACAATCTAAACTGCATGCAGCTGAGTGCTGATTTAAAAGTGGACATTTCAGATGAGTGGAATGTAGCCTGTGGGGAGGCCCAAACACAAACAGCTAACACAACTCTAAAGTTACTTCATTATAATTGGTTGATGCAGACCTATATAACCCTGTTAAGCTGAACAAATATAACAGCAGTGGCTCAGGGAAAATTCATACAATGTATCTGGGAGTGTGGAAAAAATGGTCTGGAAGGTGGTGATTAATAAAGTCATGATTATTCAGCCCGTGAATATTCCATTAGACTAAAAAATAATATTGCTACACATATATCCAACATAACTTGTTTCATAACTTGTGCTGCTTTATGTAAATGTAATCATTTCATTTGTTGTATCATATGTCTGTAATAACAACTGGATACTAAAAAAGAAAGAAGTGACTTAGACAACTTACAAGCTTTTTTCCTAAGAGCCAAAATAAGAAAACTTGCGTGATTTAGAGAAATCTGTGGGTAAAAATAAGTACAAATTGTGGATACAAACAAAAATAGGAGAAAATTTGTTCTCTTATTGCTTCCTGCATTAGGTCTATTATATCATAATAAATCCATGATGTAAGCTATGCTGCTGTCCTCCTCCATAGATCAGAGGGAATGCAAAAAGTATAACATGGCAATTAGTTGAGACCGTTTGAGGGCTCTCTAGAGATCTTAGAACTCTCACTGTGCATCAGAGTTTTTGAACTAACTGGACAAAATATGACATTGTTTAAGACATAAATCACTAATGTAACTGACCATGTCAGCGCAACAGTTCGTGTTATTTGTAAATTTAAGAAGAGCTGAAGCCCTGTTGTTTTTGCTTTGACTTTGTTTTTTTCTTTAGAAATGTTTTCACAAATTCCTGTGAGATGTTACACCCTAGACACATAAAATTTTCACTTGTGATTGGAAGCTGTGTGCATAAAAATAAATGCAAATGCTGCTCCAGAAATATGATGCCAGTTGGCCAGATGAGGGCACTATAATTAAGGTTCAAAAATTCTATTTTTGAAAAGATATGCCCCTCACACCTTAAGTCTGACTGACTTCAAATGATCAAGAATAGCTCAACGTGCTCTATGAAAAAGCCTCAAGAACCATGATGGGACCACTGGTAAAATTTTCTGCCATTTTGAGTTTTTTGAGAAACACATTTTTGACATCTCCTAAACCATACATCCAATTCATAACAAACTTTCTGTGGATTATTATTGGACCAAGCTTATCAAAAGATATAAAAAGCTTGTTTATACCTAATTGTGTTTTAAAGATATTGACCCATGAACCTTAGAGAGGGCGTGGCTCAGCATGAAAACTCCACAACCATTGAACCAATCATCACAAAACTTGTAGGAAATCCACTTAAGTACCTGAATCATACCCTGAAAGTTTGATTTAAATCGACCATTAGCGGGAGCTACAAATGCAAAAAGTTTATATTTCATAATCAGCAACAGAGATTTGTACAAAGTTTGGCTTATACATCATCTAAGGTAATGTCTCAGTTGATCCATACATTTTGGAAATGATTGCTTAAAAACAGCGTGGTTTATGAAAATAAATCTAAATTTCATGACATTTCACATTACACACTTCAAATATATCATAATAAATCACCAGCATGTCCTACAGAACTGAATTGTTTTCAGCACATCCACTGAACAATGACAAAGGTTTGCCTCACTGCAACCTATTGTCAATTCAGAAGTTTGTCACACTATATATTTTTTAGAATATGCAAAATTAATTAACATCTGTTCAGATTGGTTTGATGGTTAGCTCACAGTGATATTCAATATCTTGTTGTAATTTGAACTGTATGCGCATCATTTTCTATTTCATCTAAGTTTTAAATAAATGTCATCAAAATATTTGACAATATACCCAAAATCAGCAGAACAATGTGAGATTTTTTTTTACAGAATTTTATCATCAGCGCTGTAATAGTTATTGATAAGTCATTGTATTTTGAAGATAATGAACAACTGAACAACACACACACATATACATATATATATATATATATATATATATATATATATATATATATATGTCAATAAAATAAATATAACTCCTGACATTACAATACGGAGTGAAAAAAAGTAATGTTATCTAAGCATGAAGAACACAGACATCAGTATCAGTCATTCATCCTGCTCTCTGTCCCCCCTCTACTGAGGAGACTTGCTGTCTGCAGGTTAGCTGTCTCAGGTACATTTTCAGATAAAGTGTTAGACTACATACAGGTTTCATTTTAGTTAGCCCCTTTAGCTTGATGTGCTTGTGTGGACCATGATCATAAACCATAATAGCCGCAAATAAGAGACTATGGACAGAGCAGATTTAAATATGGCTTTCTACATGCTGAACACATGTATTGATTAAGTACTGGTTAATGCACTAACTTACATGAACGAGCGTAGTTGTTGTGAACTAGTGTAATCTTGAATATATATTTCCTTCATCTGCACCGCGGCCTCTTCTGTTATCTGACTTCACCCTGTTGTGTTTTTGTGTCTTTGAGTATGTGTGTGTGTGTCTGCCTGCGCAGTTCAGCCTTGACATGCAGAGAGCAGCAGAGAAGCTGCAGCATAATGACACATGAAACCAAAACTTTAAAAAGTAACGATAAGAGCCGATAATGTCGGAGCTTATTATTAGTGATTCAGCTTCATGAAACACTAGTTGTATTTGCTGAACCCACTAGATGGCAGTGCAGTTTGGTCTCAACCCTTTGTTAAACACAGAGTGCCGGAGTGGACCCAAAAAATAAAGAAAATGGTTAATGAAGCTTTATTTGCCATTGCTAGTTGAAACCAAACTGCATTGCCATCCCTTGAGCCTTTTTCATTACACCAAGAGCACCATCTAGTGGGTTCAGCAAATACAACTAGTGGCTCATGAAGCTTCATTTGGACATCATTACTTATTATTATTATGGTCCTCATTAAATTAGCCTCTGGCCTTTTAATACTGGGTCTCTGTACCCATCTCTGCCCGGGCTACTCAGAGGTTGTCTCTGGGCCACATGCAGGCCACAGGCTGCTAATTGAATAGGCCTTGATATACTGCATAAAAAAATGGTTAATGTTTCACTAATGTTTTTAATGGTCTGATTTTTTAACTTTTTTTTTCCAATTCAGCACTTGATGTTCTTGATCTTTCAAAGGAGCTATATTAAACACTTCACTTCACTTTAATACTTTGTAAAGTAAACTTTAACTGCTACATTTGGTTGTCCCTGCTCATCAAGCTTGCAGTGTTTACCACAGATTCATTCATTTGTGGGTAAATCTGACCCTATTGTGGAACTGCACTAAGTGCATTGACTTGCTCAGCCACCCACCCACTCTTTCTCTCTCTGTTTATCAGACCACATATTACACAAGAATTTGCTAGCTAGCCACCCTACACTCCTTCTGCCTCTCTCCACAGCTATGACACTCATCACCAGGAGGAGAGCAGGTGGAAGCTCAGCAGTCAGACTTAGTAGCAGCTGTAGCAACTGGTGTAAACTGCAGCGCTGAGGTTCACAGTGGGCTGAGTCTAATCTGTATATAGGCAGCGACAGAAAGTTTGCTGATCAGGTGGGAAGTTTGTGCTGAGCTGGTTGAATTGGAGCTGCTATTCAAGGAGCTGAGAGTCCATGTCCCTGGACTGTCCTGCCATAATCTGCTTTCTCACTTCAGATTTGTTTTTCTTGAAATGGATATGACATCACATTACTTGTAGATTACCACAATAAAAGCAGCAACTTCTTTCAACCTTCATGTTTACGTTATATTGATGTAGGCATTAAAACAAATGATCAAAAAATCATAAACAGAAAATTTGCAATACTTGAATGAACAGATTTTTTTCCCCTATGCCTAGTAAGTAGGAATTTATATTAACACCGTGATTTTAGCATTTTAAAGGCACCATTTTTATAGACTAGAAGTAATAGAGTTTAAAAAGAAAAAAAAAGTAATACGGTAAAAAGAAAAAAAAAATCATGGCAGTGTGTTTTTGGTATGCTTCAGACACTGAATGCGCATTAGCCATTTTACTGGCAACAACAGATAAAAATAAGATTTTTTTTTTTAACTGTCATCTTTTATTGATATTCTATTCATGAATTCATTCTTTAATAATGCAGGTTATGAATGTTTCATCACTTGTAGGCAACTTTGTGAAAACATCAAAATACAGTTTCTACCAGATACAATGTTCAGTATTCATATGTGACTGCATGGAAAGTACACCTTTAAATAATTAAAATGTTTATTACTGACTGAACAGTTGTCCCTGGCTATAATATCCACAATCCAGGTGACAATGGGAAATGACTGATCAAGAAAAATCTGTTTTTTGTTTATCAGACCTACAGATCCACTATTTTACTACTAGATGGAAGCCAATGATTGAAATAAATAAAATCTAAACATGTGATAGAACACCTGAGTTGGAACTGTTATTTGTCCAGGTATAAAACTTAAGTGTTGTGCTGACTCTGTAAGGTTTTTAAATACAAACTTAAAACTCATCTTCTCACTTCAGGTAGTTGTTATTCTTTGATCACTTCAGGCTTGAACTTTTCGCCATTATCCTTCTGGTGGGTTGTTTTTAGTCTCAATTAATCCAGTGATCCTATTAATTCTAGTACATCTGTCCCGCTGAAACCACTGCATCCCGCTAACCCTTGGCTGTGTCGCTCAGGTCCTTATGTGTTTGGTAGCATCTGGAAGTTGCTTGTAATCCATATCCTTCATATATGTTCCCAATCCATCTAAAACGTTGTCATCCTGATTGCTCATACTGTCATTTACTATGTTGCTCTAATTTGTACGTACAACATCTATTGCATGTCTGTCCATCCTGGAAGAGGGATCTCTTCTTGTTACAAATTATTAAAATTTTATTAAAATTTACTTAAGAAATGGTACATAAATCCTCCACACAACCATACAAAAAAACAGTACCACAAAATGTATGATTAAGATAACAATAGCACAAATAATCACAAATAAGCTTTTAAGTAACCTAAACAAAGTTTCTGTTGTTGACCAGAATTCATCCAATTTACTTTAAGACGTTAACTGAAGGTGCTTTAACTGCACAAGTGTTCAGACTGAAAATTAGTTCAGTAGCTCTTCTCTGAACTTTCTCAATTTTTTCTGTATATTTTATTCTATGAGGACACCAGACCATATTTGCAAATTCAAGCTGAAAAAGTTCTTAAAAAGTTCTTCTGATAATTACCAGCATGGAGCTGCCTTTTTACTTTTTTCTGAAAGGTGCTTGTGGGATTCAAAAGAACTACAAATCACTACACCTACATCCTTTTCCTCCTCAACTTGCAGAACCACCAGGGGCTGTATTCACAAAGCTCCCTAGTACAAAGAGTTGTTCCTAGTGACGAAATTCTAAGAAAATTCTTAGAATTGTGACGTTTTCCTAGAATTTCCCCTTAAAGTTAAGAGTAAGTACTTGCAAAGTTAAAAGTTATTCATTATTAACGAGCTCCTAAAGTGAAAAAATGTTAGAAGCAGGGAGGAGGACTTTTAAGAGGCTTAAGAGTTTCTTAAGCAGAGGAGAAAATGATGGAAACACAAAGGTCAGAGAAATATTCTCCAAACGCTGGATGACAGTGTGTAAGTGAAATGCTACAGATTAGATTGTGCAGGGATAATATGTGTGGTTGATCTCATTAGGGATACGCACACATTTCCCACCTAGTGCAATAACACCAAAAATAAAATGATCACAACACTAAGATATTTGAAAAACCGAAAAAAAAAAAGCAACAGTGCAGCAGTGATGACTTGACTCTGTCTCAACCTTATGTGATCACATTAACAATGACTGCACTTTCACAGTCAGCAGTTCATTTCATTTCCAGTGGGTGTCCACACCTCTCAGGATCATAAAAGGCTGCATCTCAGACAACCAATCACATCTGTTAAAAGAATGCATCATACCTAGCAATGGGTCAACCACATCTCCTCACTAAGGTAAAGGTTTCTGTCCTGTCTTTGCTCAGAGTTGCTCTGTAAACATTCCTAAATCACTCCTAAGCTAGGACTCCTTGCTAAAGGTTTTTAGGCTAAGTTAGGAGCTCTCTGAGAGCATTCTCAAAATGTTTGTGAATACAGCCCCAGATCTCCAATTGTGTATTTAACTATGGTTTCATTTGAGTTCCCACAAACTAGAATTTTTTCCTTTCTGAATGGAGGCTTGGAGGACAGAGGTTGTTGTATGCTGTACATGCAGTAAAGCCCCTTGTGGCACAATTGTAATTTGTGATATTGGGCGATATAAATAAAACTGACTGTCGAGGCAACCTGATCTGGTGCAGCGTCCAATCACTAACAGGTTTCTAATAAAGAGATTTGCCAATTTGGTAGAAGACTTCTAAGAAGAGGTCAACTCAACAGACAGCTGCAATGTGGGACACTTGGCTAGTGAGCTCACTGGCTAGCATGTCTGCTATTACTACACTGATAACTGGCCACATTGACTGTAGGTTTAACAATGTTGTTTTATGACTTATTTTATTGTTTAAGCTGTTAAAACGGACACTTCAGGAAGAATTGATTATTGAAAATGACATTGGTTGTCTTCTCTTCACAGTGGCATTAAGCCGTACTCTCTTT
Organism: Cephalopholis sonnerati; assembly: GCA_019142605.1. Taxonomy (NCBI): domain Eukaryota; kingdom Metazoa; phylum Chordata; class Actinopteri; order Perciformes; family Serranidae; genus Cephalopholis; species Cephalopholis sonnerati. The sequence goes on from JAGQAX010000016.1 coordinate 4,881,581, forward strand.
ATAATATTATCTCTACACAGAAATATGGAAACAAGCACAACCTCTGAACAACAAATTACAGGTTTGTGTTAAAATTATGTGTTGGCTGCAGGGTTAGAAATTACACCAACCACCAGCCAAATACTGGTAAAATATGCAAGTGGCTGCTAGATTTGGTTTACTCACCAGCCAAAAAACAATGTCTTCCTACTGGGTGGCTGGTAGTTTTTGGAATCCACCTGCCACAGTGGCAAGTGAACAAAAACAGTTAGTTACTTAATAACCCTGGGTGGCAGCATGGTTGGGTTTCGACACCAAAACTGTTTGGTCAAGTTTTTAAAAAAATGTGTTTTCAGTTGAAATTACTACGCTTGTTATGTATGGGATGTAAGTACATTTTCTGATGTTTATTGACAGTTGGCAAACAGCTTTTAGGTGCGTTACCTGCTACCTTCTGAAAAGAAGGTGGATCGGAATGGTCTTATGCCTACATCATATTTTTCTGTTATTCCCTGTCTTTCCCAAAAATGTAAATATTGCCCCATACCCTACAATCCCTGAGTTCAACTGTAGTATGTTCAGTTTCATGTTTACCAACTAACCTTAGTTATTAAGACCAAATGTCCACATCTCATCCTCGAAATAATATCTTCTTCTTTTTTAGTTCAGCTAGTTTCTCTCATTTCTCTCACTTTCTTTTGGATGCTGTTCTAAGGCCTTTCTTTAGTTCCCCTGTTCCATTCCTCCTGCCTTTTCTTTATCATTTCTGATGTGTGTTATACTTAAACTTCAGCGTTACTATACTTAACTGTCATGTTTACTTCTAATTTTTTAGTGGCAACTTGTGCATATTTGTCTGCCAGTTCATTCCCCTCTACCCCTATATGTGCTGGAATCCAGATTAATTTCACTAATATACTGGCATTCTCACTTCATAAGACATCTTGAGCTACCTCCTGCAGGATGTCTTGTCTTGCTTCTGACTGCATACTCTTGAAATTGGTTAATGCTCTACTTGAATCTGATCCTGTTAACACTTCACTTGGTTTCACATTTTCTGTGATAAAAGTATAGCCAATAGCTCCCCTGTGAATACTTTTAAGTTGTTCCTCTTTTATTAACCATTGTACTGAAATCTGGAATTATGAATGCAACCCCTACTCTAGTATTGTCTGCTATTGTATCATCGATGAATATCTTAATATACTCAGCATAATATTCATCTGTGTATTTTCTAACGTGGCTTTTATCTAAACTTTTCCTTTTCTTCCACTCTAACAGATACACGTCAACAAGTACTTCTCCCAATAAGAGAGAATGGTACACTTGGCATCATATCCCCTATCCTAGTTACCTTAATTGTGTTCTCTATTGCCCAACTGAAGCTTTTGCCTCCTCCCTATGTAGATTTTCATGTTCTTTATACTATCTATGGAGTCGGAACATTAACCAACATTTATGTGTGACGTCATTCGTATGTCTACGTTGACAAAGGATTCTAATTAACTTTTTCTATTGCCATCGTTTCTGTGGTACCGGCATGTAATTAAACACAATAAATGCCACCACCACAAAATGCAGTGTTAAGAGGTTATGGTCATTTTACACATTTTTCTGGGACCAGGTTGGTTATTTCCCTTGCCTGACATTCTAGCTGCTGGATGTCTTTTGCTGGGAGTCAGACTTGTATTTTAAGGAATCTGAGGGAGAATTCTGTCAAATGTGGAACTTTAAAACAGAGATGATAAATTACATTATTCTGAAAGGATCATCAATCAAGGTTAAATACTGTGAAACACAAGTGTACACATGTATGAATATTCATGAAAATTATAATAAAGTTTTAGCTCAGCTTGTTGAAGATTTCATTATTTTGGTTCTCCCTTTTCAGTTCTATTGCATCTACATTTGAATCACGGTTTGTCAAAACAGGCTGATTAAAAAGCTTTGTTGTGTCTATTCTGTGTGACATACAGTCTCACTACTTCACGTGCAGTTTTGTTGTGCACTTTGTTCTACAGTACAAGTAAAAAAACCCGATGAGGCTACAGATAGCTGCTGGTCCCCTCTGAGGAGGCTGGTTTGGTCGTTTCCTTGCTCAGTGAGCATCTTCAAGAATCTCCACAGAACGTCCTTCATGCTGACGGACCGGATCAACCAGCTTATGCAAGGGTCGAGAATCAAGGAAGTGGCATCTATACTGTGTGGTGATGCTAAATGCTGGCTGAACATTTATAACGCGCTTATGTCAGGATGGTCACATCAGTGCAGAGGCACACATTACCACCTACCACCTCTGTGAACCTAAAGGGCCTTAATAAAGGCAACATTGACATTTTTTGGATTTTCTATCTTATACTTACTCTGAGGGCAACCTACATAGAGAATATCTGTTTGATTTGATACAGTACATCTTTTAGAAAAATATGTGACACAAAGTTTGCATAGATAACATTAGAAAAGTTAAAAATGTGGAGGCACATTTCATTATTTTGATTATCTCTTAGACATGATCAGGACACAACATCTGGGCACTTTGCTGTCATCACATGACAACTCAGACCAATAAACCCTCCTGTAAACATCCTTTAGTCTGGTCAAATACCACCCTTTAGATAAAAGCTTGGAATTACTTTTTGAGAGCCTGGTTTGGAGTGTGCATATATGTGTGTAAATGTGAGTTCTTGTGCCTCAAAGCCGTTTGGTCAGTCTCCAGGTGATGAGGCTTCCTAAAGCCAGCCCGGCAACAAAGATAAGGATGAGACCATAGGTGTGAGAGCTCAACGATGACACCCTCTGCATGGACACCCCCGCCAGCTCAGAGAAACTATTGATCTGTGGAGAGACAGTTCTGATTATGATCATCATAATCACCCCCAGAGAAAATAATTCAGGAAATCAGTATGCAATTAAATGGTCAAAGGGAGTAAGTCAGGGACAGACTTTTGCAAGCATCGGACTGGACCCACTTTGCTGCAGTCCACCCAAAAATCAAATAAATTTAGATTTATCTGCACTGCTGTATAATCTCACACCATGAGGCTAAATGAACAAAGGTCTAAGTGATCTTATAACATAGAACTAACATAGTAGAGGACAGTTCTATGGATATGAGATGGATTAAATCAACGGATAACATACCCATCCTCCATGTTCCCGAATCCAGCCCAGTAGATTTTTTCTGAAAAAATCCACTGTCCACATCAGAATCTCCCTCACAGACTGAGGGAGATGAGCCTCCACCATCTAATGGACAACCAAAACACAAGGTTCATACAAAAAAATGAAGCTGCTGCCAAAATCTGTACTTTATCCCTTACTACACAGCTGGGTCACTGAAAAAAATCAAATTAGAGCGGCCCATTTATATGCCTTTGCAAACCAGTCAAGTTGCAGTTTTGTCAAAATGAACATATGAACTTCATCTTTGAGTCTAAGTGGAAGCCAACTTTGAGGAAATTCTCCCAAGCTGTTCTATCGCGCTCATCAGAATAAGATGGATGCAAGGTCATGGCGACCTTAACCTTTGACCCATGACCATGAAAATCTATTTGGATCATCATTTAGTCCAAGTCAACCTTTGTGCTAAATTCGAAGACATTCCCTTGTGGTGTCCTTGAGATATTGCATTTACAAAGATGGGAAGTACAGATGTATGGGCGAACACATGTACAGACATACAGACAGATAAACCAAAAACATAATGCCTCTGTCCACAGCTACCGCCAGTGTGGAGGCATTAAAAATTTTTTCAAATCAGTTCTAATTCAATCAGTTCAGTTCTAATCAATTTCTAATCAGTTCATCCTTGACTCAAACATTTGTGCTAACTTTGAAAAAATTCCCTAGGGTGTTCAATGGTAACAAAAATCAAGAAAATGTCAAGTACCAATTTATATTTTTCCATGAAATTCCATTATGATCTGTGGCAAAAAGAAGCTGACCCACCTTGAGAGCCAGCTTGCCCGCAACGTAGAAGAGCACAGCAATCCTCTCCCAGGTGATCCCCTGTTCAAACACTTTGTCTGCCACTTGCTTAAAGCAGTCCCATTTAGAGCCGGAGGAACAAGCCACCCCGTCTATTGCACTGCAACAGAGACACATGAGAGGATAGGGGTGGTTCAAGTTAAAAAAAAAAACACACACACAAAAGGAAAAAGGAAGACATTCAAGTCCACTTACATCACATCTCACAGTGCCATAGACGTTTTAAGTTTTGTAACATGAATGCTGAGATACAGTGGCTAGGAGACTCACTCTTGGAAATCCTTGTCGTCTTGGACTTTGTCGCCAATGATACGGATCATTTTGCTGAGCTGCGTCACAATCTTCTGCTCCTGCTCAGTCTCTACTTGGACAGCCAGCGGAGTGAGAGGCGGGATGTCTTCTGGGGGCACATCCTTCAATTCCTCCTCTATGACCCTACAAGAAAACAGGACATTAAAACACAGGCCCTTTCCAAAATCGACCCTCCTTATGTTGTGTTCAAACCAGGTGCGCAAAATATGCAAATTAAGTTAAGTGAATGAAGCAAGTAGTGCAATAAGACATCATACGCTTATTCATGAGTTGAAAAATATGAACTTCAGTGACCAATTCTCACCGCGATAGCCAATCAGCATTGATATCCTCCAAGGACTTTGACGCAGAGGACATAAAGGTGGAAGTTCATTCATCTATTCAGCAATGTCATGCATGTATGATGAGAGCTATTTGCGTGTATGAAGTGAGTCAACACAAAATATTGTAGTGTTCAAACTCCCACAAGTACACACCAACCCTACACTGAGGCGAGATGCTCCATTTGAAGTCACACTCATAGCTGTGGAAGGCAGCTTTTTAAAATTAATAAATGCATGCTTACAATATGAATCAAATTAAGCTCAGGAAACGTGATCCTTTTCTTTTACTGCACATAATGTAATTCTTATGGTAGCATATTGCTGCTAGGGGTAGATATCAATACAGGATCCATGATACGATATTATCAAGATATTTAAGTTGCAATACAATACTACTGAAATATGTTGCATTGTGTGATTTATTACCTTTTTTTTTGGCTATAAAATTATGTCAACATCTGTTTTATCTAATAGGATAAAGTTTTCCGCCTGTTCATCTCACTTCAGCAATTTTTTTCAGCAGCAGCAAAATGTATCTAATGGACTGAAAAAGCAAATTAATTATATTATTTCGGCTACCTGAAGTTTAATTTGTATTTGTCATACTAAGAATTTCTATAATAAAAAAAAATCGATACTTAGCACTCTGTGACAATTGATACTGCCACACAAAATTATGACAATACTATGCTGTATCAACCCCCGACCCACCCCTAATTGCTACCACCTGTGAAAACAATATTTGCTCAGATTTTTGTCAAAAAAACATAAACTGTTTCTCATTTATTCTTTTCACATTATCAAGATCAAGATGTGTTATGTTATCATAATATATTCCTGTTACTACATGCCAAATGTTTCTATTTTAACAAACTTCTTTAATGTCACAACATAGCTCCTGAGTTTGTTCACAAAGTTAATATATCACAAAAACCTTCTATTTCAAAGACAAAATCAACTCCTTGAAGGACAATCACATCTCATCATGACATTACAAGTTGGTTTGTTTTTAGGACAAGAAAAAGTCAGTTAATGCCATGAGACACTGTAGCTTAGAACTATCATATAACATGACTGATGCAGACATACGGCGCATTACTTGTATGTCATATGGCTGTGAGCGGTTTTCCATTTGTTCTGTACACCTATGAGTAATGATTACATGGATTTGGTGTCAGATTAGTTTGTCAAAACTGGGCTGTGGCTTGGTACTAGTCAGTGCGGTGCTGGCTACCAGACTGCAAGTATTATGTGACAAGAATGGACATCTCCTACCCTCAGAATCAGTATTATATTGGGCATGTATGTGTGCTCATACAAGAAATCTGATTCCATTTTCTTTTACTCACAATGTACTTACACATAAATAGACATAACACTTGGGAATGACAGCAAAGCTGAACAAATAAAGGTAATGAAACAAAGGGAAAGCACTACAGACTGAAACCCTGCTTTGAATGAGTTTGTTCAGTTGCATGGAAATAGGACACAGCTAGCAGTGTCACCACATGCTCACAAGCTACATGATGGTGATGTATATCTTTGAGAAATGTGTGTGTTTTCATTTCTCTCATTCCCAGCATCACACCAGTCCTTATTCACCATAAATCACTTGGCTCCTCTCCTTCTCTCACCAAAGTCCTTTGCTGTGTCCGATTGGCATACAGAAAAGTAGCCTCAAGATAGAATGGCACTGTCCAGGATTTAGCCAAGTTTTTGGTAATTCAAAGGATATTGCAGTTCCTGATATTTCACTGGTAACTGATGTGGAGGTCATCCAGTTCATTATCCAGATTCTGTACAATGGCCAGCAGGATGAGAGTTCAGCTGGTGCCCATTCTTCACCATCTCTTCCTCGATGTTCTTGAGTTACGGCAAATAAACATCTTTTGTGAGGTCAAACTGACCTTGAACTTTGATCTTCAACAACAAAATTCTAATAAGTTTATTCTTCAGTCCAACTTAATATTTGTGCCAAATTTGAGGAAATTACCTCAAGGTGTTCTGCAAATATTGCATTTATAGGACTCAGACAGACAAGGTCACAGTGACCTTGACCTTTGACCTATGACCACCAAAAACAAATCTGTTCATTGTTGAATCCAAATGGACATTTGTGCCGAGTTAGAAGAGATTCTCTCACAATGTTCTTGAAATATTGTGGTCACAAGAACAAGATGGATGCAAGTGTCATGGTGACACTGACCTTTGACCCTTGACCACCAAAATCTAATCAGATCATCAATGAGTCCAAGTCAAGCTTTGTGCCAAATTTGAAGAAATTTCCTTGAGGTGTTCTTGAGATATTGCATTCACAATGATGGGACATACAGATGTACGGATGAATAGATTTACTGATGTACAGATGCTTGGACAGATAACCCAAAAACGTAATGCCTCTGTCCATGGCTACTGCCAGCTTGGAGGCATAAAATAAATAAATAAATAAAAAGCACTACAGTAGATAAACATAAGATAAAAAATGATGATGTTGATTTCAGTGTATCCTGTCACAGAGAGTGACAGGATACACTAAACTGCCCAGAGGCTGACACACCCATTTCTGAAAAGGCAGCACACACTTCAGTGATCCTTTCCATTGATTGTCTTCCTCCTACGTCACACAGTTTATGAATGGTGTTATTTCCTGTAAGAGCATAAACTGTTTCTGTGAAATCAAAGTGAAACTAGCTACTAGTTTCACAGTATGACAGTATTACAGAATTTCTATTATTATCAGTCAATATGACCAATAAATGAGTGAAAACAGAACGATTACTGTTGGTTAAACGAATTAATTAAACTTATTAATGTTAGTGAAACTCAAAATCATTTTGTTAACAAAATATGTGTAAAAAGTGTCACTCAGAAAATTACCAAAATAAATATGGAGATTCTCTGTCCAGTTGCATTTTTTTTCCCAATGTCATAAGCAAATGTACACCGTATAATAACTGTCAACTTTTATATCATGATACACCCTAAGACTGGTATATCGCCGCGACCCTATTGTATTGTTGCTGATTAATTTTGTGTAGCTCATCTTACTAATTAATTGACTTATTACTTCAGCTCTAGATTTGATATAATATGACATATGGACCCATGCAGATTGCATCAGACAAAGGCAGCAAAAGGACCCTTTTACTTATTTTACGGTACAAATAATTCAAATGTAACAGCAATTAATCACTTGGGAAAATGATTAATAAGCCAACCAACCCTACTTAACTGGTTAGTTAATCTGTTTCACTTAATTATTTTCATTGTCGTGAACTTATTATAAGCGGGTTTTTGCCTGTTGATGGAGCATAACGTTTCTCAGCATAGGAAACATGAGATGAAGATATGGGACTTACTCTTTAATGAGGGCCTCTCCTATCCTTGCATCTGTGGAGGAATAAACAGCATCAGTGTACTAGCGTTACACATGTTAAAAAAGCAGCGTTTGAAACTCTGGCTGTCTACAGTAACTGGTAAAAGTATTGTCTCCGTCTTATAATGCAGTAGGCACAGCCGCGGGCGGTCAACAAATGCAGCCATGAAAAATACCAATGACAATCCAACTTTGAGTTAACGTGAACTAGAGGTAGAAAAGAGTGCCTTGGAGAACTCACCGGACATACCGTTGGTTTCACACGCCATGTCTCCAAGTAAACAACAATAATTTAAAAAAAACAAAAACAAACAAAAAAGCAACTTGTAAAAAAAACTCTAGTTCCCTCAGGAACGCTGCCTCCTTTCCTCCAGTGTCAAATAAAACTTCAGGCTGAACAAAGTCACCCGATGAAACAGTATGTAGATTATAAAGATCAATGCTCCACGAATAGATAAAGCCAACACACATCGAAAGTGATATTCCGTCGTGTCCTGCTCGAAGAACAACTCTGAGCTGTATTGGGCATAAAGGGGCGCACACCAACGGTCCTTGACTTAAATACATCCGTGTAGAAACCAAAACTTGAGACGTGTTATGTACATCACGTACAGTTTTCTTTATTTTCTTTACGTCGGAAATTCGTCTCACTTTTCGTTTTAAACCGCGCTGTCAGTCTTCAAAGTGCAAATGACTGAATGAAAAACTGATTAAATAGATTATATGGAGGTGTGGGGCAACACATACATGAGTATTATGAACCCATTGTTTATAGGCTATTACAGAAAAGAGCAGATAAGATAGAACACACCAACAGGCTGATTATGAAGGCAGGACTATTGAAGAGCTGAGTTACGGACACTATTAATTATACATAAAGCAAAATGCAGAGTGTTACCAGACCATTTACAAAAGTTGTTTTGATTGTGAATTTGATAGTTGTGCATAGATATGAAGGGACCAAAACCAAAAGGGGAAAAAAATAATAATTTATAAATGTATCATTATTTAAATTTTATATATTGTTTATTTATTTATATAATTTATTTATATTTATAATCTACAAATAAATAAATTCAATTAACTACTATCATTATATATATATATATATATATCTATATCTATATCTATACATATATATATATATATATATATATATATATATATATGTGTGTGTGTGTGTGTGTGTGTGTGTCAGTTTAAAAGGTGACTCCAAACTGTATGATGTAATGTATTATTTTTGTGCAAGAGAGGAAAAAGGTCCAAGGGGGTGATAATGAAAACCTTGCGTCTAGAATTTTAAATGTATTTTAATACAAATAGTATTTGACAATTGACAATTTAACAGACAAAACAGGAAGTTGTAATAATCATAAATGAAACAGACACGTACACATAACACATAAACACAACTAATACATGAACTATAGCACAGGTGTTTTTTCATATAATATTTAAATGAGCATAATGATGGACAGGTTTTACTACAGTGAGGACTGCTGTTCCAGAAGAATGGTCCTCAGTATTTCAAAGCATATTGTCAAAGTGTTGTGTGGTAATGTGGGAGATAAATATCCTCTGCCTGTCTTGTTGAATATGAATGGATATTAGAGTTCATTAAGAGAAACTTGGGAAATACATCTGGTAAGCTGTGCTTTTGAAACATACTTTTATAAATGATGATATTTGTTTAATTAATGTCGATATAAAAATAGACAGCGGATTTAATTTCTTGAACAGAGGAACTGATGATTCCCAAAGATTTGCTAATGTTGCCAAAAAATCAGTGTTACAGTATGATGTGTACGGATACATTAAACAATAGTAAAATGTAAGTAGACAGGATTGATTCACTATTGAACTAAGTTTTTTTACTGTAGGACAGTGTTAGTATCATCAGCAAAGAGGATGGGTAATGCAGTATCAGACATCCATGCAAAGTAATTTCCATAGATTAGAAATAAAAGAGGTCCCAGTATAGAACCTTGAGTTACTCCACAATATAGTTGGATTTTATATGAGATGCAACCATTCATGAATACATATCGATCTCTGTTCCTAAGGTAATCACTAAGCCAACTGATAATCACATCCTGAAAGCCATACCTGTGAAGTCTGGATATGAGAATGTTATGCTCCACTGCATCAAACACTTCCAATAAGTCTAAGAATGTGTCAATTGCAAATTTATTATTGTCCAATAAGGCTGTGTGATTTTATCTATAAATTGTAGGAGAGCCATATATGTTGAATGATTTTGCCGAAATCCATATTGATGTCTATACATAGTGTTGTTATCATTTAGGTGTTTTTATAGTCTTTTATAGACAACTTCTCCAAAACTTTGGAGAAGCAACATAGTAAGGAAACTGGCTGGTAATTAGTAAAAAGACTAGGATCCCCTTCCTTGAATAATGGAATGACCTTATCAACTTTCAGGAAGTGGTTGCACAAAATATCTTAAGTTTTCCCCTTAAGTATGACACTTAAGGCTTAACCTCTCCTTAACTGACTTACACAGTTGCACAAATTTAAATGTTTCCTTAGTTAAGGTAAATCTTTAACTCACTTACAGAATTGAAATAGTTTTTACAGTGGTAAAAGTTTCCACAGAGATCATGTTTGTTTGCTTGGACTCACACTTATGATGCCTCTTACCACCCCACAAAGTAGGCTTATAGTTAGATAGTAAAAAAAAATGGCAGAAGAAAAGACGACAAGAAAACCATATTTGTCAGAGGAGAAAAAAAATTATACTTCCAGATAAATACAATCACAGAAAGCAAATACTACCAAGTAAATTTGATCCCCAAATACAAGAAAACATAAAATGATTATTGGAAGAAATTGCAACAAAAAATAATCTATAGTGTAGAATCAAAAGTGTCTCCATAGGGTTCTCATGGTCGCAGAACACGTTAGTTGTCTTCATTTATCACCATAAAATCAGTCAAGGTAGATTCAGAGGTACCTGAGGCCTGTACTACGAAGGAAGCTCAACACAGCAAGGCTTTGTGTTCACGTTTTGGCTTAACAAAACCCAAAGCCCCTAAACTAAGTTAAACGGTATCACGAAGGTGGTTATCAACTTGGTTTGTCCAGTCAAGTCTCTCAGCTTTGTGCTCCTGCGCGTTCAGATAAAAAGAGGTGTTTGGCGTCATATGATTCTACTTCCGTACATGGTCGCTGATTTCAGCCAAGAGGAGCAGGTTGTTTTAATGGAGAGAGTATGAGCGATATAAAAAAGCCTGATCACAGACAAAAGCAACTCTGTTGCTGCTAATATGATCATTAATAATAAGAGAGGAGGCTGATTTTAATTTCTGACAGCTGAACATTGCGGTACTTTTAAATACGAAGCTTTATCCATTTAAACAAAATAAACTAGAGCAACAACTGTCATTTTTAAATTGTGTTTTATATTGTTTTCATATATTTTACTGATCGCATTTATAGAATGCGAGTGTGTTTTATTGAAAGTGAGGCTGGGTGTGTGCTATGAATATACAGTGAACTTTTTAGGTGCTGTACAAGTAAATCTTATAGCCTATTGTCTCTGTACAATGACAACAAAGACCTTTTTAGCTGTGAAAATAGCATAGACCTATTCAAGATTTGTGTTTGGGCAACACTGCCATATAGCAGGCCAAACACTGAAATTCATTTATTCTGGACTTTTATTCTGGACTTTATTTACACTGGACTGGACACTGGACTTTCAAAGTAAAGGTTACGCCAGCTCCAAACACGCTAAATTGTGAAACAGCGGCGCTTTTATAGCTGATTTTAAGATTAAACTCTGAATATAACCTGGTCGGGACCAGGTTTTGAGCTAAGCATAAGTTACCATGGTGATCTAGCCAGGTTAAAAGAGAGCCACCTTCATGACACTGAAAACCCTGGCTTTAGACTCAACATACCTCGCTAACCCGTTAATCTCGCTTCGTAGTACACAACTCTGAAGTTTTGTTGTTGTTGTTGTTGTTTTTACCTTGCTTTGGTTCCCAAGGTCTTTTGTGTAAGACAAAGACATGGAGAAATTCATAAATACTTAAGTGAGCATTTTAAGGAAATCTCAAGGAGAACAGTTAAAGGGAAAATGCAAGTGAATGTGCAACTGATTGTATTTTGAGGAGACCTTAACTCGTACTTAAAGGAAAATCTAAAATTAAGGTGTTTTGTGCAACAGGCCCCAGGCCTTTTGGGACAACCCCGGTTTTTAAAGATACTGAGAACATGAGTTTGGGGCTCACTAGTTAAAGCGTTTCTGCTGCCAGATAATATCTTTTAATAATTTTTACCCCTACAAATAAATGAGGCTGTGTAATATAGTGCTTTAAAATTATATAACAAATGGTGATGTATTGACCATTTTACTTTTTGTTTTCCTCCTATACTTACTTTATTTTTAACATTTCTTCCAAATTGTTTTATTCTAACTGTTTGCTTTCATCAAAAAAACAAATGTTATTTGCACATATTTTTTCATTAATTTTATATATATATATATATATATATATATATATATATATATATATATATATATATATATATATATATATATTCATCTTAACACATGCTAGTATCTAGCTAGTTTCTCCAACCTTATGTTTCTTATAATGCACCATGACTGTAAACCTCTTTGTTTCTGATTCATTTTTTGCACTTTTTTTTTTTCCTGCGTCATGAATCATTTCATGTGAAATGTTGAAGAAATGTTCCATTAAAAAAAGATAAATAAATAAACAGATCACGTGAGCTACGGTACGAGATTTGCTCGATTTTTGTGCAGCTTCGTCTGGGAGAGCGGCTCCTATGGGCCAGAGCCCTCTAGGGCTCTGCTATGGGCTCCACACCGCACTGACGGCAACGTCTCGCTTAGGATGACGAAACCAAACGCACTGATTGAACGTGCGTGTCGCTATCTGATGATGTCATGTACTTGTGGACGCAGTAGTGGCGGGTCGTGTATTCCGTGCAATATTCGAGCAAAAGAAGGTTGAACTTTTCAGCAGTTTTTGACGTTTAGTTCTCGTCATGTCATCTCTTCTGAAGGTGGACCGCGAGCTGAAGACTAGGGTGAGTGTGTGAAAGAAACGCACCATGCCTGAACACTGAAGCTGAGCTAACAGTCAGTCTCTGTTTGGGCTCCAAACTCTCACTGTTCAGCAGGTCTCTGGGACTAACATCAGTCTCCTCTTGATGCTGCTCGCTTCAGATTGGTTATTTGCGTATTTAGTCAGAGCCTCATTTTCATCACTGTTCTGAACGTCATGTACGTCAAGGTGTTCTTTGAACTCGAGTCTTAATAATTATTCACACACGTGAACTGGTCTAAAGTGCAGCTAAAAAGTCTGCAATGATTATTTTTCCCTCTGTCACAATTTTACCGTTATAGCAAAGGAATTGGCTTCAGTGCCAGTCTTTAAGGAATCTTAATAACTATATGTTTCAATCATACAGGTATTTGCAAATTAGTCAGCCAGTAAATGCTAAGGGACTGAAGTACAGAAATGGCAAAGATATGTTTCAAAACAGTGCCCATAAGAGAAAAGCGACTGTAAAATATCCTTCTCAGTACGTCTTGGTTATTTGAATTTTTTTAAATTCTCAAATATCGAGTCAATATTGGTATCAGCCTTAACGATCCTGTATCAGTCAGGATATAGTTTCATTAACCAAAAGTCAAGTGTTGTACTCTCCAAAAATATACTGTTCACTAGGGATGCATGATATTGGATTTTTTTGCCAATGCCAATATGTAACAACTCATTTGACCAATAACCGATATGGATATCAATATAGCCACTATTTTTCCCCACCCAGTTTTAGTGATTATCAGGCCTCTTCTGTAGTGGAATTAATATCATATTATTCATGCATACTCTTATTGTGATGGCCAATCAGCAGATGGAGACATGAAATACAATACTTTCAGTGTATGTAATATTCATTCATTGTGTAAAATAAGAAAAAGCGTGTTGGCCGATTCTGATAGTTCATTTTAAAGCTGATATCGGCCGATACTGATAACTTGCTGATATTATTATGCATCCCTACTATTTACTTCAAGTGATAAAATCTATCATAGTCACACTATAGGAGTAATATCAGAATGACATGTAGTCCAGTCGCTCAGTGCAATGTATTGTATTATAATTGACATTATGTATAAGTGTTTTATTTTTCTAAACAATATTTAAAGAGGTACAGCACAGCAAATTTGTACTGTGACTAAGCTTTTAAAAATTATATACTACGACTGTTTTCACTGAATAATAATCTTTAACTTAAGTATAGGATTGTTGTAAACTCAACTCAGAACCCCAGCTAGTGTGTCACACTGTTGGGGAAATGTTAATAAATATGTCTGAAGGGTTACTTTTGGTTCCAAAGGTACTATACCAAAGTGTTTGGTGGAAATGGGGTTTAAGAGGTCTTCTAACTGCTGGTCAATCTGTTGACAGGTGGAAACATTCAGGGAGCAGATCAGCAGCGAGGTGAGTATCTTACATGATACAGCTGAGCCAAGATCTTCTCCAGAAATGTAATCCTTATTTATTCTCTTTCTTTTATTTTCTCTGCTCGCTGATTCAGTTTGTGATTCATGGTTGTTTTGTTGTTTTTTTTTTAAAGTTTATTTTTATCATAAAACATTGTCTTCTGTTTGCTACTGTAGGCCGAGCACCTGGTTGCCAGCTTTTTCCCTCAAAAGCTCCTGGAGTTGGATCACTTTCTCAAGGTCAGTGGCCTGACTAAAGGCTTGCTTCACGATTTAAATACATGAAGATTATAATCTTACAGATTTCAGTTCTAGTTTATGTGGCAACATCTGTGGTTACCTGTGGTAACAACAAGTGCACTTACATGGTCCATCCCAGGGGTAGGCAACCTGCGACTTCAGAGCCACATTCGGCTCTTTATACCTTCTCCAGTGGTTCCCTGTGGCTTTGAAAGAAAATTATCTGGAAATGAATAACAGTTGTTTTTTTACCATTCAGATTTTCTTTCATCATTGTTGTAGGCCTAAACTGTTTATTGCAGTCTTCAACTGTAAAAATGTGTAGCCTATACATCAAATTAAAAATGTTTTAAGGTTTCATCAACAAAGATGTGCGTCATACATCCATGACCTGGTGTTTTATCCTCTAAATTTTGCTGAACTTCAGTAGTTGTGGCTAGCCTGGCGTCTCTTTAGCAAGGCTAGCTATAGAATCCAAATCCAAAAAAGGAAAAGTCTTAGAGGAAAATAAAGGATTTAATAATGTGTGGACAGATTCATTTGTCTTCACCACAAATGCTGCAAAGTTCAAGTTACTAAATAATTATAAAGAACCCACTGCAGAGTAGCCACCTTGTAGTAAATCATATTAATGAATGCTCATTAAGACCTCTTCGTAATGTTTTGATAGTTTAGACTTAATAGGCTGTGACCTTTATTCAGATATGTTTTGTGGCTTCAGACAGGTTTTTTTGGCCAATTATGGCTATTTTCATAGTAAAGGTTGCGAAACCCTGGTGTATTCACACTAAATGAGATTATATAGAGTCATGGCAAAGACGCCAAATAGATGTGAATTCATGGTGGGTGATGTGGATGACAAGCACACATGAAATATGTGTTGTTGCGCTAATACTGTATTTGCAAGATTCAGTTTGCATGAGTAATTTGCATGATGCTGTCTTGCTAAAGCTTATCAGCTTTGAGATTCTCTTGACGTTACCAAGAATCAGAAATGGAGGACAAACTTACTGTCGCCATCTGTGGGCACTGGCAACTCTCTAAATCAATGTCAGTACTGTACATTGACAGAGATAAGTGAGTGAAGCCATAGTACAACATTGTAAGTTCTGAAAATATGTATCTGTGATTTGTGGAAGCTATTTTGTTGAGATGCTGTATTTTGCTTCATTTTTTGTTGTGGAAGGTAAACAACAAAAGAAGCAGTAATTTATTGCCGCAGACAGGGGGAATAATAAAAGGGTCTCGCCGACATGGTTCATGTTGCTTCAGAGCACAGAGCCTCTGTGTTTAACGTGTTTACATCATTTGATTCCAGTAATAGATTGTCAAGTTGCGGGGAAAAATCACCAGGGTTCACCATGTTTTCACGGACAAAATTTCAAAACTTTTCCATGACCTTTCAAGGACCCATAATATTTTTTTTCCTTGCGCTTCTTGCCCAGCGTTTTTTAAACATATCAGATTTAAACTCTCTTAAATCATGATTTCAGCTAGCTGGCATACATGAAGGGAGAGACAATACACAGGGACAAAATAGAACAACATATGTGATAGTAAACAAAACATTGCACAGACACATATTAGAGCTACGTTACTTTGACAGCTACAGAAAATAAATTTGCTGTTACTTTACATGATGTTGAAGGTTATCTTTGAATGATTACTGTAACAATGTCATTGCACACAACAAGTTCCATGACTCTTCCAAATCTTTACAATGAACTTTTCGAACTCCATGAGTACACGCAGTTTGAGTCCAGCATGACTCCAGTGGCATGCAGTGGGCACCCCTGATCAGACTTTTGTTTACTGTGAGTAGTTATGTAAGAAGAAGATGAACTGGTCTCCAAAGCCATATAAATATTCTGACTTGTGAAACACTGTCCCAGCAATTAGCAGCCATGGGCTTCTCTAAACAGTTGCCTAGCACCCTGAAAACTAAAATAACTGATGCCCACAAAGCAGGGGAAGGCTATAGAAGGTAGCAATGTAATAAGGAAATGGCAGTGAACTGTGGAGGTCAGGTTGAGGTCTGGAAGACCAAGAAAACGTCCTGAGAGAGCAGCTCTTAGGATTGCTAGAAAGGCAAATCAAAACCCCGTTTCACTGCAAAAGACCTGCAGGAAGATTTAGCAGACTCTTAAGTGGTGGTGCACTGTAAATTAATAATACAGATATGACCTTCTTGGAAGAGTCATCAGAAGAAAACCTTTCCTGCATCTTCACCACAAAATTCAGCATCAGAAGTTTGCAAAGGAACATCTTAACAAGCCTCGCGCTCTTTGGAAACAAGTCCTGTGGACTGATGAGGTTAAAATAGAATTTTTTGAGGTAATGAGGAATTGTATATTTGGAGCAAAAAAATTTAATTTCATAAAAAGAACACCTGTCCAACTGTTAAACACGGGGGCGGATCGATCATGCTCTGGGCTTGTGTTGCAGCCAGTGGCACAGGGAACATTTCACAGGTAGAGGAAAGAATGGCTTCAGTTAAATTCCAGCAAATTCTGGAAGCAAACATCACAGCATCATTAGAAAAGCTGAAAATGAAGAGAGGATGGCTTCTGCAACAGGACAGTGATCCTAAACACACCTCGAAATCCACAATGGACTACCTCAATAGGTGCAAGCTGAAGGTTTTGCCATGGCTCTCACAGTCCCCCAACCTAAACATCATTAAAAATCTGAGATGGCCCACAAATCTCACAGAGATAGAAGCCTTTTGCAGGAAGAATGGGCAAAAATCCCCCAAACAATTACTGAAAGACTCTTAGCTGGATACGAAAAGTCTTTAGAAGTTGTGATACTGGTCACAGGAGGCGATACTAAGTACTGACCATGTGAGGTGCCCAAACTTTTGCTTCAGACCCTTTTCCTTTTTTGTTATTTTAAAACTGGAAACGATTGACACTTTAAAGTAATCTTGCTTAAAATATTGAAGAAATGTGTCATTTTTAACTTCTTACCTTTTGAAGATCAATTCATCTTCTACTTACTTAACTGTTTACAGTAAACAAAATTTTGACAATGGGTGCCCAAAATTTGACATGCCACTGAATATAGAGAGAATAAGTGAATGTAAATACATTGAATGGATGCTGCAGAAAAAACGCACACCATAAATACTGTCAAAAACAGGGTCTGATTTTAAGGAAATCTTCCAGAGCACTAGAACATCAGTTATAGTTAATGAGTGCTTACTTTTCTTTGTGTTTCCTGTTTAATTTTACTTTAATGGTTATTTCTCTCTTAAAAAACATTATTTGATGAGTATGTTTTTGATTTGTAAGTGTCTGTTTTAATGTTTTTTTGGGGTGCCCTGTAGATTGGGAGTTAACAGATCATTAACCCCAACATTCCCAGTTTAAAAACTGCTGCTGTCTGTGAGAAAGGTATAACAATAAATGCCCCTCCAAAATACTTGAAATGTGTCTTATTTTTAAGGCCTATGAATTGCATTTCAATTTTTTTTGTACACAAGGTAATTTTTAACCTTCTCCGTGTGCTCTTTATCCAGGAGCCTATCCTCAACGTGACTGACCTGAAAGTAATCCATTTAGAGATCAAGTTCAAAGTCCCTGAGCCGATTATCTTCACTAACAGCCATGATGATGTGGACACGGTGAGTCTACAGAATGTCATCATGTATCATCCAGACAAGTCATGGATTGAGTGACCCAGTTGGTCTAATGAAAAGATGCTATTGGTTGCATTGTGGCATTGGTTGCCAAACTGGGGTGGTTAAATTCTTCATTTAAAATTCTGAAGGAAATATTGAGACAACCATTTTTTTCCACAATGAAAAGAAGACTTAAACAAAAAAGCAGGTGGACAAAAAATTGTTGACACAATGTTACCTCCAGCCACACCTTGTGGCCGTCCTCAGGGGATGGAGTTGCTCAGTTAGGTTTATTAGGTGACCTACTTATTTATTTCAGTAATGTGAGAAATGGTGGTCAATATTGACTAAATAAATTGTAATCAATGAAAACAAAACCTGACAAAATGTATTGGGAGTTAGTCTACTGCTGCCTTGATTGGTTAAAGATGTCAGGTAATGTGGAGAAAATATTCTAAACATTGGTTACACTCATACTGATACTAATTTCTTTTCTTTTTTGTTCATTCTTTTTAGCCTTTTACAGTATGGTTTGCTGTGCCCTAATCCTCAACAGTACATTGCTTAGCTTTCGGTTATCAAAGACATTTGCAAAGCAGCACATTGCATAAAATAAACACAGCAGAACTGTCAGATAGGTCGAAGCCCCGTGTTTAACTATATATATTGAAATGTTACAGTTACGGATAAATATGACAACAGAAATAAACAAGTTTGCCAGTGTCACAGATCTCCACAATTAAAGTCAATTTCCAGTCATCTGCCTGAAGTAATTGTGGTTGTTAGGCAACGTCACGGTGATTGGGTCCACAGATGAGAACAAAACCTGTAACGTGGTTACTGCATTCAAAAAGAATAAAGATGGCAACAGCTGTAGCCTCAGAATGCTTATAAGACAAAACCGATTTAATGACAAAAGACTTACATTTTCTGAAATTTACAAAGGGGACATGATAAAAAATGTTTGAGAATCAGGGTGTAAAACAGGTTTAGATAGGCAGCTGGTTAGGCAGTATTTACAGATGTCACGTATTAGTTCCAAAATATCTAGTCAGGGAGGTTGCAGGATCTAGGTATCTTGATGATCCAGTAAACATAAAAGCTTTATTAATCTTTTTATTGAACTTTTCAAACACATTCATACACTAATAACAACATGTACCACTACTCAACAGGGTAAACTAAGCTCTGTACAAAAATAGACAAATACAACTACAATTATAGAATTAAGCAACACTCACAAAAAAAGAGAAAAAAAAGAGGGTTGGTGGCAGACACTCTGGGGGTCAGGGGGTAAAGGGTCAGGGAACCCAAACTTAATGTTCGCTAAACATCAAAGATGCACAGCAGGAACACCTACACACTGGCACCGGTCTATAAACGTATAGATTGTCCCTTTCCCACTGCTGAACAAGAGGTTTCTGCAGGGAAATGGAATGCTGTACTTAAAAAAAGACAAAACGTCAATTTGAATTCGGATTTCAGAACACAAAAGCACTACCAGGTGACAGGTTATTACTTCTACTTTAGCAAAACATCTGCTAGAACACAGCCAAACTATTTCTAGTCTACCCCTCCAAGGCAATGAGAAAGTGCGTTATAGGAAGCGAGGTGGCAATCTAGATCTATTACTTTTGAAACAGGGTCATGGGGGGGCTGCAGCCTATTCTGGCGGTACACCCTGGACAGGTCGCCAGACTATCACAGGGCTTATACACATACATAGACAACCATTCATGCTCACATTCACAGCTACGGTCTATTGAGAGTCACCAATTAACCTGCATGTCTCTGGACTGTGGGAGGGAACCGGACCATCAGGAGAAAACCCATGCTGACACGGGAAGAATATGCAAACTCCACACAAATGGGCTCCCCCACCCTGGGCTTGAACCAGAAACCCTCTTGCTGTGAGGCAACAAAGCTAACCACTGCACCAATGTGTCGGTTATTTTTGATACAGTTGTTTGGAATTATATTTGAATTAGAGTTTTGGTTTATTTTGACTGGATTGAAGAACTTTAGTTTAACCACCAGATGGTGCCATAACATGTGAGGCAGACACAGGTGGCAATGCAGCTTGTACAGATAATGACTTGATCATTAATGATTGGATTGACCTACAGGATACCCTGGTATATTTTAAAATGTTTGGAAATGTGTAAAAAGCATTTGTGGCCAGTTTTCTTGTTTGGCCCCTGATGAACACAGATGTGGAAATGTTGGGCTTTTGATTCAGCACCATGCTGTTGGGGGGAAAAAGGAGAGATCGATAAAAGGAACAGAAACAGATAAGAGTCCAAGCCTGCCAGCACTAGCACCAGTTTGATTGGACTGATGTGTTTTTTCACCTGTTTTCTGATCACCTTTTTGTACATACTGCATTATGGGGAATGTAGGATCCAGTCTTCCTTTTTTGGGAGATTGACATTTTCTAATAGTGGCGGCTGCTGGTCTTTCAAACAGGGGAAGCTCACTTTAAATTTACATCATAAAATTTGTCATATTTTAGCGAGGCAGTAACTTATAAAAGGAACATTTAATTGAAGCCGTTTTTCAACCACACTCATGCCATAGAACCATACCTGTCAAGTTTTGGATTTGAAAATAAGGGAAATTTTCCGGTGCTCGCTGCGAGCCGTCCCACCACCTCAACCAAGCTCCAGTATCCCTTACATTTTAAGACAGGTGTACAAGATATCTAAAAACAACTTGTCAACCGCTTACTAACTACAGTTAGGTGATCAGAATCTGATAGGCCAACCTTTGTTGACACTGAAATGCTGTGAACATTCCTACATTATAATACAGCCTAAATGAAAACACAAAGGGTATATGAAGCACATTTATTTATGGTTTATAAAACGGGTGCTTCCCATCCTTAAATGTGATTGGCTGAGCCGCGTTCCATGCCGTTGTAAAATCAGTGTAACCCACTGGTAGGCCGCAGCGTCTGTGTTGCTTGGCAACCATTCTGTCCACTCCATCTTGCTTGGTGGAAGAATGAATAGTTCTCAGTTTTATTGTTGCATTATTACCAATAAATTGTTGATTTTTTTCGTGTGTGTTTATTTTATGGGCTATATGTAGGGTAACCGTTTTATAAAAGCAATAAGCCCCGAGAAGCCGCGAGTTACACTGACTTCTCGGGGCTTATTGCTTAAACATATTTTCAGTTCATAATGTGCCCCATCCTGCTCCTCTTTAGGAAAGTAAATTCGCTGTCCCATTTTTCGAGATATTTACAGGACTTCTTTGTTTTTTTGGCAGGAATGCCTTCTCCTTCGTCACATCCATCCATCTCTCTCTTTTGTTGTTCCGGGTTTGTTCCCGTTGTCGGCACTATCCTCGCGATAACTGCCACCCAGGCTACTGCAGGTGGCAGTTCTCACGAGGCTAGTGACAGAGTTCAGTTTGGAGAGGCAGAGGAATGTTTGAATTGTTTTTATTATAATGTGGGAGAATACTAATACGGGAGGACGGCGGGAAAGAGGGGTAAAATACGGTAGTTTCCCGGCCAAAACGGGAGACTTGACAGCTATGACTCTGTCAGAAGACTCCACTTGCAAAATCCCCGATGGGACTGAGCTGAGCTGACAAGTGACGGTGTATATCTCCAAATAACTGTCAATCAAAACGGGATTCAGCCTTTCGACTGATCCTCCAATCATCATGCGGAAGCTCAGCGTCCAGCCCGGCCGAGGCCCGCCCACAGCTCCATTCACCCCCAGAGACGCTGAGCGTCCGGGGGTGGGACAAAATCGTGGCATTTATCCAATGACCGTCGAGTTTCGAGGCAGTGAAAAAAACTGCTCCCTGCAGTCCCATTGAAGTGCATGGACGCTCAGCTTCTATGGGGAAATGCCATAGACCGTATGAGAAAACTGCGCTACGGGAATGTATGAGAAGTTAACAACATCGATAAGTAGCTGATTCTGAACAAACTCGTCTTCGAGATGAACGTGTTCTAACGCATTTGTAGTCAATGAAATGTTAACACAACCGTACATATTTGACCCTTCAATTTTTTACATTTTAGGGGAAGCTGAGCTTCCCTTGCAGTCTTAGAGAAATCGCCTCTGTTTTCTAATGATGTCCAAATGAAGCTTCGTGAACCACCGGTTCAAGTGTAATTCAAAGAGGCCCAACCATTGATCAGGGGTGAATCAGGGGTACCGGCATGTCCCATGAATTTTAGATCAGATCAGGATCTTTGGAATTTAGAGGCCAGGTCGATACCTTGAGCGCTTTGTCACATTCCTTGGGCCATTCCTGAGCTCTTTTTATGGTGTTACATGGTGTACTGTCCTGCTTGGGGTCCAAATGCCTATCAGGGAATGTCGTAGCCATGAGGCAGGGGTACTTTGTCTCTAACAGTGTTTCAGTGGGTGGATCTCGTCAAATAGCGTTCGCATGAATGCCAGGACCTAAGATTTCCTAGGAGAACACTGTATTTTAACAACTTGATTAATGTTATTCTCTTCATTAGTCAGTGGTTTTAACTGTTTTGACTAATAGGTGTACACTTGTCACTACTGATTTCCAAATGAAGCTTCATGAACCACCAGTTGTATTAGCTGAACCCACCAGATGGCGCTCTTGGTGTAATGAAAAAGGCTCAAGGGATGGCAGTGCAGTTTGGTTTCAACCTTTTGTTGAACAAAGAGTGCCAGAGTGGACCCACAAAATAAGGAAAATGGTTCATGAAGCTTTATTTGCTAGTTGAAATCAAACTGCATTGCCATCCCTTGAGCCTTTTTCATTACACCAAGAGTGCCATCTAGTGGGTTCAGCAAAAACATTTACATTTACATAGTATCTCTGCCTCTGCTGCTACTTTGAACATTCTTGTACTTTCTCTCACAAATCCCCCAACTTTATGACAGCCCACCAAACTTAGAGTACCTCTTTTAACAAGTCAATTTGAATATCACAAGTTTGCCTCAAGGGGCTTTACAATATGTACAGCACACGACTCCCAAATCCTTAGACCCTCGCCCTGAATTAGGAAAAAACATGTATGCCTTGCAACAAGTACATTTTAATATGTATTTCAATGTAAGACGTCAGTATTACAGCAGTTAAAATGCTGATGTGGAGCTGTTGAGCTCATTACTTGGATTACAGATAGGCAGTTTACAGTTCATGTGGAGCTCTGCATTACCTGACTCCATGCTGAGAGGTGTTGTGTACAGATATGAGAAATGTGGCAGAGTTATGTGGCCCAGTTATGTAGAGGCTCACAGAGTAATGAGCTCTAAACAGAATGGTTCATTGACTCTCACACAGTTATCAAAAAAGAGCAGTGTGCAGGTTCCTGTTGCATTCAGTGCACCATGACATGACTGCCAGATGAAATGGGAAACTTACAGCAGTCCAGTTGTTCAATGTGGTATGCTATGTCAATCACCAACTCTGTTTTGGTTGAAATAAGACCTTATTCATCCAGTTAGATGTGAAAATATGCTGGCTTTATACACATTGAAGTTACTTTTTATTTCCTTCCTTTCTATTATTGTTAGACTCTTACAATTAAAATCTTAGCCTGTCCGTGGCAAAAACAAACACTTTCAGTTGGGCTGGGCGATATGTAAAAAAAATTCATATCTTGTATTTTCAGGAGTAGTGCAGTGCCCGTAGGATGTATGTTTTTCTATAGAAAAGTGGAAGCTTAAGTTGATTTTTCATGTATGGCCAAATGAGGCTGTGTTCGATGGTTGGATGTACAAAGAGGTGTACATACTCTTACATAGTGTTAATAGAGAAACTGTACATTGGGTAAGACATGAACGTACATTGAGATATGGAGAGACACGCAACATCATTAGGTTTCCTAGCTTTCTGTAGGCGAACAATCTTGAAATGGTAGCTAGCAAGCACGTAACCCTGCACATCTGAAAGGAAAAACAAACGTTTCCGACTTAGTCATACTTTGGTATGGGAAGTTTAGGCAATGTTTTAGTCGATCTAACCATGTTGTAGCCATGTCAGCAAACATGATGAGCAGATGAGAACAGCGTGGTGAAACTTAAGAAATAATACTTACCGATGAGATTACTGAAACATGTCATGTTAATGCAAACTGCACCACTTCATCTATTCCTATATGGGGGAGGGACGAAAGGGAATGCCATAACCCCGGGTGTACACTGGATCCGTCGCGTGCGTGGTCCGGCCGTGGCACGGACTCTTCCGTCCTGTGCCGGGCGTCAATGTCCACTGGAAGCGTATCTATAGCGGCGCGTGCACGCGAGAAGCTGGAATTGACGGATCGCGAGATCATGATGTCACGCGATGATTTGCGGAAACACTGGAGGTATAAAGACATCAACAAACAAAGAAAAGATTTCTCTACCTGCCGGGGGCCACAAAGTTTGACGTCATGTTGTAGCGACGTGAAATACGCTCTGGAGTTTTCATGGGTGTTTTTAGGCTCGTTCGAGATGAGCCAGGTCTGCGCAGATTCGATCACCGGTGATCGGCACACAGTGCATGCCGGTTAGTTTTGTGTCCGACTTCACCCTGACTTGCTCTGACATATTACAAAAGTGGACGGCGATAAAATCGCGAGAGCGAGGCGGCCGCAGTTTTTAGAGCCAGGCGCTGCAGTTGCTCTCCACCGACTGCAGCGCCTGGCTCTCACCGGATCTAACAGCTGATTGGTTTTAATGTCGACTCAACAAGATGACGTTAATTTTTGTTGAATTGCAGATACACAAATTTTATTTGTCCCATCTGAAGGTTTATTCTCTTAACATAATACATGTTGTGTGACTGATGGAGACTGAAAACAAGCTTATATACAAGTCTGAAAGTATTTTAATGAATTGACATCATATCGGACAGGATGTAAGTGTTTCTGTGACTTCCTGTACGGACTGAGGGCTGCTGGAAACTGTCAGGAAACTGTCCGACTTGACCGCGGCTATTTGTCACCGCCTCCTGCTGCAGCCGCCTACTCTCGTCTACTTTCCAGGCGAGGCGCAGTTCATCTCGAACAAGCCTTTTATTTTGAAAACTGACCGGATGCTGTCGTCTTTTGTGCGCCTTCCTCTTCCTCTTTGACTCATTTGGTCTGTGGAAATTGACGCATCGTCGCGCGGCGTCCGTGAAAAAATAGACCCGGCGCGTATTTTTAGCGGAGCGGAGCGGAGCGCCGAGCCGCTTCTGGTGGAGCAGTTTACATTGACTTGAATGGCCGCGATTAGGCTCCGGCACCAGCGCCGTGGCTGAATCTCGCACGTGACGGATCCAGTGGACATCCGGGGTAAGCCTGTGCAAAGTTTTGGGTGACGCAGAGCGGTATAGCAGTAGGATACTTTGATCTTTTATTCCGTGAGGCGTGGCTACAGCTGCGAGCGAGAGCGCGATAGGCTGATTGGTTACACGGAGGTCTATGGGATTTTAACTTTTAATGATAATGTTGTGAATATTAAGCCCAAAAACTTCAAAATGAAGGATGCACACCATCGTGCCATGCGCAAGCCATATCCCAAAGCTCAGGTTGATCTGACAAATAGTCAGAGAGATATTCGAGCCACAGACACACAGACTGACAGAGATTTCTTGCTTTATAGATAGATGGATGGCGATACACAATATATCTCAATATTTTTTATGAAATGGGTTCCATCTTCAGCTGCAAGTCAAAGCCAGACTTGAGATGTCACAAGCACTTTTATACAAACAGACTGTGATCAAAATAAAATGCAAAGACAGGAATTTTTTTCCCCGCTTGAAGATATACAGCTGCACAATATGTAAATGAAAACTAATTTAAAATAAATAGGGCTGTACATTGAGTTTTTGCACATTACCTTGGAGCTACAGAGGTTTACAGGTTTGCAGCACAGGACACAAAACTATAACATGAATATAAAAGTATCAAGTAGGCCTAAATCTATTGTAGTTTGACACAATTAAAAACCTTTGTGGGGGAAGTTAAAAAGTGTTTCTTTTCATAGCCTTTTAAATGAATCTTGGGCTGGAATATGATTTAAATCTTTATATTTATTTAGGCTATTCATCTTATTAATGCACAGAGCATTAACAGAGAGGCTGAGGGAAGGAAGGAGTGAGAGACATTTTGTCCTCATTATATATGTCTTGCATATGAAATGTGTTTTTTTTTAAAACACATCTAGTGCCTGTATCCAGGCACTGTCTCAATGTCACACGACTACAAATAAGAACATTGGTGTGCCATAATCCAACTCACACACAAACTAGCAAACAAATGCTCACCTGACACAGTCAAGCTGCTCTGTCTCCCACACACGCAGCACAGCGCTGGACTGCACATGTGCTACTGCGGTCATTTCATTCATCTCACATACTGATTTAGCCTAGCATGTGCAACATGGAGACCAATGTGTCTGTAGACTAATTAACAGACAGTTAACAGACAGATTAAACACAGGAGCAGCTCTGTGTCTCTCTTAGTGTTGCTGGAGAACGTGTGAGTGAGTGAGTGGGGTGGAGCTGTGTGGATAGTGTGAGAGAGGAGAGATGCACACTGTCTTGGCTTTTCAGAAAAATATATCAATATATCGTACATAGTTGTTATATTGCCTAGCCCTAACTTTTAGTGGACTCGCCCAATGTGATTACACTGCAATCTGTTTTGCTACTGCACACTGCAGCCCTCTCACTCAATACTGGACCAGATTCAAAAGTTGTCGTTCTCATTTGACCATATATTTTTTGTAATGTAAATGCTAAAGCGTCCTGATGCATCCCCGACTAAGATGTGGTGAATGTTTAGTGGCAATGCGGTAATGCTCTATGATAACATGACCATTTTCCAATGAGTTGGACAATGTGTTAACTGACCGTCTGTCATTTTGTTCTATGAAAGGAGACGTATGTGCTGACAGCGATATCTTTAGCTTTACTGACACAACTGTTAACATGACTAGTGAGCAGTTGGCACGAGTGTAGATGTAATAACTGTGTTCAGGGACCATTGACTTTCTAACATAAGTGATGCAGGCAATAACAAACAACAACACTGAACAACAGTGGTCTGCTGAAGATGCATGATTAACACAGCATATAAACAGCAATATGTCTTTGCTGTCCATTTGTGTTAAGATCACCGAAATGCATTTCAATACCAAGTGTAAACAGGCTTGAGGATTCATCCTATGAAGATCATAAATGTACAAATGCCATGAGAATCCATTCAGTTGTTGTTGGGATATTTTAGTGTGTACTAAAGTGTTGGATTGAGTGACCAACAGGCCAATATTGCCATCCACTGAGCCACACTTGACACTTCTAGTATGCTGAAAAATAAAATGACATCTTCTGTTTTTGCAGAAACCCAAGAAGAGGAAACTAGAAGATGGAGTCACTGATGACAGCTGGCAAGGTAAAAACAAAAGACTTGTGTTGATCCAAGTCATGCAGCAGAGTGTGAGAACTTGAACCGGCTGTAACTGTGGATGCTGTTTGGTTCCAGGGGGAACAAAAATGCTGGTGATGCCAGAGGGGATGCTAAAATGTAACACCAAGCTGGTGGACCTGATTGAACGAGTCAAACCAGAGATCAGGACACTGATTGAGAAGTGTAACACAGTAAGTCTTTGAACACACACACACATACACACACACAGAAGGTATCCATCTGTTCACAGTGTACAGATATGTCAGAGTTGAGTCATCGTCTTGTCTCCACTTTTTGTCAGGTTAAGACGTGGGTCCAGCTGCTCATCCCCAGAATAGAGGATGGGAACAACTTTGGAGTCTCCATACAGGTCTGTCCTCACTGACTGCTTCATCAGGAAATATGGTTTTACATTGTTCAGAAACAGACATGAGGCTACAGATGTGGTGGATTAAAAAGAGGGTCCTATATGGGAATATCAGTGTTTAACTGCCAAGAATATTTTTGACCAGTTACTGATTTTGGTTTATAGGTTAATTCTGCCCTCTCTTACTGCACTCAGCACCACTGGGGTGTGGTGGGAGCTAGCTATCGGTGCCGCTTATTCAGTGATTACTGCTAGACCCAGCAGCATTGCTGTGAAAACACTGCACCCTAAGTGTTAGCTCTGTCCGCACAGTTAGCAGTGTCAGCTTGGCTAGTGGTGCTAACATAGTAAACAATGCTAAAGGGGTTTTGTGGCTCAAAATGATGCCACTTACTCACCGGGGCTACCTGCGGGGAAACTGGAGGGTAGCCCCCGTGTTTCCTCAGCAATGCCACATTACCAGCAGTAGTTGTAGTGAGTACTCCTAGTAATTTGCAACTTGCTGCTCAAAATATTAATTTTTAAACCATAAAAACCGTGGCTTTTATTTTGAAGGGCTACAGAGTCGACCTGTTATGGTTGAGACACACCTGAGATGAGTATTATTTAATGAGATTATCAGAAAGTAGAAAACCTACCAATACTTAAGCACAGATACATACAAGATACATTTTTAAACAAAGATAACAACAGCATATTTTTACACATTAGTGTAGATTTAGATTTTAAAAGGTTTTAACAAATTTTTTTTAATTGTTTGAAGTGGTGAATTATTGTCTGGGATGAGGCAGTTTTATGGCATAGGAATTTATTTTATTTTATTTTTTGGTGTGAGTGCGTGTTTATACATATATTAGGGGTGTGCGATATGGTCCTAACATAATATATTTTTATATATTTTTTTAATTTAAGAAAGTGGAATTGCAACAAAATAAGTGATACAGATTTACAGCTTGCCTTTAAATATTCTGTAAAAACTAAACAAAGACAAGCGCTCATTTCTTTGGTTTGTAAACAACAACAGTAAGTCAGAGTGAGATTCAGATTCTGTATACAATATTAATAGTACAACCAAGTAAAATCTATCACAAATTACACATTTAAACAGTTCCCAAATATAAAAAATGTACCCTGGGATCTATATATATACAGTATATATATCTACAGTAGTGGAAAAAAGTTTTCAGACACCCCCTGCATTTGTGAAATATTGCATTAAGAATCACTCTTAGGTCTTCAAGTGCAATTTCTTTTAGTACAGTCACAGCCAAATTACTAAACAAATCCTAAAAAAGCCATTAAAAACTTAAATTGATTGGTTCCATAAAAATACATAAGAAATTTTGAGTATTGGGTAATTTTGGTACCAGTGATCCACTAATGAAGGTCGTGCTTTTTATTAAAAGACACAATTTTTGTTGCTGTGCTTCGTGTCTATATAAAGCCAGCACATTTGAAATTTCTTCAGAGACAAAAATGGCTAAAACAAGGAACCTAACGCAGGAAACACGCCTGAAGATACAGATTCTCAGCCAAGAAGGGTACAGCTGCCGCCAGATAGCCAGGAAGTACAGATGCAGTTCTTCAGCAGTTGGATACACTCTGCAGAAATACAGACGAACCAACAGCTTGGAAGACAAACCAAGATCTGGGCATCCAAGGGTTTCTTCAGCAAGCAACGACCGCATCCTGATCCGCATGTGCAGGGAAAACTGCCAAATGACATCACAGGAGCTTCAGCAGCAGTGGTCAAACCAAACTGGTGTCCAGTGTTCCACCCTGCACTGTACGTGGCCGACTTTTAGATCATGGCTTAAGGTCCTACAAGGCTGTCAAGAAGCCCCTGATCAATGAGAGACAGAGGTTAGCCCGGCGTCGTTGGGCCCAAGCACACAAGAACTGGACAGCCAGGAACTGGAGGAAGATTCTGTGGTCAGATGAGTCCAGTTTCCAGCTTTATCTTCCTCCTGCTAATGTGAGGGTACGCAGAAGGCCAGGCAAAGCATTATCTCCAGCATGTACAGTACCCACTGTCAGGCATGGTGGAGGCAGTATCATGGTTTGGGGATGCATGAGTGCTGCTGGTGTTGGTCATCTCACTGTCTGTGATGGCACATTGAACTCTGCCAGGTATTGTGCCATTCTCGAAACCCACATGCTCCCTTCTGCACGTGCACTGTTCCATCGAGGTCAAAACTGGATGTTTCAACAAGGTAATGCCCCTTGCCACACATCCAGGGCCAGTAGAACTTGGCTGCAGGAGCACAGTATCCAGGTCTTAGAGTGGCCAGCTCAATCCCCGGACATGAGCCCCATTGAAAATCTGTGGTGGATTATCAAGAGGTCTGTGTCAAAGTGTAAACCAAAGAATTTAGAAGAATTAAAAGCAGTAGTTCAAGAAGAATGGGACAAGATTACCCCTCAACAGTGTGAAAGGCTCGTGGGGAACATGCCAGCCAGGATTAGAGCTCTACTGCGTGCTAATGGCAGGACTACTAAATATTAATTTGATGATGTGATGGTTTATTTATTTTTTGTTCAGTTTTGAACACATTCTCTGTTATTTGTTGATTTTGATACCGACAATGTTGAGAACTGACACATTGAAACTGTCAAGAATTTAGTTTTGTTAGTTTTTCTTGTAAACAATAAACAAAAAAAAATATCATTTGTATTTGTTTGTGTCTGTCTAATGCAGCCACACCTTTTGAAACACAACAAAGATTTTTCCACAAATATTTCATGATAATATTTGAGATTGTGTAAAATTTGAAGGGTGTCCGAAAACTTTTTTCCACCACTGTATATGTATGTATGTGTATGTATGTATGTGTGTATATATCTATATCTATATATATATATCTACCATTCTTCAAAGAAAACATGAGCAATGAGGCAAAACAGAATTCTTTTATTTTAGTGGGATTCAAATTAAACTATGAGGCATCTCAAAATAGCACCATCATTAGACTAAACATAACAATGAGGTGGTCCCTGTTCAAAAGTTTACATACCCTTACTTCTTTATACTGTGTATTGCACTCTTTGGCATCAATGATAGCTTGAAGTCTTTTATGATAGTTGTGGATGAGGCACTTTGTTTTCTCAGATGATGAAGCTGCTCATTCTTCTTGGCAAAAAGCCTCCAGGTCCTTTAAATTCTTGGGCTGTCTGACATGAACTGCAAGTTTCAGATCTCCCTACAGTGGCTCAATGATACTGAGGTCAGGAGACTGATGGCCACTCAAGAACCTTCACTTTTTTCTGCTGTAGCCAATGGCGGGTTGACTTGGCCTTGTGTTTCGGATTATTGTCATGTTGGAAAGTCCAAGTGCGTCCCATGCGCAGCTTCCAGGCTGATGAGTGCAGTTTGTCCTCCAGTATTTTCTGATAACATGCTGCATTCATCTTCCCACCATTTTTGACCAAATTCCCTGTGCCGCTGTAGCTCACACACCCCCAAAACATCACAGATCTACCTACATGCTTTACAGTAGGGATGGTGTACTTTTCATCGTAGGCCTTGTTGACTCCTCCAAACATAGCATTTATGGTTGTGACCATAAAGTTCAATTTTGGTCTTATCACTCCAAATGACTTTTTTTCCAGAAGTTTTGAGGCTAGTCTAGGCGCTGTTTGGCATATTATAAGCGGGCTGTTTTGTAGCATTGGCGCAGTAATGGCTTTCTTCTGGCAACATGTCTGTGCAGCCCATTTTTCTTTAAGTGCCACCTTATTGTTCATCTTGAAACAGCCACACCACTTTTTTTGTAGAGAAGCCTGTTTGTCAGCTGAAGTTATTTGTGGGTTTTTCTTTGCACCCTGAACAATTTTCCTGGCAGTTGTGGCTGAAATGTCTACCTGACTGTGGCTTGGTATCAACAGAACCTCTTATTTTCCACTTCTTTATCAGAGTTTGAACACTACTGATTTGCATTCTCAAATCTTTGGATATCTTTTTATATCCTTTTCCTGTTTTATAGAGTTCAAATAACTTCTCTCGCAGGTCCTTTGACAGTTCTATTGCTTTCCCCATGGCTCAGAATCCAGCAAAGTCAGTGCAGCACTGGATGAAATGTGCAGGGGTCTGCCAAGAGCCCAGAGACTCACTGACTTTTTATACACAGACACTAATTACAAGCAAACAGGTCACAAGTGTGGACAGTTACCCTTAATAGCCATTTAAACCTGCACGTGTCAACTTGTGTGTATAATATCAGCCCAAAACTTCAAGGGTATGTAAACTTTTGATCAGGGCCATTTGGATGGTTCCACTTGTCATTATGATTTAAAAAGAGCAAACTCAGTTGTGTGATAACAAATAGCTTTGCCTGGCCACTAACCCTGAAAGAAAGAAAGAAAAGATTTTTGCATGATCAATCATATTTTCTGAAAAATGGACAATATTTCACAAATTCTGCTAATTAAGGTCTGAGAAAGAAGAGTATAAGTAACATTATTAACACTGTGCTACATTACAGAGAAATACAAAACCATACTAAATAACCTTAATTAATATAGGCCTGTATTTTATCTACAAGCGCACGTCACACACTGAGCAAGCCACCTGTTAATGACGCTGTCAGGAAAGCAGTAATGATTGTGCTTAGTGGCTAATGGGCATGTAGCTGCTTACATGTTTTGTCCTGTTTATAGTCAACGAATGATTTACATGTCATTTTGGGTTCGTCCTTCAACTTCTCAAAATGATCCCACACTTTGGATTTCCTGCCCCACATGTGCCCCCAATTTACAGGGTTGGTGCCTCTAATAACCGCAGGGACCAACCCTGTAAATAAAGGTGGCTCCTGTCTGACTGCTGAGAGTGGCCACTTCCTGTATCTGTCCTTTCAAATTAAATTCCCACATGGTCCAGTCATATAGATTTTGATGTATTTTGACGGGGCGCAGCTCCTCATAGCATTTTATATTTGTTTTTTGGTTTTTTTTTGCAACTAAGCAACCAAGGAAATCTTACCGACTAATGACATTTCTGATCAGCTAACATTTGGTGGATTATTAGGGGCAGCCCTAATATATATACTATATACACACACGTTATGTGTGAGTGAAATGTGAATACGTTAAGGGGCCATATTCATGTGATTCGGTGGTCTTTAACTTGGCATAAAAAAAACTCAAATGTACAGTATATTGTATGTAAAGTCTCTGGTCTAATCCTAATTTTAGATATAGATATTTTGAATAGTCTAAAATAAAGGGTAGCATGGTGTTGCAGTTGTTCGCATTGTCTACTATCCGGCAAGTTAGGTTAACTGCTGACTGTAAACTGCCCGTAGGTGTGAATGTGAGCCTGAGTGTTGTCTGTCTCTGTGTGTCAGCCCTGTGATAGTCTGGCAAACTGCCCAGGGTGCACCCTGCCTCTAGCCCAATGCCAGCTGGAATTGGCTCCAGACCTCTGCAACCCTTAACAGGATGAATGGTTACAGATAATAGATGAATGGGTAAAATAATTAGATTTGAGTTGTACCATTCTCCAATTTTTAACATATTATTTGACACTAGTTCAAATCAGCACTCTCACTCTGTGTTTACATGTTTTGGTGAATTGGCCCGCAGTTCCTATGTTTGACATTGGGGGGCACTGACATGCTTTACGTAAGGGATAATGCCAGACGAGGTGTCCATTAGCAGAAATAAATGGACGACGCGGAGGCGTGAACCGTCCGGACGGTTGCTTCCGCGAAGTCCATTCATTTCTGATAATGGACACCTCAAAGGGCATTATCCCGCTTATACCATGGTCACTTACGAAAGAAATAAATATTAAATCAATTATTAATACGTGAATGTTGTTTTTTACCGTTAAAATCGTAAGTTTTTCACAAGAAGAGGCTTAGTGGACTATTTAATATCTCTCGTTGTGACGTGCTGCCAAGGTAACCGGCTCTGGCCACAGAACAATAGCACAATAATTTAGAACAATCAGATTATTTGACCGGAACTTTTTTATAGGTGTCCTACAACACTTTTTAACGGACACCCTGCAGCCAATCAGAATCGAGTATTCACCCAGACAATGGTATAAAGCCTGGTATCTGAGTGCAGGGGAGTGAGTGGTATGCTCTTGCTCAGATGTTATTAGTTGTCAGGGAAACAGAATTCTTTCTAGTTTACACTGATGTGCTCCATTTGGTTTGCTTTATAGAGATAACATTATGGTTAAAACACAGTCAAATGATGATAATTTTAGGTTTAAATGTTGCTAGTTAAACCCCCTGAAGAGATGTTTGTCCACATTACCAATCTGGTTATCTGTTTTATGGCGTTCATTTCCACCTTGTCTGTCTATCTCTCTGTCTCTGTCTGTAGGAGGAGACAGTGGCAGAGCTAAGGACAGTGGAATCAGAGGCAGCATCTTACTTGGACCAGATCTCCAGATATTACATCACAAGAGCCAAGCTTGTCTCCAAAATTGTCAAATACCCTCACGTGGTGGGTTGTGTGTGTTTTTGTGTGTCCATGTTGTAGATAACTGCAGTCTAGCTCTTGTTGAGAAAGCAGGTTTGGTTGTATTCATGATTAACTGTCTGTGTCACTACTCTGCAGGAGGACTACAGGAGGACCATATCGGAGATAGATGAGAAGGAGTACATCAGTTTGAAAATCATTGTTTCAGAGCTCAGGAATCAATATGTGAGTGCCGATCTGTCTTTTTGAACCCTCATTTAAACAAGCTAAAGACAAACAACAAAGTTACTTAATGCAGAGTTTTCAGAACTCCTCTGCACAATATACTCAATAAAAGGGTAACAGAACAGTGCGTATGTGTGTGTGCGTGTGTGCGTGTGTGTGTGTGTGCTCGTGTGCTCATACATGCAAGCATGTGCTATCTCAGTCCCTGGCTCCTTCAAACAGATAAAATAACCAGGAAAGAGATTTTTTTTTAAATTTTTATTTCCTTATGTATTTGTTAAACTTTGATTTTATTTATTCTTTATATATTTGTTTTTCTGTCTCTGCTCTTTTCCTAACTTTATTTTGCAAAATCTATTCATACCCACGACTCTTTCCCTTTCACCTATTTATCTTGTTTCAACTCTTTCCCCCTTTTCACTGCTTCATCAACTTTATCAGCACACACACACACACACACACACACACACACACACACACACACACACAATGCCATTCAACACCGTCAATATACGTTTTACCAATATGTCAAAATGCCTTTGTTGGTCCTGTCTCCCACACACTGTTGTCCTTCTCATGTCTTTCACTTGTGCCTGCATTACCTAATAAAAAAAGAAAAAGAAAAAAAAGGAGAAACCATGCCCACATTCACATGTTGGAAGCCGGTACCCAGATGTCAAGGCCCAGTGATTGGCTGCCAGCCTACTGCTGCAAGTAGTACTCGCTGCAGCATGCTGGGCACCCTGTGAAAAGGAACATCTTAGGGCTTGGGTTTATGAGTGGCTTTGAACACCACCCTTGCTAATCAACACTGTGGAACTGCCCACCCTCTGCTCCCTCTCCTTGAAAGCCCCTCTACCTCCTTTATGAATCTATGGGTCTGTTTTAACAGTTGCTGGCTGAGTTTGAGTTGCTACAGACGTTAAAGGAAAACTTGACTGATTTTCAATCAGCTCTGTCATTGCAGCAGTGTGAGCAGTGTGCAGTTGAACAGTGTTTGGCTCGGCAACCTTTCCAGCTTTGTAGTCGCCAAGCAGCAGGGACTGAGACTGAGCAACTGCAGGGAACATCCATGGGTGTGCTAGCTGGTTAGCTAGCAGCTAATTATCTGACTATTTCGTCTGGTAGCCAGCTTTCATCATGCACAATTGGGTGTGGTTTCATCTAAAGTGGGTTGGAAAATGACAGACACATCCTGGAAATTAAAAAAAAGTGCCTCTAGAAGCTGAAAAATAGCTTTAACAAAGGCAGGGCTGGGAGGCAGGGGCTGGGAAATGCCCAGTAACTCGTTTGTGCTGGGGAGGAGTGGGGTGGTTGTTATTTGTTCATGGAGGCTGTCACCATATACACAGATCAGCCAAAACACTGAAAAGACTGGCTGGTTAAGTGAATAACTTGATCATCTTATTACACTGCAATGTTTTGCTGGGAAACCTGAGGTCTTGGCATTGCAGACCAAATACAAGCCCTCATGGCAATGGCAATCCCCAATGGCATTGGCTCCCCCCCAGCAGGACAATGCACCATGCCACACCATAGAAACTGCTCAAGAATGGCCCGAGGAACGTGACGAAGAGCTCAAAGCATCCACCTGATCTCCAAATCCCAATCTGATGTAGCATTCATGGGACATGCTGGTACCACATGTCACAACCAACAGGACTCAAAGGATTCACCGCCAATGTCCTGGTGCCAGACACCACAGGACATCCAACTAAAGTCCCGTGTCTATGCCTCCACAAATCAGAGCCAAGTGTGATTCAAAGAGGCCCAACCATGGATCAGGGGTGAATCAGGGGTACCAGCATGTCCCATGAATTTTCGATCAGATCGGGATCTTCGGAATTTAGAGGCCAGATCTACACCTTGAGCGCTTTGTCATGTTCCTTGGGCCAATCCTGAGCTCTTTTATGGTGTTACATGGTGTACTGTCCTGCTTGGGGTCCAAATGCCTATCAGGGAATGTTGTAGCCATGAGGCAGGAGTACTTTGTCTCTAACAGTGTTTGGGTGGGTGGGTCTCGTCAAATGGCATTTGCATGAATGTCAGGACCTAAGATTTCCCAGGAGAACACTGTATTTTAACAACATGATCAATGTTATTCACTTCATTAGTCAGTAACTGTTTTGACTCTTATGTCAAGGATATTCCCGGGGCAGGGAAAATTAGGTGTGAGACTGTCAATATGTTAAGTTAAGAGTTTGGCACGGAGGAGCATCTGAAAGCACGTCTACTTCATGCGCTGCTCTCTACCGCCCAGATGTTATTCACTTCATTAGTCAGTGGTTTTAACTGCTTTGACTGATTGGTGTACACTTGTCATTAGTGATGTCCAAATGAAGCTTCATGAACCACCAGTTGTATTTGCTGAACCCACTAGATGGCGCTCATGGTGTAATGAAAAAGGCTCAAGGGATGGCAGTGCGGTTTAGTTTCAACCCTTTGTTGAACAAAGAGTGCCAGAGTGGATCCACAAAATAAGGAAAATGGTTCATGAAGCTTTATTTGGCCATTGCTATTTGAAATCAAACTGCATCGCCACTACTTGTCACTACATCAGCCAACAACAAAATTCAATTGCAGTTGCAGGCTTTTAACCACTAGAGGGCAGCTGTTATGCATATTTACAACACAGTGTGTATCATTCAGATACTTTGCACTAAAATGTCAAGGTTTGGACCTGAATCTTTTAGTAACACTCTGAAACATCCACATACAATGGTACTAGGAATGGTTTAAATACTCTTTACGTCAGATGTGAGCAGTCCAATATTAACCTTGGTATATCTGCTTTTTGCTTTCAGGTGATACTTCATGATATGATCCTGAAGAACATTGAGAAGATCAAGAAACCCAGAAATAGCAACTCTGAAGCTCTTTACTGACAACCCCTACACACACACATACATACATACATACACACACACACACACACACTAAAAACATGAGCTGCGGGTCAGTTAGCTAGAATTACAATTAAGCTAAAATTAGTAGTCAGTACTGACCAATAATTCTAGCTTTTTTTGCAGTAGTCTACCTGATGGTTCGGGGACAATTCACAATGTGTCAAGTAAGTTGCTGCCTTTGGACTGATAGTCTGCTGATATTCAGTACTGAAAACTTCAACATGAACGGTGCTCACCACTTTATATGTAAAAACCCCAGCTGTCTGGGTCAACAGTGAGCTAGAGGAAGCTATAAAAATGCATTTGAAAAAAAAAAAATTGGCCAAAGGTCATGTACGCACACACACACACACACACACACACACACACACACACACACACACACACACACACACACACACACAGTTTTCAGCTGTTGTGGGATCCTTCTCTGTTTGTTTTTGGCCTTATTCTGCAGTCACCTACATGCTTTCTGACACGTAACCTTCCGTTTTGGCTTCCCAGCACTCTGGAATCTGATCTCAGACTCTTTTTCCCATAAGTATCCCCACTCTACGCTGCTGTTACAAAGACCGCCTACATGGCCCGCCTCCCATCTGCTCCACTGGGACTGAAGCTCCAAACTTCCTGCTGGTTTCTCTTCCTGTCTGGGTTATCTGGAGTTCTGCTCTTGTGAATGCCTTGCCTCTCCCAGGATTTATTGTGTTTTTTGAACGGTTTCTTTTTTTGCTTCATGTGACCTGACCCATCCAGGGAAGGTTCCATTTGTTCAGTGTTTGCTTTTGCCTCTTGAACTTTCAGGGCACACCACTGTCCTAAAAAATATATGGAATTTGAAAACTCCAACTCTACCCAACCCTCCACCGGCTGACCTTAAACTGTCAAGAGACCCTCGTTTCAGATAAGATGCAGACTGCTCTCCTCAGTGCTTCAGAAAACAGCTGCTGTTCTTCAACTTTAGTCTTTTGGTCATCCTGACATACGGAGAAATGACTGCACAGTTTATCGAGACATAACTCTGTTTGTCCTGGAGAATTCTTGCACTTGACACAAAGAATATTGGTTATTTTCTCCCCCTGCCCACTCTGCTTTAGCTTGTCTTGTGCTCACTGACACTTGGAGATGCTCAAAAACAAAAAGAAAACTGGCTGAATGTGTGTTCTTCTATACAACGTGCCTACATGTTTTCTATCTGTTATGATCAAGCAGGCTTGAACCAGAACTCAAAACATTTTGTCAAATGTCAAACCTCATGTTAGACATGAGTGTGTCTGTGGTTCCATTTAGCTGTTACTGTTATTGATGTTTTAAAGGCCCTACACAGCCATGGTCAGGGGTAGGCAAGCTCCAGCTTCGGAACCATATGCGGCTCTTTAGACCCCCTCCATTGGCTCCTTGTGGCTTTGACATAAAATTATCTGTAAATGAATAACAGTTATTTTTTAACATTCAGATTTTCTTTCGTCATTGTTGTAGGTCAAGAGTGATTGTTGGATTCTTTAACTGTAAAAATGTGCAAATACTGGAATTAAAAAATGTTTAAATGTTTCATCGACTAAAATGTGCGTCACACATCTCTTACCTGGTACTTTTTCCTCTACATGTTGAAGAACTTAAGTAGCGGTGGCTAGCCTGGAGTCGCTCTAACTATGGCTAACTATGAATCCAAATCCAAAAAAGGAAGTCTTAGAGGAAAATAAAGGATTTAATAATGTGTGGACAGATTCATTTGCCTTCAACACAAATGCTGCAAAGTTCAAGTACTAAATAATTATCAAGAACCCACTGCAGAGTAGTCACCTTGTAGTAAATCATATTATTGAATGCTCATTAAGACCTTTTTGTAATGTTTTGATAATTTAGACTTAATACTCTGTGACCTTTATTCAAATATGTATTGTGGCTCCAGACAGATTTTTTTTAGCCTTTTTTTGGCCAATATTGGCTCTTTTAATAGTAAAGGTTGCCAGTCTCTGGCCGTGGTGCACCCACACAAGTGTTTGCACCTAAAAAGGGTTAGGGTTGAAAAAACAAAAATAATCTGGAGTTTTCAATTTTCATCAGATTTTTTTGTGCTGTAATAATGAGGTTTGTATTGTGTTGACCTCATGATGTGATATTGAAGGTCGGTAAGGGCTTTTATTCATACTAACTCATAAGCCTTTCGAGTAAATTGGAATGCATGTAGCCTTACCTAAAATACACCCTGGCTGCAGTTAGACCAGCTTTCACTCAGTATCTTTAAAGAAGGGGGCGAGGTGTTTTACAGTCATTAGTATAGTAACCAGTAGTGCTGGGCGGTATACCAGTTCATACCGGATACCTTCTTTCGTGTATCTTGTCACTTATTCAGCGCTCCGTCTTTACGGTACATCCAGACGGTAGATCGAGGATGATACGAAGCTACAAAGAGATAGAACGGTAAGAGAAAGAGTGTTTTCATTATCCTCTATCTAAAAAGTGTAGCGTGTTATCTAAGATACAATTCTATGCTGTCTACAAATGTAATGTATCGAAGAATTAGAGTGACATGAGCTCGGAAGGCTGTTTCTCCGCTCGACTGGATGGTCCGGGCTAACGTTAGCTTAGCTATAGAAAGTGCGCTGTTAAGTATAAATTTGGTCAAGTCCTATGACCATTTTATCTGCCTTTTTTGTGTGTTGGGGTGTAAAACATCTTTGCACACACTCACTTCTATTAGCCCATATTAATTGGTTCAGATAAGTAACATATACAGTGTTTCCACCGGGATCTGTCAAAGCGGCGGCAGCACAACCCCCCCCCCCCCACACACACACACACACATTGTATTCACATTGTTTAATAACGTCTTAATATTAATTGTAAATTGATGAAACATTAACATTATCACTTAGTGATTATTTTAGGCTTCTAATTGCTAACATCTCAGTTTTACATACTGTATAAAGTCGTGAAAAGACTTAGAGTCAGTTAACTATTAAATTATGCGGTATAGAGCGGCGAATGGCGAATAATATACATGAAAGAAGACCAACGTCCGGTTGAGACTTCTGACATGGATTGGATATATGGTGGCGCCCTTGTCCGCCATCTTGACTGCAAGAAGGTACTCTTGGATGTGACGGCACAGCGGTGAGCTGTTGAGTTAAGAAAGTGGATAAAAACAGTGAAAGTTCCGAAACTGAAGTTACAGAACAAGTAGAAAATGACACAGAAGAACTTGTACCGAAAAGAGGAGCCGTGTCTGTTGTTTAGAAGTTCTTCGGCTTTAAAAAAATCCGACATCGATCAAACAACAATTCTCCGTAAATGTCTGGCTAAAGTTGTGGGCGCAGGAGGCGACGCGAGCCATATGCTTCATCACCTCAGGCACAAACATGTCTTGAAATATCAAGAATGCATGAAACTAAGATCTGCGTCCTCCACGTCTGCAGGTAACGTTGGCAGTGGCACTGCAAGAGAAAAGACGAGTCAGATGTCACTCAGAGACGCGTTTGTATTGATTCCTTCACTTCGTTAGAATCATGAGAGCCACCTCTTTGTAAACAGCATCATTTTGTAGGGCCATGCAAACCTGTACCAATACTAGTGTGGACATTAATGTGTTTCTACTAGGGCTGGGACTTTAACGCGTTAATGTCGATTAATTAATCACAGGAAAAATAACGTGTTAAAAAAATAACGCATTTAATCGCACCTTTCTCAGTTCCCTAAAGAGCGCGGCCCGGGCCGCATTTTCCTGACCGAACCCGTCCTGAGTCCGAGACAGTTATAACTGAGCCTGGCCCGAACCCAACAGCCTTTATGTTTTTCAAGTCCTGAGGACTGCTTCACAAACTGGCAACAGTCTACAGCTAGATTTTCACTGCATTTACTGCTGAAAGACAGGGCAGTTCCCTTTTTTGGACAAATCTGGAGATTCGGGATTGCAACCTGTAAGTATGCTTTATGAGTCGTGAATTTGTTGTGTAAAACAAACTACAAAGCTGCTACCGAGTGTTGAAGTGTGGAGGAGATGGCTCTAGGAGCTAACGTTCGGCTGTACACCCAATGCTTAGCTGTAGGCCTCGGCTAACTGGCTAACCAAAGCTATTGCTTTAAAATGCTTTTGCTACTGGGCATACAGTAAGTTAAAGTGCTAGCTGGGTGGTGTCAGTAAGATGAATTTAATGACTGAATTGTAGAGAATCTAATAGAGCTAACAACGTGCAGTATGTCCATATTGATAAAAGTTGAAACAATATGTGATGCCCCATCTGTGGCTAGCTTCCCGATATAGGTAATTTTATATCCCAATAACAATATATATCCCGATATAGTATTCTTACTTAAAATTATATATATATACACACATGAATTTAGAGATGGCATTTGTAATTTCGTGGTGTCTGCGGGACTGCTTGACATAGACAGTGCCTTTGGACATTGACTCTTTCAGGCTCATTTGGTGTGTGTTTTTCTTTTCATCACTTCGTGGTTTAACTTTAGTACTTTGTCGCATTTTAACACTGTCTCTATACTGTTCTTCATGCCGTGTCTTTAAGTGATAAAAAAGATTAGACGTGTTCGAGTCGCTAGTAACGACTTGTTGGCGGCATGTTTTGCAGATTACCATTTTTTGGTCGGTGTCTGCCTTTTTAAATCCAAACCAGTGCCAAACAATGGAGTCCCAGTTACCTCTTTTCGGCACCAATTTCTCTTTCTGTTCTGTTGGTTCAGCGTCCATTGTGCTCTCCATCT
The DNA here is from genome assembly GCA_019142605.1 of Cephalopholis sonnerati. Taxonomy (NCBI): domain Eukaryota; kingdom Metazoa; phylum Chordata; class Actinopteri; order Perciformes; family Serranidae; genus Cephalopholis; species Cephalopholis sonnerati. The sequence continues at coordinate 4,923,962 of JAGQAX010000016.1, forward strand.
CTGCTACGTTGTTTACGTCCGCTCCCGCTGGCTCTCGCATGCATGGATGAAAACGTTAGCAGTGCCGTAAAGGAGTTCTTGCAGGTGACGTAAACTGCTACTGCAAAGCAGTAGCGTTGCTGCAGTTACATTAGCCGAGCTAACCACAGCCCACAGGTTAAAATTACGATATAAACGATGGAGGATTATATCATACGGTAGACATTTTTCTATCGCACTATGATATGTATCGTAATATCGCACAGTACTACTTGAGTGGTTAGCCGACAGGCAACAATCAGACCAGCATTTGTTTGTCAAAATGAGTTGCTGTACTCAGAGTTTGATTGAAATTCAATGTTTACACTCTGTTGTTGTTTCACACATACAGGTCCGAAATACACACACATATGCACAAACAGGACCTATACATGCATTAAATGGAGAGAAGTCAGAGTGATGGGGCTGCCCATGGGTGGGCGCCCCGAGCAGCTGGGGGGGGTTTGGTACCTTGCTCAAGGGCAACCTCGACAGTGCGCAGGAGGTGAACTGGCACCTCTCCAGCTACCAGTCCAAGCTCTGTCTTTTTGGTCCGGGCGGGGACTTGAACCAGCGACCCTTCGGTTCCAAAGCCAAGTCCCTATGGACTGAGCTACTGCAAAACACTTATCAAAAACAAATCACCAACATGGCCATGCTGTCTAGATGCAATTTATGTATTGTCAGATTTTTGTTTAGATAATAGAATTTGTGACATTTTGACTATTTTTGAAATCTGCCACAACAACTGCAGCCCGGTTGGTGACTTCCTGAGTCTATTTGAGAAGCCACACACCAGGTCTCACTTCCAGACACTTAGCTCAGTGAGTTAGGAGCTGGATCACAGTGCCAGGGACTCTGGGTTTAAGACCCAACAAGGAGGATGAGTATGACACATCAAAACTACAAAGAGTCTTTGAGAAACAAATGTATAGAATTTTAGAGTCATGGTAGATGATGTTTGACGAATACATGTCAGAATCAATGCAAGAATGGTATTTTAAACAACAGTTATTTACTTATGAAGCAAATCAGTCATTCTTAAAAATAAAACATGGAGGCGGTGTTTAGCTCAGTTGGTAGAGCAGCCTCTCCATGAAAGAAAATACAGCCCTCAATGCAGGCGGCTGCAGATTGAATCCTGCGTTGGAAGGCCCTTTCCTGTCTGTCATCCCCCTCTCTGTCTCTACATTTCCTGACTCTCACGATGCTCACTTTCCATTAAAGGCAAAAAAGCCCCAAAAATATATTAAAAAAAATGTACCAGCATCTTAATGCTGTCTAGATGCAATATGTATATTTTCAGAACAACTGCAGTCACTTTAAGAGTGGTATTTTTAAATCAGATTTTCTCTTGTGAAGCACTTATCGTTAAAAACAAATCACCAACATTTATTTATTTATTATTGTGTAGTGATTTCCACTGATACAAAAGTGTACTTTGCAAATTTATTCCAATATTCAACCACTTTTACTTTTCAATTGCTGCAATACAATTTCCAGATGATGCAACCTGCAAAATGACTCAGCTGATGCTAAATGCAGATTGTAGTATCAACTTCCTTGATGTCTTCCTATTCTTCTGCTTGTTGCTCAGAATTGCCTAAAAATGCCCGGACCTGACCCATCGCTGTGCAGCAGCTATAATTCCATTAGTTTTTATTGTCTCTCTTGGATGACATACACTTTAATACTGAGTGAATCTTCAAGCAATTCAAATTATATATTAATTTGGACCAGATTATGTGAGCTGCATATATTCTAATCCTCACTTGCAGAAAAAACAAGTCTCATGGAGCATTGTTCCTGTGGGCTCAGGCAACACTAAACCCCTGTGCTTGCCTGAGAAGAACTAAATGCAGAAACACACTATCTTTAAATATGCCATCGAGAGAGACTCTCACTGCAGTCTGTTCTATTTTGTTCTGAAAATGTTGGTGAGTAACTCTGTAACTGTGGACCATAACCAAGGTGCAGACTTCCTTCTGTGTCACCAATGACGAGGAAATACAGCAAGTGCTGGACTGGAGTGACAGCAACCCCTGCCCACATTTAAGAGTTCTGTTTGTGGTGGAAACGCCAAATGGACCTAGGGTCTATGTACCATGTCTGAAGGGTTACTTTTGGTTCCAAAGGTACTGTACCAAAAATGTTTGGTAGAAATCGGGATTAAAAGACCATCCTGTGAAAAAAGACTATTTTCAATTTTAGAGATGTCTAGGACTGCAACTTATAGTTAATATTATAAATTAATCTGTTCTAGCCAGTGCTTTACCAACATGTCATTGATAGTTATATTGATATATTGATAGTTTATTACAGGAAGTAACAAAACTTGAAACTAGAATTACTGCCCTGTGATTATATGCCTGTTATGTGAGGTCACACTGACCTTTGACCTTTGACCAAACATTTATAACCAGTTTATTTGTCAGTCCAAGATAATATTTGTGTCAAATTTGAAGAAATCCCCCTAAGTTGTTCTGGAGATATCAAGTTTACAAGAATGAGATGGATGCAAGGTGACATTGACCTTTGACCTATGACCACCAAAACATAGTCAGTTGATTGTTGAGTCCAAGTGGACGTTTTGACCAAATTTGAAGAAATTCCCTCATGGCATCTGTGAGATACTGCGTTTATGAGAATAAGACAGATGCAAGGTCACGTTGACCTTAATCTGTGACCACCAAAATGTTATCAGTCCATCTTTGAGTCCAAGGGGACATTTGTGCCAAATTTTAAGAAACTTAGGCTGTTCTCAAGATATCAAGTTCAGGAGAAGGGGAAGGATGGACAGACAGATAGATAGATGGACAACCCAAGAATGTCAGCAGGTGAGAGGAGAGCCAAGACCTGTAGAGCCAGTTGGAGACTCCACATTCAGGAGTATGTGGACTCCTTCACTCCCTCTAGTTCTCTAAGGTGCACTGCTGGCCTTGGCTCTCCTCTTGCCTTCAGTAAACCCCTCTGACCCAGGCTGTGCTCTGCCAGAGAACCAAAAGGACGGTGGTGGGGTTTGTGTCCATGGCATGTTGTTGGCTTTCCTCCAGTGCCCACATACCCCTGGCTGTGGAGGTGTGGACTTTTGTCTGTTTTTTTCTGGGATTTCATAGGGTGGGACTTAGTGAGAAAAGTAGCAGAGTCCATAACAATGTGTACATTTGTCAAATTCAGTGCTCCATAGTGCTAATGTAGTCATATTCCTCAGAGACAGACCATACTGCACCCCATGGTCCCTCCACCTCACTCCCATCTAAGAGACTACTTAGCTGGGAGGAGCGCAGACAGCAGCTCTGCAGACTGACCTTCAGTTAGTGGCTCTAGCAAGTTGAATTCAGTCAGCACAAAATAGCAAAAGTAGTCTCATGGGCTGGGAGTAAGGCAGAGAGCGGAAAAGTGGGGTAGCAGCCAGCTAGCTAACTAACAGCTAATGCTATCAGAATTGCTAACACCGTGACTCGCACACTGCAGTGAAGAGTTTGTGGTGGACCGACTTGGCCAAACAACCGACTGGCACTGCCACTCACAGAGCCACACTAGAACATCACGTTTATTTTTAATGTCTTAACTACAAGGCATGCTGGTAGACTGCATGGCAAAGCTAGTCTCAAAGTTGCTCTGTTTTCTGATCTGTTGTAAAATAATATTTAGGGTCGGGGCTGCTAAGCAACCAAGGACCCTATTGTAATCGGAAGAATTCTTCTTTCTTTCTTCTTCTGAGGAAATCATGGTCAAAAACTCACCAAACTTTACAGAAATGTATGACCCCATGCCAGATTTACTCAACTCCAAGGACATGTGCCCGAAAACTTTTTTCCACCACTGTATATAAATATATGTGTGGTTATATATTGACAGCTGCACAGCATAAGCATATGCACACTGGATGTAATACACATGGTGTGTGGCATTAAAATGAAAAGCAGTGTAAGAACAATTTAAACAGTACCAATGAGAGGCATCCTGCAAAGAATATTAGTAGCAGACATTTTGCAGTGAGGTTCACACTGGGGAATAGATAAATATTGCACAGGGTAAATACTGCACGGAGTTCACAGTGTAGATATACTGTGTTGTGCTGATATACATGATGTTTTAATTGTGTAAACAAAGAGAAAGAAAAAAGAACAAATGAATTCCTTGAATTTTTTTAACAGTCATCATTTTTAGCTTATAGACAGCCACCTGAGCTGTTTGATTCCCATGCTGGGTTTATTTTCCAGTTTGTAAAATTGAACTAGTTACTGGATGATCTGCTTTCCTTGTCCTGAACAGCAGTGTCCCCCAGAAAATTCTCAGAGGGATGGTCAGATGGGGCCACAAAAAAAGCCATAGTTTCAGGAATTCTATTATGCTGTTGAACTAAAGCTTAGTTAAAAACTATGTCTGTATGAGAGTAAAGGAATTGCATACTGATATACTTTCCACAACAATCCTGTTTGATGTGTTATACCTATCTGTATACATGTGTCAGGTTGTTCTTCAAATAGGCTGCTTGTCCTTTTCCTTAAAAAGACAAATATACAGCTTTTATTTTAAGGGTGTACATTGACAATAAGGAACTACATCTACTGGGAACAAGCATCCTCAAGTTTATAACACCACACAGAGGCAGCAATTCCAACAGGCTGTTGCAGCCTATAGTTGTATTATTATAAAAGTGTTATTTTGTGTTGGTAATATGATGCCTGATGAAGGTCCAAGACTGAAATGGAATTAGTGCTGAGCGGTATACCGGTTCATACCGAATACCAGTGTTTTTTTGTTTATGATATGAATTTTTCATATAGCGCAATACCGGTGAGTATGTAGTGTACACAACGTTGGGAAAGCCGAGTGAGGGAACATAGCGCCGCGGGACATTGTTTGGGAGGGGACTGTTTTGTAGTTGCACTAAGCAAGGTGATGTGACGGCACAGCGGTGAGCTGTTTAGTTAAGGAAATGGATAAAAACAGTTAAAGTTCCGAAACTAAAGTTACAGAACGAGTAGAAAATGACACAGAAGAACTTGTACCGAAAAGAAGGGCCGTGTCTGTTGTTTGGAAGTTCTTCGGCAAACAACAATTCTCCGCAAATCTTGTCAGGCTAAAGTTGTAGCCGCAGGAGGCAACACGAGCAATATGCTTCACCACCTCAGGCACAAACATGTCTTGAATATCAAGAATGCATGAAACTAAGATCTGCGTCCTCCACGTCTGCAGGTAACGTTGGCAGTGGCACTGCAAGAGAAAAGACGAGTCAGATGTCACTCAGAGACGCGTTTGTATTGATTCCTTCACTTTGTTAGAACCATAGGGGTGTACTATGAAGCGAGATTAACGGGTTAGCGAGGTATGTTGAGTCTAAAGCCAGGGTTTTCAGTGTCACGAAGGTGGCTCTCTTTTAACCTGGCTAGATCACCATGGTAACTTATGCTTAGCTCAAAACCTGGTCCCGACCAGCTTATGTTCAGAGTTTAATCTTAAAATCAGCTATAAAAGCGCCGCTGTTTCACAATTTAGCGCGTTTGGAGCTGACGTAACCTTTACTTTGAAAGTCCAGTGGAGCTGGATCAGAACCGAGCATTTGTACGGAGGGAGAGATCGCACTGATCCGCTGGTGTTTACTTTCTCTCTGAGCGTCTCCGCCTACAGATGTTCAGCTGAGGGAATACGCCACTCACCGTTGAACCGAGCGTCAGGAGGACACTGAAACAAGTTGTGCACTCGCAGCATTACAGATAATCAGATAGGTAATCAGTAAAGTTAATCATTTCACTTTGATGTGGCCATGAATAAATTAATTTCAATGTTTCGCCTGGTATATATGTGTTATATATCTGTTATTTATCATTTAAAGAACATAGCCAGAGTCCGCCCCTTTCTCTCCCGGGCTAACACAGAGACGCTAATGCATGCTTTTATCTCCAGTCGTATTGACTACTGCAATGCCCTGCTTTCTGGTCTTCCAAAAAGAAACATCTCAAGTTTACAACTGTTGCAAAATTCAGCAGCACGTGTGCTGACGAAGACCAGAAGGCGGGCGCATATTACACCAGTTTTAAAATCACTGCATTGGCTCCCTGTGTGTTTTAGGATTGATTTTAAGGTCCTTTTAATGGTTTTTAAATGTCTTAGGGGTCTTGGACCTTCTTATCTTTCAGAATTGCTTTTACCATATGAGCCCTCGCGGACCCTGAGATCCTCTGGCACTGGCCTCTTAATGATTCCCAAAGCTAGAACACGGACCTACGGTGAGGCATCTTTCCAGCAGTATGGCCCCCGTCTGTGGAACAGCGTGCCAAAGGACCTGAGGGCCGCAGAGAATGTTCATATTTTTAAAAGTAGGCTCAAGACCCACCTATTTAATTTGGCTTTTAACTAATGTCTTATTTTTATCTATATCTTTATTTTTATGTATTTATTTTTATATATATATATAAGCCCAAGCTGCCTGCACTGGGGGCTGCAATTGGCTTTGGCTGGGATGTCTCTGTCTCGGGTGGAGACGTCCTGGCCCTGGGCCGTGAGCAGCACCCAGTGCAGTCGGCCTCCTGGTGTTTCCTGACCTGGCTCCTCTGTACTCAGCCACACGCTTTAAGATCATGTTTTACGATCACACATTTAAGATTGTGTTATCTGTGTGTGTGTGTGTGTGTGTGTGCACGCAGGAGCACAAAGCACAAACCAAGTTGATAACCACCTTCGTGATACCGTTTAACTCTGTTTACGGGCTTTGGGTTTTGTTAAGCCAGAACATGAACACAAAGCCTGGCTATGTTGAGCTTCCTTCTTAGTACAGACCTCATGAGTGCCACCTCTCTGTAAACATCATTATGTTGTAGGGCCATGCAAACCTGTATCAATACTAGTGTGGCCATTAATGTTTTTCTACAATATTCACTCCTCATGACAGTAAAATAGGCCATTCCAAGCTGATTTACTGCAGTAATTCCTCTCTAAATCATTAAAACATGTGGTTAACACCCAGTCGTGCATGAAAAAAAAAAAAATACCGTCATATACCGTGATACCGATATAAGTTTGAAAAATACCGTGATATAAATTTTTGGTCATACCGCCCAGCACTAAATGGAATTTTACTTTTTTCCCCCACATAACTTTATTTCCCTTTTCCACCTGTGTGGGCAGGAATATGTGTAGTTTGATTCCCTTGCTGAGAAATTAGCCACTAAAATGCACAAAGACTCAGTTTGTATAAAGTGCCGAGCCAGCAGAGACCAAGGCACTGTGATCAGTCACCCTAATGAAGACCTACACCTGATGATAGTAATTTCTACTCAAACAACCACTTTTCTCAAAACAGCATTTTGCACAGCCAGGAGTCAGCAGCCAGCATGAGAATCACAACATAACACTGTGCCTATGGAGTTTGCGTTCACTGAAGTGAGCATATCAAGGCTCTGCAGAAGACCGCAGAATGATTTGATTAATTACTTTTTTTCTGGATAAGAGAAGTGACATCCCATAGGATTGTGACTCTGTGAGTTTTTTCTTTCTTTTTGTCTATTTTCTTTTCTACAGCAACTCCTTGTTATGACAATGTGTGCTTTATTACATAATATTGTGCACATGCATGTGTGCAGGACCAGTGTGAAAAAAAATCCACATTTTCTATATTAATGACATATTTTTATTGATTGAAGTGTGTTAGATTTTAGTATTTTGCATAGGGAAAATCACCCACACACTGACAGAGTGAAGAACAATTTATTTCAAATAAAACAGAGAGAAAAATGTCACATAGGTATATATATATAGTGCACAGTATAACAGAATACTTAAAATCATGTCAGTGTCAAACTATGACATCACATCATATCAGTCACATTTAAACAACAAATCAGAAACTTATCATTACATTTTTGGAACAGATTCAATTTTCTGTGTATTTTTCACATCTGTCTGAAGCCTTTAGACAGATGTTTGACCAGGAGCAGTTTAAAAAATGTGTCGTAATCTGCGGGACACATGTACAACTAGGGAGAGGAACAGGGCAGGAGTGGATGACAGGCCAGCAACAAAAACAAGTGGAAATACATAGGAGCAGTGTCTTTCTTCAAATCTTCTACAACAAATAAAAAGTAACATAAATCTATTCAGAAATGCACAACAGCAAGTATGATGCTTGCAACACAGTGCAACTTATTAGCCGCATAATATTCTTTCATAACAATCTCTGACCGCGTCAGAGAGCGGCGACAGCCCAGGCAGGTAGGCCAGCTTAAGTGGACCAAACATAGTTGATAATTGGGTGCTCAGGCAGGGATTCACACATAAGGTGCGAGGTGTTTGCTGTTGGTTCAGAATTGTCTGAACCAAGGGTGCTGCTGCATCTGCTCCAGAGTGGCGCGTTCCTCTGGGTTCACAGCCAAACACATGTTCAACAAATCCAGGCAGTCTAAAAAGAGAGAGGACAGAGAATGAAGCAAAGATTAGGGTGGATGCTGCAGTTATTGTCAGTACCAAAACTCAGGTGCTCTATTGACACCAGCATTGTCTTACCTGGAGACAGCTGCCTGTTGAAATTAAAACCTCTGCGGAGAAACTTGGTGGTTGTAAACTGTTTCCCTAGCATGTCATGCAGCAGCGCGCAACAGCTGCCAGACTGTGGTGGGACCGGCCTCGTATGTGCCCTGTCGGTCAAACTCTGGTGGTACGTATGCCCAGGTTCCTACAATACACAGACACAAATGGAGACAGAAAGAAACACAGGATGAGGAGTGAGTTTTAAATGAAAGTCATCACTTCAGACATCAACAGATGGATGAGGAGCAGGAGCAGAAGCCAGACATCGTACCAGAAAAGACACGACAGGGTCCATTCTCAATGAAGCAGCCACATCCAAAATCGATGATTCGCACTCGAGGGACATCGGAGCCGGTCTGAACGAGGACATTCTCTGTTTTAATGTCCCGATGGAACACTCCCAGCGAGTGCATCTGGATGGACGCTTCCACCAGCTGCTTCATGATGTTCTGAAACAGAGACAAAGACAAACAGATGAGTTATAGTGGAGTGAAGAAGGGAGTGTAGGGTGGTACTTTCACATTATGTGACAGTGTTGCAGCTTTCACACAAAACTGTGACTCAAAGTTCAGTTACATCCAATTGAGAACTGAGCTGAGAACAATGACATTTAAACACTGGTGACAGCAAAGATAACACAATGTAAGGGTGCCTGGGTGTAAAGGTGTTTCTAAACTGAATGTGAAGTCCATGTTGATGCAAATTTGGATCCACAAAGGGCTGCACAAATTGAGGCAAGAAAATGTTTCATCTCCAGCAAAAGCTTTGCTCTCATCTTCAGGCTTTATGACTCCAATTCATGAACTTACAGAGACAAGACAAAAAGGACTGCTGGCAAGCTTCAAGCTAATATTGGCTGTTTGGGACGACTCAACACTGCAGAAACAATCCAGCATCACTGTATAATCTATTAACTAATGATAAAGCCATGACTTACAACTTAGGAACCTTTTATAAGGGTGAAATACTAGACAGTGGTAACTACATATGCAACAAGTTTAAGATTTTAGTTTTGGTATGCACCAACTTTAAAAAATGTAAAACTCTCCGCAGACACTGACAACATTAAAAATTGTAAAATTTTCAACAGCAGCTCAGCACAGTTTTAAAGGAAGACCACACACAGACACAAAAACATGCTCCAACCAGTTTTAGTACCTTGGCCTGGTCTTCAGTCAGCGAACCACTGTTGTTGATATAGTCCAACAGGTCCATGGAGGGGACTGGTCTCTCCATGACCAGGAGAAGCTCCTGGTCTAGGTCGAACCAGTCCAACAGTGTGACAGCAGCAGATTGTCCCAGAAAATCTGGTCCACCTGCCACCCTCAACATTAGATACGCCTCCAGGGGGAAGCGAGTACGACATCCCGCTTACGCTCTGAAAGATACAAAATACAGAACAAATTTGTGAGTGTGTGTTTTCCTCGTCAACAACAGAGTAACAAGAAAGTGAAAAAAGTTCAACCATGATTTTAACAGTTGGTGATCAGATCGAGTCACTCACCAGTTGATGATACTTCACTGCAGCTTTTGGGATGTGTTTGATCGCCACCTACAGGACAGAACAAACAGTGCTTTGGTTAGTACAGGGAGTGATGACTGTGTGTGTATGTGTGATGTGAGAATACGGATGTTATACTCACTGGTAAACAGTCATATTTTCTGACTCCAGCATGGACCGAGCCAAAGCCTCCTTCTCCGAGCTTCTCAAGCTGCAGATACTGGTCCTCAAAGTTGGCTACACAGAGAAACACACAACACTCATGTTTAACCACAGTTGTGAGGAATGTCTAACACTGTTTATATCTGGTATTAACATGCGTCTCGGGTGATCCGATCTCAAGTAGAAAGGGCTGAAAACAAGCGTCAACAACCACCAAGCAAGCAGTTAGCCAGAGTAACTGTACAAGGGGCTGTCTCGGCTGTCCACTCCACAATACACATACTCACGCTCACTCAGTTTCAGTCATCTCATTTTTTCTCCCACTACTAGCTTACCTCTGCTGGTGCTGACAGGGTCAGACGTGCTCCCGTTGTTGTGATGGGAGGTTGAAGGGCTGCTGGGGCTCGGGGACACTTCACAGCCGCTGTCCCTTGTTGGAGTCTTGGGAGTCTCTGTTGGCAACAGATCCTCCGCAAAGGCCTCCTCCAGACCCCCAGTTTCTGTGACGCCCTCCACTGACACCTCAGTGGGCTTGTCAGTGTTGGCACCACAGTTTTCAACCCTCTGTTTCTTACTGGGGGTCTGGGTTAGGGTGCTGGCCTTCCTCTTGGTCCCCTTGCCCTGCACGGTCTCCACTGCCACTTGGATGGGCTCGAGTTCATCGCTGCCTCGCTGCCTTTTTGTGGGTGACTCTGGGTGATCTGTGCCGATCTTTCTTTTCTGGCTTGTCACCCGAGAGTCTTCCTGGCAGATCTTGGGTGTGCTTCCTAAAAATAAGATAAATCCAGTTTAAATCAACTTGTTGATATTGGATGATTCTGTGAAAGTCTGTATTAAGTTTAACAACATTGTTAAGTAACGTTCAGTCCCACCAGTTTTAATTTTTTTTTTTCCCCACAACATCTTCACATGTAACATACCATATAAGGTCAGCTAAAGACTGTCAGAAGGTCACAGTTTACAAAGTGAATTTCAGGTCCATGACAAGACATAAAGTTTGATCTCCTGCATAAAAGTCAGATGTCCTACATGACTATCCACCATCTTAACATCTGCACTCTTACCAGTGTTAGCAAATAACTAAGTACATTTAAGTCGCCTACTGTACTTAGTGGAAAACTCAACGTGACAATTTGTAAATCAATTAGTCCTGCTTTCTTACCTTGAACTCGTGGAGCCGTTTTTCGTGTAGGCGTCCACAGAAAACGACAAACATATCGGTTTTCTGACGGACTGGGGACCTCATTCAGCAACAGCACAACTGTATCAAACATTGAGAAGAAATTAAATTATTAACTTTGTACACAGGTTAAAATATTTTGAATGCACTGACAGATTTTCTGCATTTTTTATAAAAACATGCTGAACTACAGAAAAAATGACAATAAGAAACTTTTTGCATGTAAAAACAGGTGAAGCTGTTTGGCAGCATTTCACACTTACCTGAATCGTTCTCTGAGTTCAGAGAATGTAGAGTTTTTAACGTCTCAGTCTCCATATTGTTTTCTGAGCGTTGTTGATACGAGCACTTGAGAAAAACGTGTGTGTCTCTCCAGGACTTGTGTAAAACTCTGCTGATTTCTTTAGTGCTGGTGTATTTAAGAGTTTCTATGTGATTCTAAGTTCCATTCTGTGACATCACATATAGATCGAAGGCTGAAATACCATAGCAACCAAAAAACTACCATTGGCTCTACACAGAGAGTAGGCAAATTCAAAAATCCAAAACAAAACAATAGTAAGATAATTACACATTATGTGATTATCATGATGTTATTTGATTGTTTGTGATAAATTATTGATTAGACCTGCATTCATAAATTTCTTTGTCCACTCCAGGACAGTGCAACAACCTGTAAGCACAACATCATCATCTAATGAACTTAATATGGAGAATGTGTTGGGAAGTTGCTGAGTTTTGACACATCCAGCAGTTACAGACATTGGCAGATTATGAGACAATGGGCCCCTGGGCAGAGACATGCAAAGGGACCGCACCACCTCTCCTACACAGGAGGAAGACACACAGACTTTGTGGTGGTTTTGCATCTCTTTGTAGTTGTTATTTATCTTTTGTTGATTTGTGTCTTTTTGTGATGGTTTTGAGTCTCAGCTTAGTCGATATGTGTTGCTTTGACTTTTGACATCTTGCAAGTCGAGGCCAGTGGACACTTTGGGTCCCTGGGCCTGTCCCTGGTAGGCCCGTTCAGTAATCCATCCACAGTTACAGACCAACATTGGTTTTTATTTGGAGGTGTATTTCTTCCACCTGATGAATTTAATTATTTCATCCTGTAACATGTCAACATACCTGAAAGTGAAATCGCTGATTTATAAAGTATCTTGCTCATGTAGTTAAAAACTGCTCAGTAACTTCAGCATCTAAAGCTTGTAGGGACTGGACCATGTCCATGTTTCACGGAGTAAGACACAGTTTGTCAAAGATGCAGATTATCTGTTTGAAACCCTTTAAAATACTGTAGAGAATATTGTATAATTCATATTGTCATCTGTCAACACTGTAACAAAGTTTGACTATGAAACAGAAATGTCTTGTGTTGCTTCGTACTGCATTAAATACATTTTCATAGTCAGGATGTTAAATGGACCAGATTTTTTTAACCTTTTACATGCATTAGATTATATAAGTTTTTCATTTCACCTGATAAAGCAGTGTAATTACTTCAAATCATATAATTGCATTCAATGAAAATGTGACTTCAGTGGGAGAACACAGATGTAATGGGGAGAACTATGGTGGCCAGCACAAAAACATGACTGGCCCAATCTAGAGCCAGTGTTTTACTTGTCTGTTCTGTGCTACATGGTGGACTGCATAGACGGGGACCTGCTCTGTATGTAGATTTAAACAGCTCATCCTAAGGTAACAAAAACACAACTCTAAGTTTCAGGTGGTTATATACTAATGAAATGAAAACTAATGGATTTTATTTTCCATTTCTGCCAATATATCCTACTGCATCTGACACATTGCCCCTTTAAGGTGATTCTGTAAAAGGGAAATTTTCTTTTTTTTATTACTGTGGAGCATCCAGTCTACCTCATTTCAGCTTCTTCTTTTACACACATTAAAAACAAAATAATGTACTAAAGGAAGGACACAGGAAGTTAGTCATGCGGGTACAGTGTTTCCAAAAAGTGATCATTTCTAAATAGGCTCATTCACACTAACCTTTCTATTCTAATTTGTGTGTTTATTTTGTACATATCAAATATACATCCCGTCACACTATTAGTACTTCAGTGCTTTATTATTTGTTCTGTCTCGTGTATTTGTTATATATTTACAATGTGCAATAACAATAAAGCTGAATGTAATCTAATCTAATGTTCATATTAGAATTGTATTCATCCATTTCATCTCATTTCACATTATGCCTCTAAGTTCTTGTTGTAACAATATAGCTTAAAAACAATAAAACCACAACAAAACAATGACAACATATCAGGCATTAATAGTGTATTTACTTTCATTTTTATTATCATTACTGTCTTTTCACTCTTTTATTTCTTCTTTGAGAGACATCAAGAGGACATGAGTAGATGTTTTTGGTCAACTCTTTAAAAATCATTATATTTGTTAACCTGCAACATGTACAGAGAATTCCACAAATCCACAAATGGTGACATTTAGTTTCCAACATAGATTTTGTCTTTTTCTTTTACCAGCCTACATCCCAAGGTGGGTTAATATGGCTCATGTAATATATCAGTGAAATTTCACTCAGGCTTTACAGCATAGTGAGATTCAGATTTGAATCTAAAAGTCTATGGGAATTTCTAATATAACGTTTATATATGAAGACCTACAGGCAGTGATAACAAACAGAACTTTAATGAGTCTTGGATTTATTTGAATGCTGTTTTGATGTGATGACACAAGAAGGAGGTCAGATTCAGAATCACATTATTTGATACATGCAGCAAATGTTCAGACGTTTGTCTTAAAGGCAGGGGTGCAGAGATATATCAGCATTTCCTAGAGAATCTCAGTGTATTCAATAATAACAGAGTCTGTGATGAATCAGTGACACAGCAGCCTGAACAACATCCTTACAGTGTGAAGAGAAGAGAGCCACTGAAGGTGTTGTGGTTATTGAAATTGTCAAAGAGAGAATAGGTTGATGGGAGAACCAGGTGAATTTCATCTCCTGCCATCAGCTCCAAGACAACAGAGTTAATGAAATAGTCAAGATCTTCTTCTTCCTTCCACTCAACATTATACATGATTCGGTGGTCGTTCTTGTACACAAATACACCCATGTGACGTGTGTTGAAACCACACACAGTGAACTGGAAATAGTAGACCCCTTTGACTGGTGCTGTGAAGAAACCTGTAGAGTTAAAGTGGAATATGAAACAACAACCTATTTATATAGAGCTATAAGACCACACATGATCATGTGAGCTGCAGTATATTTACCTGTAGCTGGATTGTAAGCATTGCCAATGTTGGTGAAGACTTTGCTGTTTTTCAGTGTGATGTCTGTGTTGTATGGTCCAACAAGTCCTGCATCAGTCAGAGCTGTGTAAAAGGCCACCTTTGGTCTCTCTGTTAACACAAAAAAGTAGATTATGTCATTAAAATTGTGTGTGTGTGTGTGTGTGTGTGTGTCTTTGTGTTGTGAGCGTGTGTGCATGCGTGTGTGTTATGATAACAAGATTCGTCACCTGCATTTTCTCTCTCCAGCTGGTCAATCCTGGACTTGCTGAGGAGAAGTTCACTCTCACTGCTGCTCAATCTGGTCTATAAGTCTGGAGTTAATGCAGTGACAGTGAGTTACAGAGCAGAGCAGACTGTTAACACTCATAACAAATTACATACAGGATCCTGACCCTCATACTATGTGTTGACCCAACACTGAAAAAATGTACTGTAATTTAATCAATTGCAGATTTTGTTTTAGAAATTAACAACACTGAAATACATTATTATCTGATGTTGTGCTTTGCAGAGGATCATTGTGTAATTATTTGATTTCTAAAATGAGCCCAACAACAACAATTGCCTACACTGAACTCTTCATTTTAATCCATTATTGTTTTAGATGTCCTTACTCTAATGGAGTTAAAATGAGTTCAGTGTAAATTTTTCAGAATAAAAAACTGCTTCAAAATGACCATCATTCGTTATATATCCTGTAACAAAGACCGTCACCTCCCTTGTTCTATCAGTGCTGATATCTCTTTTTCATACTTCTGATGTGTTTACAAGTGTACCAGGGACATAACTGTCACTACTGATTAAAGTCACAACACATTCATCCAAAACTGGAATATAGTAAATTAAATCTGTTTCTCATTTTTGAAAACTTTTATTTATAAAGCAGAAAATAGAATTACATTTAATGATGTAAATATAAAACCTTTAAAGCTGGTAAAAAGAATCGCATAGAAAATAAATGAAAAAAGAAAACATGAAACTCCTTAAACCATCATGTTTATCAGTGAAATACCTGCAGTCTCTTTTTCCAGGTCACTTGCTTTGCTCTCGGTGGCAGTCAGCCTAGTTCCCAAAGATATCATATCATCACAATAAATGTTTAAATTTAAAAGCTTTAAAAATTCCTACCAAACCAACGATACATGCTACAGTTTTGAAACTTCACCACAATGTAGCCCCAGTACTGCAGAAACTTTTGTCCATTTAGACTCGTTACAAATTATGAAGTCCATCACTCTGTTTTTTTTTTTTCAAAAACTGTAAAACTTATAAAACGTGTCTCCTCCCACAATTTTTGCTCAATTGTCACCAAACTTGCTAGAGAGCATCTCCAGACTGTCCTCCACAAAACTTGTTTCTCGGATTTTTGATTTATCAAAAATTGAGCCTACAGTGCATGAAAACGTTTGACTGTAAACACTACTGTAAACATATACCATCCAATTCTTGCTAAATACATTTTCAATCTTCCTGAAAAAAATTTACAATATTTTGGAGTCGTGGTTGATGAAGTTTGGCAAATATCAGAATTTTATCTCCAAAACTGAATTTTCTAGAACATTTTGAATTCTGCTCTCATGGGAACAACTGGAGTGGCATTTTTAAACATCACATTTTCTCTTGTGAAGCAAAACACTTAGCATTAAAAACAAATCACCAACATGTCTATGCTGTCTAGATGCAATTTATGTATTGTCAGATTTTTGTTTAGATAATTGAATTAGTGACATTTTGACTATTTTTTAAATCTGCCACAACAACTGCAGCCTGGTCGGTGACTTCCTGAGTCTATTTGAGAAGCCACACACCAGGTCTCACTTCCAGACAATTAGCTCAGTGAGTTAGGAGCTGGATCACAATGCCAAGGACTCTGGGTTCAAGACCCAACAAGGGGGATGAGTATGACACATCAAAACTACAAAGAGTCTTTGAGATACAAATGTATACATTTTTAGAGTCATGGTAGATGATGTTTGACGAATACATATCAGAATCAATGCAAGAATGGTATTTTAAACAACAGTTATTTACTTATGAAGCAAATCAATCATTCTTAAAAATAAAACATGGAGGCGGTGTTTGGCTCAGTTGGTAGAGCAGCCTCTCCATGAAAGAAAATACTTCCTGCGTTGGAAGGTCCTTTCCTGTGTGTCATCCCCCTCTCTGTCTCTCCATTTCCTGACTCTTGTGACGCTCACTTTCCATTAAAGGCAAAAAGCCCCAAAAATATATTACCAACATCTTAATGCTGTCTAGATGCAGTATGTATATTTTCAGAACAACTGCAGTCACTTTAAGAGTGGTATTTTTAAATCAGATTTCCTCTTGTAAAGCAAAGCACTTATTGTTAAAAACAAATCACCAACATTTATTTATTTATTTATTATTGTGTAGTGATTTCCACTGATACAAAAGTGTACTTTGCAAATTTATTCCAATATTCAACCACTTTTACTTTTCAATTGCTGTGTGATACTCACCAAAGTGTTGTTGAAATTATTATTGTTTTATTTTCTCTGAAGTCACTTTTTGATTTATTGCCACTGCTATTATTTTATTTTACAATCTTTATCCTGCTAAATAAGAATAAGAAAATGAAACACACAATGACATGTAGTTACGTGAAACAGACACGAGGTGGCAGCACTTACTGGCAGCATCACTGAAACTCTTAACGGTGCATCGCGGAAGTGAGGCTTATAATCCGAAGGACTTGGAGAATGAGCAGTGGTGGTCTTGTTTCACTTATTGCTGTCCTGTGTTTCCAGTGTTCCCAGTCCAGCAGGATTAACTATCTGTCAGCGGCAGCCTAGCTGGGACCCGCTACAGCTGCAATACAATTTCCAGATGATGCAATCTGCAAAATGACTCAGCTGATGCTAAATGCAGATTGTAATATCAATTTCCTTGATGTCTTCCTATTCTTCTGCTTGTTGCTCAGAATTGCCTAAAAATGCCCGGACCTGACCCATCGCTGCGCAGCAGCTATAATGATCTCTTTGTTTTTTCTTGTTTTTGGCAGTAAAAGTTAAATATCCATCCCATTGACCAAAAAGTAAACATCCATATTGACTGACCTCCCCCCTGTATCTGCATGACATGGGTTGGTCCTGCCTTAGTGCACTGACAGTGACAGTGTCTTGTAGCAGTCAGCAGTTGTGCTAGAATGCTACAGTCATCATCATGCTACCTAGTACTAAAAGAAAAAAAGGAAAAGAGAGAAGGGAGAGAGAGGAGAGGCAAAAGAAAGGGTGTCAATATGTGACCCAGTTTTTCTCCAAGAAAGGTGGGTAGCCTATAGTGTGTGAGTGGCAGATATTAACCTGTTAGCTTAATGCCCATAGTGAAATAAGCTAGCTACAGACTAGTGTTAGCCTACATTTCACTCCTTTTTAACCTACATTGAATCAGTGCAGGTAAATGTTAAGCAAGATATTCATATTAAATCAGTTGTCCCTGCCCCTTTTATCAGACTCAACAACAAATGAGTCAGAAGCAGCAGCCCTGTCTCCCCATAACTTTACCCCTCCCCGTCCCAATGAAGAAGGTGAGCAACATTGTGTTGAATGACATGCCAGTTAGCATCATTGCAAGGAGTCTGGGAATTTATCTCTCTTGCTCTTTTTTTACCATTACAAAAAAGAAAATGAAATATTTTTTAATGACAGAAATTCAAACAAATTATTTTTTCACATAATGATTATTTTGAAACAAAAACAGTCTACAACTGTCTGTACTGGATGCTGGACAGTTTGGTACTGTTAGTTTGTTATGACCATATTTCAAACCTCAAAACCTATTGATTTAGTGATCACTTGATCTGTCTTGTAGCACCTCCATGAGGCCTTTTAATTCCATTTTCCATTTCAACTTTATTTTCTTGTTGACATATATGTGCAGCTAAGTTAAAAAAAATCTGCTGTTTTCATTATTTTGAGTTGATGATCTTAATTTATTTTGATTGAAAAGTTAATGTATATTTCAGGGTTTTTTTTTAAGTCTTTCATTATTGTTAAGACAATTTTCCATTTTGGGATTTTATAATAAAAATTTCATTTAGACTGTAAAAGATGGCCTTTAGCACATTTTTTATGGTGGCTTTTAATCTTACATCAAATGGTGAATTGCATACTGTATGCAGACTGTTGCATGTACAACTCACTAGCAGTAAATATTGCACTGGTAGTATTGAACTACAAGAAGTAAGACAGTCGCAAGCTTTCAAAGTTAGAGTTATGTAAAGCTTCTAATGGGTCATTTAGGTCCTAGAGATGTGGTGACAAGAGCTGTGCAGGGGGGCCCCAATGTGATTTCTTTTCATGGGCCCCAAAATTCCTGGCGGCGCCCCTGGCTCCCCGTGTATACACACACACACACACACACACACATACAGCCACATATACACGCACACACCTACACAACATGGTAATCTGTGAATAGCCGAGTGGCCACGGTGGAAAGAAAGTGAAGATAATTCAAAAATTACTTGAGCTGACGGCAGCTACACTCATTACTGTGACTGCGATTAAACCTTAGCGAGTAGGAAGCTAAAGTTTATCAATATATGTGTTCAGCAAACATCAACATTTACACATGTGGACAGCGATATTCAATATGCTCTGTCCACAGTCTCTCATCCACAGTCACTAACGTTATGTCTGATTTAGACAGCACACTAGTTTGACTGATAGCGAATCGTTACAAATAAGCTCAAATGACAGCTGTCTGGATGTAGACTGACTTAATTTGACTCTTATCTTAAAATGCTTGTAAACTTAGCTGCTGGCTCAGACAAACAGCCCCTCCTCTCTCTACCAGTACTTATGTTAACTGCACACAGTGAATCACATCAGCAGAGAGGGAGCAGGACAGAGGACAGGAGGACAGCTGGACTGACTTAAAGTGACTGATTAAAACTAAACTTCACTCAGTATTGTGATGTCAGGAATATTGTTTATATAGTGACATTGCTGTTGTAAAAATTACTGTTGCTGCTCTGGAAACATTTAGTTATAATCCAAATATTCAGTTATCCTGTTCTGAATTTATTATTTTTAAATTATTCTCTAAAAAGCAATTATTTAGAAATGAAAAAGAACCAATAAGAGTACCAATAAAGTACCAAATTGATAAAGAATATCAATAAAAGCATACCCATCCCTAATGTTGACTGGTTTCATTTGGTGCAATATCAGTTTCAGATACTTAATTTTCCTTTGTCTTTTAGATGCATCACAGCAGGGCCCTGCTACCCAACACCTGTCCACTACAGCCAGATTCCAGGATTTAGGATGCCAAACTGACCTTCCACAAATCGTCTCAGTGGGCACACAGTCTGTGGCATTTCAGAAAATGGTAGTGATCAGCACAGCTGTACAGGGCTACTCTGACGGAGCAACCCAAGAAGCAAGGGTACATAACACAGACATGTGTTTTTGTGTTTGAGATACAGTACCTTGAAATATTTTACAGTACTGAAATGATGTTTACCAAAAGCTTTATAGAATATATATTTCTGCATCACATTATCACATGCCTTTGATTTTGTTATGTTAGAGCAGGAAAAAAATATACATACGTATATGTGTGTGTCTGTATATATATATATATATATATATATATGTATATACATACATTAGTGCTGTCAAAGTTAACGCATTAATTTCGGCGATTAATGTCAACGCGATTAACACGTTAAAGAAAATTAACACAATTAACTCAGGTGCTCCAACATTATGTTGGAGAAAATGGTCTGAGGAGACCAGCATGGCACTGAGGGACTGTTTTGGAACAACTGACTGGGGAGTGCTGTGCATTCCACATGGGGAGGACATAGACAGGTTGACCGACTGCATCACGGACTACATTAACCTCTGCGAGGAGAACACTGTACCGACCAGGATGGTACAGTGCTTCTCCGACAACAAGCTGTGGGTGACCCCTGATCTAAAAGTGCTCCTGAATGAGAAGAAGAGGATTTTCAGATCATGGGACAAAGATGAGCTGAAGAGGGTCCAGAAGGACCTTAAAAGAGAAATAAGGAGGGGCAAGGACAGCTATAGGAGGAAGCTGGAGGAGCGCCTTCAACAAAACAACATACGGGAGGTGTGGAGAGGCAGAAATACAATCTCTGGCCACAACAACAACAGTGGGAGGAGCCCAGAGTCCGGAGACCGGGGGTGGGCGAATGAACAGGTTTGATTCTGCTCCTTCTCCCTCTCCCACCCAACAGAGCACAGACCCAGGGCCCTCTCACCCTCTCTGGCACACCCCCCCCCCACCCCTCCCTCAGAACATCAGCTGTAACCTCCCCTCACCTTTGAACCTTCCTCCGCTTCACACCTCCCTCCTCCTCCACCCATCTTCCTCAGTCACCCCCCACCCCCCTGCTGCAGCTTCTCCATAACAGCTGACCAGGTGAGGAGGGAACTCATGAAGATCAAGACGAGAAAGACTACTGGTCCGGATGGCATCAGCTCCAGACTGCTGAGGGACTGTGCAGTTCGGCTCTGTCAGGTGGTTCTGCACATCTTCAACCTCAGCCTCAGTCTCAAGAAGGTTCCTGTCCTGTGGAAGTCTTCCTGTGTGGCTCCTGTACCAAAGACTGCACACCTCAAAGACTGCTCACCTCAGGGAGCCCAACCACTTCAGACCTGTAGCCCTGACCTCCCACCTGATGAAGACCATGGAGAGGATTATACTCAACTACCTCCAACCCATGGTGAGAACAGAACTGGATCCCCTGCAGTTTGCATACCAGGCAGGCATTGGGGTGGATGACCTGCTCCACCAAACACTGTCTGACCTGGAGAACACAGGAAGTGTTGTGAGAGTCGTGTTTTTTGACTTCCCCAGTGCTTTCAACAATCCAGCAATCTCTGCTCAGGGGGAAGCAGGAAGGAGCTGGAGTCGACTGCCACCTGGCTGCATGGACCATAGACTACCTCACCAGCAGACCACAGTATGTGAGGCTTCGTGACTGTGTGTCTGATGTAGTAGTCTGCAGCACAAGGGCTCCACAGGGGACAGTCCTCGCCCCCTTCTTCACCCTGTACACATCAGACGTCAGACACAACATGGGCAGCTGCCACCTTCAGAAGTTCTCTGATGATACAGCCATTGTTGGATGTGTGTCAGAGGGGAATGATCTGGAGTACAGGGGGGTCATCACAGGCTTTGTCAACTGGTGTGAGAACAACCACCTTCACATCAACGCCAGCAAGACAAAGGAGTTAGTGATTGACTTCCATACGAAAGCACCCCGAACAACTCCAGTGAACATCCAGGGTTTAGACATTGAGGTCGGGGAGGAGTACAAATACCTGGGTGTTCACCTCAACAATAAATTGGACTGGTCCACGAACATCAACATCCTGTACAAGAAGGGCCAAAGTTGTCTCCAACTGCTGAGGCGACTGAGGTCCTTCGGAGTGTGCAGGACACTGCTAAGGACTTTCTATGACACTGTGGTAGTGTCTATCATCATTGTACGCAGTGGTCTGCTGGAGCCAGGGAAGCACGGAGAGGGACAGGAAAAGAATGAACAAGCTGGTCAGGAGGGCCAGTTGGTCCTGGACTGTCCCCTGGAGACCACTGAGCAGGTGGGCAGGAGGAGGATGTTAGCAAAGCTGATATCGATCATGGACAAGACCTCTCACCCCTTGCATGAGACTCTCTGTGCACTGAGCAGCTCATTCAGCAGCAGACTGCTGCACCCACAGTGCAAGAAGGAGCGCTACCGCAGGTCATTCATCCCATCAGCTCTTAGACTCTTAAACAGTAACATCTAATGTAATGTAGCACTGTCATGTGTGCTGCATTACACTCTATACTCTGCGCAATCTACATACTCTGTGCAATATTCGGCATCTATAAATATATTGTATATTATATATATCTTGAAAGTTACTGTACATACGTATTTTATATTTTTTACCGTTATTTTAGAATTTACTTTGTCACTCTTCACTTCTGTCTGTGCTTTTGAGCTGCTCTGACATGCAAATTTCCCCAGTGTGTCTCTTGGACCCATCCCAACTAGGCTACTTAAGGAAGTCTTACCTTTAGTTAACACTTACATACTAGACATGATCAATATATCTTTATTAACAGGCTATGCACCACAGTCCTTTAAGGTAGCTGTAATTAAACCTCTGTTAAAAAAGCCCACCCTGGATCCAGAGGTGTTAGCCAACTATAGACCAATATCCAATCTTCCCTCTCTCTCAAAGATCCTTGAGAAAGTAGTCCCAGACCAGCTGTGTGACTTTCTCCATGATAATAATTTATTTGAGGAATTTCAGTCAGGATTTAGGGTGCATCATAGCACCGAGACAGCACTAGTTAAAATTACAAACGATCTCCTGATTGCTTCAGACCAAGGACTCGTCTCTGTACTTGTTTTACTAGATCTTAGTGCTGCATTTGACACAATTGACCATCAAATTCTGCTACAGAGACTGGAACATTCATGGCCTTAAAGGTTCTGCACTATGCTGGTTTAAATCGTACTTATCCGATCGTTTTCAGTTTGTTCACGTTCATAATGAATCATCTTCACGTACTGAAGTTTGTTTTGGAGTACCTCAAGGTTCAGTGCTCGGACCAATTCTATTCACTCTGTATATGCTTCCCTTAGGTAACATCATTAGAAATCACTCTATAAATTTCCATTGTTATGCGGATGATACACAGTTGTATCTATCGATAAAGCCAGAAGAAACAGATCAATTAACTAAAGTTCAGAAATGCCTTAAAGATATAAGAACCTGGATGAGCTCCAATTTCCTGATGTTAAATTCAGACAAAGCTGAAGTTATTGTTCTTGGCCCCAAACAGCTCAGAAACTCTTTATCTGATGATAGAGTTTCTCTGGATGGCATTGCTCTGGCCTCCAGCACCACCGTAAGAAACCTTGGCGTAATATTTGATCGAGATTTGTCTTTTAATTCCCATTTAAAACAAACCTCTCGGACTGCGATTTTTCATCTGGGTAATATTGCAAAAATTAGGCCTATCCTGTCACTAAAAGATGCAGGAAAATTAGTCCACACTTTTGTTACCTCTAGGCTGGATTACTGTAATTCTCTATTATCAGGTAGCTCTAATAAGTGCCTAAAAACTCTCCAGCTAATCCAGAACGCGGCGGCATGTGTACTGACAGGAACTAAGAAACAAGATCACATTTCTCCTGTTTTAGCTTCTCTGCACTGGCTCTCTGTAAAATCCAGAGTTGAATTTAAAATCCTTCTCCTAATTTACAAAGCTCTAAATGATCAGGCTCCATCATATCTCAGAGAGCTCATAGTGCCCTATTATCCCACCAGAACACTGCACTCTGAGAATGCAGGGCTTACTCGTGGTCCCTAAAGTCTCCAAAATTAGAACAGGAGCCAGAGCCTTCAGCTATCAGGCTCCTCTTTTGTGGAATCACCTTCCTGTTTCGGTCCGGAAGGTAGACACCGTCTCCACTTTTAAGACTAGACTTAAGACTTTCCTTTTTGATAAAGCTTATAGTTAGGGCTGGCTCAGGCTTGTCTTGGACCAGCCCCTAGTTAGACTGACATAGGCCTAGTCTGCCGGGGGACCTCCTATAATACACAGAGCCCCTTCTTTCCTCCTCTCTCTCTCTCCTTTGCTAACATTCATGTCCTGTTACTGCATCTCCCTAACTCAGCTCTACTGCATGTCGCTAACTCGGCTTGTTCTCCGGAGCCTTTGTGCTCCACTGTCTCGCAGGTTAACTCATGTCGCAGCTGTGCCTGGATGGCGTGTCGTGGTTGTGCTGCTGCCGTGGTCCTGCCTGATGCCTCCCACTGCTGCTGTTACTATTAGTCATACTTGAACTATTATACACATGTCATTATTGTCACATACATATATAATCATATCATTAATATAATATCTGTCTCTCTTTATGTCTGATTGTGTCATATGGATTACTGTTAATTTATTATGTTGATCTGTTCTGTACAACATCTATTGCTCGTCCGTCCGTCCTGGAAGAGGGATCCCTCCTCAGTTGCTCTTCCTGAGGTTTCTACCATTTTTTTTCCCTGTTAAAGGGTTTTTTTGGGGAGTTTTTACTTATCTGCTGTGAGGGTCCTAAAGACAGAGGGATGTTGTTAAAAATATCAGACTGGTTTCACAATTTGTGGCGAAGGATGCTGAGAAATATTTCTCTCATTTCAGTGTGTTGCAACTATTTCTAAGTGACCTTAGCAGGTTTGGATGCTGTGTTTGTAGGAAAGGCTCAGGAAGCCTTCAAGACTAAGGATTATGATACAGTTAAAAATACTATCCTCAAGGCTTATGAGCTTGATCCTGAGGCCTATCATTAATGATTGAGAAGCCTCAGTTAGCCTGATAAGCAAACTTATGTTGAGTTTGCTAAGAGTAACACTTTTTAATAGATGGTGCCAGTCTCAAAATCCAGAAAAAGCAGAGGATTTGAGACAGTTGATGATGCTGGAAGAATTCAGAAACTGCCTGCCCGATGTAATCAGCTTATATCTTTATGAGCACAAAGTGTCAACAATTGAAAGCCTGCTGTTTTAGGAGATGAGTTTATGTCAACTCATAAGACTAACTTGAATAAAGTTCAGGATGAACCAAAGGGGAAGGCTATGTCCCTCAGTTCATGCTCTTCTACTGCTCCTTTTACTTACCTGAGAAATCCTCTGTGAGTAGCTCAGTTGAAAAATATTGTTTTTATTGTAAAAAAAAAAAAAAATCCTGGCCACCTCATCACTGAGTGTCCTGTTCTGAGCAGGAAGCAAAGTTCTTCTAAGCCTGTAGCATTAGTAAAAACAGCTATGAGTCCCTCTTTGCCTCAAGTTACACTGGCAGTGAGCGCAAAATGTGAGATAGCCTGTTGAGCCTTCGTATGGAAGGTTTTGTTTCTCTTGCTTCTAAACCTGAGGGAAAGCGTCTTATTAAGATTTGGAGGGACAATGGAGCTTTTTAGTCAGTCATTCTACAGGATTCCCTCCCATTTACTGATAAGTCTGCACTGGATCCTAGTGCTGCTGTTGAAGGCTTCCGTGGGGGTTACATGACCTCGCCAAAGCATACTCTTACTCTCCAAACAGCCTTGTTTTCTAGAGAGGTCGTTGTAGCTCTCTGTCCATCTATCCTAATTGAAGGTGTGTCCTTCATTCTAGGGAATTATTTGGCTGATGACAGAGTGCTTGTTACCCCTGTAGTTGTTGCCACTCCTGTTGTGTCTTATGCCACTCCTGTTGTGTGAGCTTGAGCTGATATACCCTGACACGTTCCCTGCATGTGCATTACCTCCCGTTCCATGTCAAAAAAAGCTCTAGGTAAAACTGTTGACACAGAAATGACACTTACTCACACCTTCCTAGCCAAGCATAGCCACTTAGGTTTGGTGAAAGTTACCCTCTTATGATAAGCCCAAGTCTGAACAGAAGAAAGATGATGCTTTCATCTTCTTGTTTGAAACTGCAGTTTCAGATGATGCTATCAGTGATGTTTTACGTGGCTTTTTTGTTTCTAATGGTGTGCTTATGAGAATGTGGTCATCTCCTGACATGACTTGTGAGGATTACTGGAGCAATGTGTACCATGTTGTGTTTCTAAGTGCTTATCGCTCTGATATTTGGTGTCTGGCAGGCCACACGAGAGTCAAAAGGACTTTAATATGTGTATTGAGACATTTTTACCAGCCCAGTGTGAAATCAGTTGTTGCACAGCACTGTAAAACTTGTCATGTATGCCAAACTGTGTGTAAGCCAAACCAAACAATTCTTCCTGCATTATGTCCCATTCCAGTTGTTGGTGAGCCTTCTCCGCACATTTTGGTTGACTCTGTGGGCCCTCTTGCATCTACTAGGTCTGGAAACCAGTACCTTCTGACAATTGTGTGGAGCTACCAGGTTTCCTAAGGCTGTGCTTTAAAGGAAAATGACAGCTTCAATGGTTTCCAAAGCCCTTATCTGATTTATTACAGTGTTTGGCCTCCCAAAGATTGACCAAGGGTCAAATTTTATGACCTGCCTGTTCTCTCAGGTGATTCAGCAGTTGTAAGTTCAACATTGCACATCCTCTGCTGACTCTGAGAAACAGGTTGAAAGTATACTGCAAAGAGTTGGAGAGACTGGGATGATGGGGTCCCTTTATTCCTTTTTGCAGCGAAAGAAGTGACCCAGGAGTCTTTAGGTTTCAGCCCAAACTGTACGAGGCCCTTTGAAGTTGTTAAAAGAGGAAGGGCTAGCAGATCCAACTTCATGTTCTAACCTTTTGGACTTTGTGTAGTTTTTGAATGAAGCTCCATTGGGCATGAGAACTAGCTAAAATAAACTTAAAGTTCCAGTAGGCAACATTGTTTTAGTATAATTGAGAAAAAATGCCATAATATCCTTCAAGCATAATGTAAGTCAAGTGGCCTGAGACAGGCAATAGGTTTCTGCGCCTCAGCATGGCTCTGTATTCAGCCTCTAAAGAAACAGCCGTGGGCCGCCAGGCATCAACCAATCACAGGCCAGCTCAGTCCTATTGGCTGTTGTACTGCAGTTTGCGCGTTCTCGTGCCCCCGGCAGAAGGAGACAGCAAGCGACAATGGCGGATGGTGGACTTGGTAAAATAGCTATTCCAGCATTGGCTACAACTGCATACACGGCTAAACAGCCCAAAAAAGGAAGACAGAATTAGAAAAGAAAGAGTCTAAAAGAAAGACTGACCATATTCGGAGCAAAACTCGTGTGAATATCGGCATAGCGTTCGAAAAATGGAGAGAACTGCGGGATAGCCTGGGTCTGAAGTTGGATTCGGAGCTGGCCACTCTTCTCTTGGACAGGTAAGCTGCTAAGTGAATAACCTTGTAATATTTGTCGTAATGTGTTGCGTTAACAGTTGTGTGTAGTTAGATTTCATGAAAGCAGATGACAAACGCGGCTACCGGTAAGCTGCTGCTCCGGGACGTAAACATCCCCGCAATCCGGACTGCTCTGTTAGTAATAATGATGTAACAAGTGTTAGGTAAAACATTTTCAGATTACGAAAATCATCGGAGCAGCGTTTCAATATTTCAAACGTGTGTCTATGCTAATCGCACACTAAACAAGACACTACAATTAGCAGGCTATTTCTTATCTAACGTTATATTGAGCGACTGCTGTCGCCAACACTATTAGCTTTTGTATTCTTCAGTCAATCAGTATTTTACACTAGCATAAATAGTATTTGCTGTTCGTTCATATGCTCAGAGTTATTCAAATTAGCTTTACGTAGATTGCGAAATAAGTTTTTCTTACCTGTGACTCGGACATTATTCGAAATTGTCCTCAGTGGACCGTGAAATCGAGCAGCGGCTTAGCAGCGGCTCGATAGCGACTCAGTCGAAAAAATGCTGTGTGCGCGTGCTCGTCTGGTAGGAGGGGCTCAGGGCGGAGAGAAACGAAACCTATCTGAGATGAGACTCAGAAATCAACCGTTTTCTGGCTTTCTACCGACTGCAGCTTTAAGCAAAGCCCAAGAGAAAATGAAGTGTTGGTTTGACAAAAAAAATGCCAAATCAGGGTGTTTTCTGCAGTAGATAAGGTGTTAGCGCTCCTGCCACTTTCCGGAGCTACTTTGCAGGCTCAATACAGTGGGCTGTGTGTGACTAGACATCAAGTCAGTGAATGTGATTATTGGTTAAAACTCCAGACTAGAAGAGGAAGACATGCCCACTGTTTGGACGGGCTGAAACTGAAACAAATTTCGTTGCTCTGTAACATGTGCAATGACAATAAAGATCATTCATTCATTCATTCATTCATTCATGCCCATACCATGTAAACCTACTGAAACCCTGTTTTGATAGACAGCAAGCAGATGCAAAACCTGCTGTTGTACTCCAGTTTGTGAAGCTGAGAGCACTACTGTTAAATTAGAGGTTTCTGAGGGAAGGTTGCCAATTTCTAAACTCTTGACAAAGTTAGATGCTCACCTCTTTTATCTGAACCATCCAGGGCGTTCTGACATCACTGAGGTTATTCACAAACATCTTGAACTTTTCTTTGATGTTCCCTCCTATACCAATGTTGTGCAGCGTGACATTGATGTCAGTGATGTTAGTCAAAGTTAGATCTTCTAAAAGGTTAATGGCAGGTCTCCTTACTCATAGTGCTTGTGAAATCTCTGCCCTTGTGATTACTCAATGACTTCTGTCTGTACACTGTCATTGGCTTTTGGAATGCACCTGCCACATTTCAGTGTTTGGAAAATAAAGTGTTGAAAGGTGTTGCTGATTGTGAAACCTATCTTGACGATGTGGTCATTTAGCTCCAGCTGGTCCCAGCAGTTACCTACTGCTAACTTGACCATGAATCTCACCAAGTGTGAATTTGTGCAGGGAAGTCACCTACTTAGGCAAGTTTGTAGGCTGTGGAAGAGAATACCCCAGGGAAAGCAGCTGTTGACTTTGGTGTTCCTGCGTCTCGCTGTGAGTTGAAACATTTCCTCGGTATGGTGGAATGCTGTAGGGCTTTCTGCAAAAACTTAACCACTATTGCTGCTTCCTTAACTAATCTCCTTAGTCCTAAGGTTCCTTTAGCCTAGTCTCAGTCCTGTCAAATGGCCTCTTAAAGCGCTGTTAGCTAGTGCTCCTGCTCTTGCTGCCCCTGACTTTGACAGGCCATTTTAGCTAGCTGTTGATGCCAAATAAGTTGGTGCTGGAGCTGTCCTTAATGGGGATTGACCCTTTAAAACTGGTGAGTTGAGATATTGACTGCTACAGGGCTCCAGTCAGGGAACACACAGTCATCAATCAAATTTAAGCTTTTTACTGGCAGAATGAGGAAAAGTACACGGTGCAGCAGAGGAGTGCATTAATACTCAGTTTCTGAAATAAACAGAAAAAAATGAATACAGATGTCTGAGTTATTATGAATAACCAGCATTAATAAATGCATTTATACATCATCGTGTGTTCTGCATATGGGAAACCACATTTACAGTGCATCCACCATCACAATTGTGCAGGCTAGCCAGCTAGGCTACTCAGTTAGCTCAACATTGAGCTAATATACAAGCAGGCTAATTACTGCTTCAAACCATATCAAAATTACAACAGTGCAACAACACATCTAACATCATAAAATATAGAGAAATAACCAAGCCATTTTGCCATATTAACACCTTAGCAGCAATACCAAACTTACATCAATAATGACTTCTGCACCAGAGACGATTTCAATGTTGACTACACAGAGTGAAAAACATGGAAATAATCTGTGATGCAAAACAAAATTTCAAAATAAGAGTCTCTAACCAAAAATGTCTATAGGCATACAAAATAAGAGTCTCAGGTCCAAAATGTCCATAAACGTGAAGAATTCACAACCGTCCTCCCTTAAGAAGATCCATCAGGGGTTAAGCATCCTCTGTGATATTTTTCTAAAAAGTTTGATGTGCACCAGAGACAATATTCTACTGCTGAGAAGGAGGCTTTGGCCCTCATATTGGACAGTTTTGAAGTGTATATTTCTTCTAGTCAGCCAGTTGTGGTCTGTGGTCTATACAGACCACAACTGGCTGACACAAACTGATATGATGGAGTCTGTTCCTGCAGTGATTTGATCTGGAGATTCAGGGGATGGGTTGATGTGCTTGCAGATGCACTTTCAAGGTTGTGAGTATAATCACTGTGATTGATTCTATGGAGTGACACCAGTGCGTCCTGATACATGTTCCTTTTTTTTTGCACTACGCAAGCACAAGATGGCGGCCGCTCTGTCTCCTCAGTGAAAATTATCTGGGCTGTTTTAGTGTCCACCTTCGTTTTAACCATCGGTTTTAACTGTAGCTTTCGTCATTGTCCAGTCAAGCTGCAACACACATAATATACAAGCAACATCCTGCTGTTGTAGCTGTTTTTGTGTTTCCGCAGTCTCATCGCACTTCATCACAAGCCATGCCTTCACTCACCTCACCATCTAAATGTGACAGCTGTCTCCGCCTGACACAGAAAATCTCTAAGCTGGAAGGGAGGATCTCCATCTTGTACCAGATGAAAGATGAAGAACAGTTCCTGGAGTCCCTTGTCACCTTGGGTCCTGCTGTCACCACCACAACCACCGGAGAACTGGATTTGACCGTCCCGTGTGTGGATGTCAACTCTGCCTGGCCTGTAGACCATCTGGCCCTGCTGGGAGCTAAGTCCAAGGCTCCGGTTACCTCCACTCCCAGTGACAAGGAGCCCTGGACTGCTGCCTGTAAGAGTAGGCGTGGCGGAATGCTCCTTGTTCATCCTCATCAACCACAGATCCTCCAGCTGACCAACAAATACTCCATCCTGGACGAGCAAGGTCTGGTGACGCATTACATCACCGGAGTCTGATGGCCCCTTCTCGCTGCCCCCACTATCCATGCCTGTGTCCAGGTTGTCAGTCTCTCCTGTTGATCACTGCTCTCAACGTTACGTCCCTTCTTCACAACCTGGCTGTATGCAGTTCACTCCTTGCCCTGTAACTTGCTCTCCAGCAAGGCGCTGTTCTGCTGGGAAAGACGCTGCTCAGTTGCTGCAATGGTCCCCAGCTATGTCCATCCATCCCCGGCCGGTGGACGTGGTGCACACAGTGGACACTGAGCCAAGCAGAGCCGAGCCTACACCGCCTCAACTGCTTACTCCCCTTACCACACTGATCATTGGTGACTCCATAATCAGGAATATGCGCTTCCACAATGCAGTTACTCACTGTTTCCCTGGTGCCACAATCCGTGACTTTAACAAAAAGCTCCAGGGTTTACTGCCTTCACTCCCGTCATCCAGTAAAAGAGTTATAGTCCCAATGGGAACCAATGACACAGCTTTTCAACAGTATGTGCTGACAAAATATGATTTTGTCATGTCCCGCTGGCTTCCCTTGGCACCTTCTTCACCTTTTCATCTCCCCATTCAGCCTGTTGTCACAGATAGGCCCTCCCATCCACACTGCACTTTTAAAGGTGTTAATAAGTGGAATCTTCTTCACATAAAATGCACCACTGTCCCATCTCCTGTCACTATATGGAAGTTGGCTCTCTTGAATGTAAGGTCTCTGTCAAATAACACGTTTATCTTAAATGAATTTATCTCCTCCAATCCTTTAATTTTATTCAGTACGCTTCCAGCCCAACTCACATCCGTGGCCATACTTTGAACCTAGTATTTACACTTGGCTTGACTATTGCCTCACTGAATGTGGATGATTTGGGTGTCTCTGACCACAGGTGCATCATGTTCTCAATCCCGTTTCACACTGTCCCCAGCCATAAATTACCTGTCCGTTACTCTTGCTGTATAAATACATCCACTGCTAGTAATTTCGCAGACGCTTACACTGCCTCCTCTCTTTTTAAAACCATAATTGGCCATCCCCATCACCTGAGCACAGAACTAATCACAACGTTCAATTCAATCTGTGGAGACATTTTGGAATCCATTGCCCCTCTGACACTCAAAAAACCTCGCACTAAAAGTCAATCATGGCTGAATAGTCAGACCTGTGCCCTCAGGCAACTTTGTCGACAGGCAGAATGCAAATGGAAAAAAGACAGACTTCAAGTCTCATTTGGCATTTTGAAAGGCACCCTGGCAAACTATTAGCAATCTGTTAAAGCTGCAAGAGCAAAATATTTCGTCACTATCATTTCCAGAAGCTCTCACAGTCCCAAAGCTTTGTTTCACACAATAAATTTGGTCCTCAACCCCATTGTTGCTACCTGTCCTGTTCCGTCAACAGCCATTTGTGAGGAATTTTTAAACTTTTTCTCTTCAAAGATTATTCACATTCGATCAAATTTTTCATCCTCTGTCAGTGATCCCTCTCTGGTGTCTGCCTGTGTCTCTGTCCAACATTTAGAAGAAGCTTTATTGTAACTGTAATAAATACAGTGAATTGATGATCCACTCAGCCGTCTTGATGACCTGCTGCAGTTGTTTCTTTTCAGATGCAGTGCAGCTGGCGTACCACACCGTACAGCCATAGGTGAGGACACTCTCTATTGTGCAGTGGTAGAAGTTTCTCAGCAGAGGTGGAGGGAGTTTGTTCCTCCTCAGTGTTCTCAGAAAGAAGAGACGCTGCTGGGCCTTTTTGATGATGTGGGTGGTGTTCACAGTCCAGCCCAGGTCCTCCGAGATGTGCAGGCCAAGAAACTTAAAGCTGGTGACCCGTTCCACTTCCTCCCCATTGATGCTCAGGCCTGAGTGCAGTGTGGTCCTCGACTTCCGGAAGTCAATAATGACTTCTTTTGTCTTCTTGGTGTTGAGGTTGAGGTGGTTGTCACTGCACCAGGCTGCCAGTGCTTGGACCTCCTCCCTGTATGGTGTCTCATAACCGTTGTTGATGAGCCCCACAACGGTTGTATCATCCGCAAATTTGATGAGGGTGTTGAGCCGTGAGTAGCGACACAGTCATAAGTGTACAGTGTGTATAAGACTGGACTCAGCACACAGCCCTGAGGAACACCAGTATTGAGGACGATGGTGGAGGATGTGGAGGTACCCATTCTGACATGCTGGGGTCTGTTAGTCAGGAAGTCCTTGATCCACAGACAGAGGGAAGTTCCAAGTTGTAGTGTCTGCAGTTTGTTGATGAGTCTGCTGGGGCTGATGGAGTTAAATGCCGAGCTGAAGTCAACAAACAGCATCCTGATATATGTGTTGGGGCTTTCAATGTGGCTGAGAGCAGTGTGGAGGGCGATGGAGATGGCGTTGTCTGTGGATCTGTTGGACCTGTAGGCGACCTGAATCTTGATCAAAGCCAGGTGGGATGTGGGCCTTGACATGCTGTAACACCAGTCTCTCCATACATTTCATAATCACCGGTGTCAGGGCCACAGGCCAGTAATCATTCAACCCTGTGATGGCAGAGGATTTGGGCACAGGGATTATGGTGGCAGTTTTCAGGCAGGTGGGGACTGTGGCTTGCTGCAGTGAACGGTTGGAGATGTTAGTGAATACTGCAGCAAGCTGGTGAGCACATGATTTCAGCACTCTCCCTGGTACTCCATCCGGTCCTGGTGCTTTCTTGGTGTCGATGCCACGCAGGACTCGCAGTACCTGATGTTGTTGGATGGTGGGGGGCTGGTCATGCTCTAATAATGTCAGCTGTGTGTCCTCTGCTTGTCTGTTGTCCTCTTCAAAGCGGGAGAAAAAGGTGTTAAGCTGGTCTGGGAAAGAAGTGTCAGTGGAGGGGAGGGTGTTGTGGCATTGTTTGTAGTCAGTTATATTCTGTATGCCTTTCCACATGGAGCGGGGGTTGTTCTCCCTGAAGTTGGCCTCTATCTGCTCCCTGTACTTTGTTTTAGCAGCCTTGATGCCTCTGTTCAGGTCCGCTCTAGCCTTCCTGTAGGCTTCCCTGTCCCTTGACCTCAGTGCTGAATCCCTGGCCTGGAGTAGTGCTTTGATACTGGCGTTAAACCAGGGTTTTTGGTTGGGAAATGTTTTCACCTGTTTCCTTGATGTTACATTATCCATGCAGAAACTGATGTATGATAGTACAGAGGAGGTGTGGAGTTCAATGTCTGGGTCCTCAAAGAGCTCCCATATGGTGTCCTCAAAACAGTCCTGCAAGGATAGTGTGTAGACCTACAGATGAGGGGCTTGTAAGCTGGTGTCAGGAACAGGGAAAGATGGTCAGAGCGTCCGAGGTGGGGGGAGTGGTGGGCTCTGTAGGCTCCAGAGATGTTGGTGTAGACCTGGTCTAGTGTTCTGCCCTTCATTGTTTGAATGTCAACATTCTTGTAAAATCTGGGGAGCACAGCCTTTAAGTTGGTGTGATTAAAGTCTCCAGCCACGATGAAGAAGCCCTCTGGGTGTTTGTTTTGTTGCCTGGTGATGCTATCATGCAGCCTGCTCATAGCTACGTTAGCATTAGCTCGCGGGTGGATATACACGGCCGTTACAAACACTTGGGTTATTTCCCTGGGCAAATAAAAAGGTCTGCACTTCAACATTAGAAACTCCAGGTCTGGACAGCAGTGTCTCTCAATGACGGCAGTGTCCGTGCACCAACTATTGTTAATATAGACGCACACACGTCCTCCCCTCCTCTTACCGGAGTCCGATGTGCAATCCGCCCGGAAGAAAGTACGTCCTGCTAGCTCCACGGCTAGGTCCGGGATGTTTTCATGCAGCCAGGTCTCTGTTATCACCATGATACAGCTGTCTATCCGGTTGTTAACATCCCGTAGTTTCATCTCGTCCATCTTGTTAACCAGGGAGCGGACTTTGGCTAGAAAGACGCTTGGAACTGCTGGTTTGTGCGGAGTGGCAGTTAGCCTAGCTCTGATGCCGGCTCATTTGCCTCGTTTCCGGCGTCTTTCGCAGCGCCGCCGTCGCCTCCTTTCTGTCCGCTCTCGCTGGCGTATCCTCTCCGGGAACGAGTCGAACCCTTCTGGGGGGGTCCAGCCGGTCCAGTGTTGTTTTAGGCTTAAAAGTTCAGTTCGGGTGTAAGTCCTTCTCAGTGTGTACCTGTTAACTGAAGAAGAGCACCGGGTCGCTGCGTCTACACACGCCGCCATCTTAGAATAGAATAGATGACTTATTACTTACATTACAATTACAATTACATCTTACTTACTAAGATGATTTATGACATCATCTTACACACCAAATCCTGCGACCTGCCCCCTGGACATTGTTCCTACACTCCTCTTAAAAGACGTGTTGGAGACTGTAGGTCCCACAGTCTCCCTTATTATAAATTGCAGTCTCACAAATGGAACTATACCATCCTGTTTTAAACATGCCATTGTCCAGCCTCTCATTAAAAAAACGAACCTTGACAAATCTGTACTTAATAATTTTCGGCCCATCTCCAAGCTCCCATTCCTGTCCAAAGTACTGGAGAAAACAGTCTACTCACAGCTTGTGTCTCATCTAGCTAACAACACCATCATGGAGACATTTCAGTTAGGTTTTAGGGCTCGATACAGCACAGAGTCTGTCCTACTCAAAGTGTCAAATGACCTACTGCTGTCTTTAGATAAAGGTAAATGTGCCATTCTAATACTATTAGACCTCAGTGCTGCCTTTGACACTGTCGATCATTGTATATTATTGAACCGTCTTCGAGAACTGGTAGGCATCCAGGGAACTGCTCTGAAGTGGTTTGCCTCCTATTTATCAGACAGGTCCTTTTCTGTTAAGATTGGTAGCTTCTCCTCCTCATCTGCCCATATCACTAGTGGTGTATCTCAAGGTTCCATCTTAGGGCCCATCTTATTTGCACTGTGCATGCTCCCATTAGGTTCCATTTTCCGCCAGCACCAAGTCCCTTTTCACTGTTATGCCGATGAAACACAAATTTATCTTCCGTTAAACCCAGTGGATTCCAGCTCCATCACATCCCTCCTGAACTGTCTCCAGGATATGAAATCCTGTATGGCTACAAACTATCTTCAACTGAACGATAACTAAACAGAGGTTATTGTTTTTGGTCCCCCCAAACAACACAAGCAGCATTGTCAGCCATTTAGGACCACTCACATCTTACGATCGTACCCATGCCAGAAGTCTTGGTATCATTTTTGACTCAAACAAATCAACACTGTGATGAAGGGCTGTTATTTTCAGTTACGAAACATTGCAAAACTCAAGTCCATCATCACACACAATGACATGAAGACTGTAATCACTGCGTTAATCTCCTCAAGGCTGGACTTTTGTAACTTTATGTACCTGGGTGTCTGCCAGTCATATTTTTCTCACTTGCAGCTGGTGCAGAACGCTGTTGCGAGACTCCTAACCGGTGCCAGAAAAAGAGATAACATTACACCAGTGCTAGCGTTCCTGCACTGGCTACCTATCAAATACAGGATTGATTTTAAGGTTCTTTTATTTGTTTTTAAAGCAATACATGGGCTGGCACCCCAATATATTGCTGAACTCCTCTGCCCCTACCCTAGCTCCCGACCTCTCAG
Organism: Cephalopholis sonnerati; assembly: GCA_019142605.1. Lineage (NCBI taxonomy): Eukaryota > Metazoa > Chordata > Actinopteri > Perciformes > Serranidae > Cephalopholis > Cephalopholis sonnerati. The sequence continues at coordinate 4,960,549 of JAGQAX010000016.1, forward strand.
ATCCTCCAAACATTGTCTTTTAACCATTCCGCATTTGAGGCTGGTGGGTAAGGGAGACCGTGCCTTTACAGTTGCTGCTCCAAAGCTCTGGAATAACCTTCCACTCTCAATCAAATGCTCCCCAACCATTGACACTTTTAAAACAAATCTTAAAACGTACTTGTTTTCAATGTTTTAATCAGCAGTTTTAATATTATATAATCTTTTCATGTTTGTAATTGTTTTCATGGGTTTTTATTCTGTTTTATATTTGTCTGCATTTTATTTTGCTATATATTTGTGTGTCATTCTTTTATTCTGTACAGCACTTTGGTCAACTGTGGTTGTTTTTAAATGTGCTATATAGATAAACTTGATATGATTTGATTTGATTTGATTTGCCTGTTTGATTAATTGAAAGGGTCTTACATCAACCTGCTTATGGGTGGGGGTGTATGAACTAATTCTTGTTCTCTCTAAAGCTGTTGCAGGTATTCCTGAGAACCTTCCTCCACATGACCATGTGACCCCTGGAACCTGATAAATACCCTACCAGGCCGCTCGCACACTCTCTCTCACCTCCATGACAGCCTGGCAGCAGCACTGTTGTCCACCACCACTTGCCTCCTTTGTTCTATTCTAGTTTCACTTGCAATAAACTTTATTCAATTAAGTACACTTTGTTGACTCCTATGTTGCTCCCTTTGAGCTGAGGCGTAACACCAGGGAGACACTAACTCCTGCATTGGCCTACACAAAAGCATCATTGCTGCAGCACTCTATAAAAGTTGCTCAGTGGCGTATGAAGCCAAAAACCTTCAACTGCTGTGTATAAAATTATCTGAATGATCAGTGATGCTTCGGCATCATTGGGCCCGTAGAGCAATCCAGGTACTTCCATTTTAGCTCTCTGCTAACTTGAATGGGGATAAAATGATTCATTTGTTCGGATCTATTAGACTTTCCAAATGTTACTGGACCGTATGGATCAAATTCCTACAGTAAAACAAATCACTTCAGACTTAAGGAAATGTATCTACTAATTTACAGACATCTCTTCCACAATGTAAGTCTATGGGAAAATTTTGGCCTACAAAAATTGGCTTAAAAGCCTGGTGCACTTCCTGGTGGCCTGAAAAGGGCCTGCTCCATATATGGATGTAACAGCTCATTCTAAGTTTACAAAAACACAATGATTCTTAGTTTCAGTGCATTATACACTAATGAAGCATTACATTAACTGAAAATATTTAAGTGTTAACATCAGATTTTAGGAATCCTCTACAAAACAGGGCGTTTAGATTGGGTAAAAAAGCAGAAGCCACCTTACAATAATGTCCTTACCAGTTCAGTTTTAGGTTGTGTGTTACCATAAACTACCAAAGAGTGCATCTAGGGCCTTTGGTGTCCCCTTAGAGTTGGGGGCTTGGAGCAGTTGCCTGCTTTGCTCTGTGGGAAAAAACAGCCTTGAAGGGAAATTAATTCCAGTGATGTTTACACTTCCGTCCCTTGTTGTTAACTGTAGTCCATTTCTTTTAGATGATCATTATTTTACATCCTAAATTTTTTTTCAAAGAATCTGGCAGACATATGTTTCCTTTTTCTTTGAGTTTTGTAGAAGTGGTAATGCTGATAATTTAGCTTATTTCATTTGATGGGGTACTTTTTAAATGATGCTTTGATTACTTACTGTATACCACTTAAATCCAGCAGGAATTCTGCAGAAACCTGGACATCTCAGCACCTGGTTGTTCGTTGCTGGTGTTGACTCACATGTATTGATTTATAACACATTTATACTCTTACACACTTTATGGGTTTATTGCTGTGGGTCAATAAATTTATCAAGTCTTTTGAAAATGTTTAGGCTGTGCAAGTTGTTTGTGTGGACCCTTAATCTGAAACAAAGGAGCAACAATACTATTTGTAATATTCATGATCAATCGGCTTATCTAACCTTCAACAGATTATTTTTACCCACATTATCAGGTCACAGCAAACGCTGCCTTTCGGCCCTGGTCCGACCCTAGTTGTAAATTCATTAAACAAAAGATTTACAACTGAGATGTACTATTTTACTCTGTAATAAAACTCTACAGCCAGCTAGCAGGTCAGTGTTCACATGCACTTAGGTAACTGGGTTAGACTCGGCTTCCTCAAACAAGATTTCTTAGATATCATGTAAATGAAAAACCTAGTTCCTGTGATTGAGGTAAGGGGTTAGAGTAACCTGATTTTCACAGGTAATTTCCACCTCAGATAATGTTAATTTCTCTGCTGTGTATAATGGTCAGGCATCTGATTGGCTTTTCATAGGTCCGTATGTGTATGACAAAGGCTCGAGAAAGGGAAATTGCCAACAGACCGTCTGGATGAAAGGAGAGATCATTTCTCCCAATTTTCTCATTTGTGAAATGATACCATTCAAAATTAAGACACAAATTTAACATTTCCCAGGAAATTTCCCAGTCTGTCCTCTCACTACATGTGCTTTGTCTGCTTTGATACAAGCAGCAACCTCCGGGGCTGAAAAATGAAATCAATGCAGTATGGCCAAAAACTGCGCATCCCCACAGACCCCCATGTTAAAATGTCAAACTTTACAGCAAAAAAAACAACAACAAACAAACATGTTTACAGTACAAAAAAAAATATTTTGGTCTCTATAGCTAATTTCTGTTTATGTCAACTGTACAGGAGTGAATTCTTATATTACTCACTTGTTTAAATGTTATTAAGGCTTAAAATTATGCATAATCAAGTGACAGGGGATTGCCGTCCATTGACAAGCAGCTGTCATGGAGACAGCATTGGTTAGCATAACCACAGTGCAACCCCAAATTCACAAAGTATAACTGTAGCCGTGGCTGTTGCTATTTCAGTGTGTTTTCAGTTCATGAAAGTTAATTTGAACATTTTTTTTGTCACCTACAAAAGTCTTGTTTTGCATTTTCTTGGACTAAAAGACCATCTCAGGAGTCTGATATTCAACTTTTCTGGTAAGCACATTTTGTTTTCAAGGTTTTTGCCTGATTTCACTAGCAAAAATTAGCATTTGCTTTTGTATTATCGCAGTTAACCATAGCTGTAAATGCACCATTCTAACCAAGCTAGCAGTTAGCACTCGGGATAGCTCAACCCTCTCATTCAAATATGGTCACTTCCAAAAAACCGAGATGGCAAATGGCAAAATGTCTAATGCAAGGCTTTAAAGAGGGAGCACACAGGCCGTTGGTAATGTTACAGTGGCTACATCCATTATTGTATACAGTCTATGCTCTAATACACACACACACACACACACACACACACACACACACACACACACAATCACACATACACAAAGGTCAAGAAGCGTATTATATCACTAATACAGTTAAGATAAGAAAGCCATGATTCCAAAATAAGGTTAGCTTGCTTTGTCTGATTACCTGTGTAGCCAGATTTCTCTGAATATCATGGTTAATTATCACTAAACACAATAGGCTACAGCTGAGGACATCACAGGAACATCATTAGCTTTGAAGGTATTTGTTCATAAATCCTATTATGAAACATGTTTAAATTTTGATGGTAGAGGAAAAGTGAGTGCATCAACAAATTTTGCATCTGCCTATATAGTAGGTGATGAGATATTTAGTTGGGTAACTTCAGTTGGGTAAACCCTTTGACCTGATGATGGCACTAGGTGAAAAGTGAGGGAGTCACCACAGTTTTCAGGATACAGTATATCCTCTGGAGACCTTAAATATCTTTAACACAGAACATGACAATCACTTCAATAGTTTTTCAGACATACTGAGCCACTCAAAACCAACCATTGGTTAGTGAAGACATGCTTGATGAAAACTTATTCATCCCATGGGCACCAACAATATCTATGAACGATGTTCATGGGATTGATTTTAATAGTTGTTGAGATATTTTAGTTGACCAAAATGGTGAACTGGCCAACCCACAAACACTGCCATTCCTAAACTAAAACTATGACCCAAGTTGTAAATACACAGTATAATATCAATGTTTTGCCAATATCATCAAAGTATGACCTCTTGCAGGTCATTGCTGAATCCAGGGGTTGTCAACCATGGGCACATATGCCACTATTGGCACACCATAGCCTAACTAATGACACACAAGCAATTAGTATGCAAATTATTATTATTTTTTAATGTTAAAGTGCAGGGTTTCCCACACATTAATCTGTGGTGGCCCGCCAACATGGATACATGGATACTCTATTGCCATTGCTCTTATCAAAAGAAACACCTCTCAGGTTGTAAAAGCAGCCTTTGGAATCAGTGGCCTCGCCCCTTCATAGAACCTTCATAAATAGCTACTATTTCTTCTCCTCAACATAACTGTTTTACAGCTGCAGAGAAATGGTCTCTCAAACTATTTGCAATGTTCTCAAATGCCTTCTGGTTGTTGTTGTTGTTGCCTCATTGATAGGTAACTGTGTCCTGATATGGCTCAACACTCAACGCACTCCAAAGTGCCCTGCTCAACAGGTAAACCCAGTTCAACCTGCAATTCACGATGAGCGCAGCAACGTCTTTGCTGACCTCTCTGTGGAAGAGTATCTACAGGTGCGCGACTACATGTCTAAGATCCCAGGGATGAACATCTCAATTGAACCAGCTTTACCTCTATTTGCTGACTATCTGTATATGATTGATCTCTCCCTGCCAAAAAAGCAGGATGTTTTGCATTATCTGGATGCTAATGGGCCGAAACCAGCAAGAGAGGCGACTGCAGTGGTTTTTCATGGCACTACGAACAACATCAAGGAATATGTGGTGGGCCCTCTTCCCAACCCATCCTACCATCATGATGTCACCTTTGAGAGATATAAAAAAGAGATCCCTTTGACTGCACGTCCGCCACATTTGTGGGAACACATTGGTATAGGAATATTTCTTCAAACTTTACTTAAACCAATCAGTAAGCTGCTGGATGAAAGTTTTGGTATAGATGCATCAGCAGATCCTGTTTACTACAACAGCTTGCCTAGAGGAGTCAAGTCTGGGGACAGAGAGACCTGGTTCTCATTCTGTCGAAATGAGGAAGGCTTCTTTATCCATCCTGTGGGCTTTGAAATCCTCTTCAACCACCAAAGCACTAATTTTTTGTCCTGGCGCGTGACTAAAGTGCTTTATAATGGTCAGTACTTTGACAGCATAATGGAACTGAAGCAGCAATACGAGGCAGGAATGGTGAGTAAAGTCATCTACAAACCTGTGCCAAATTACGCCTCACTCAAACCCAAACAGAAACCCACGGGTGTTGGACCCCAGCAGTTTTATGTCCATGGCAAGAGATTCAGTGTGAAAAACAATCACATTGTATACCTTGACTGGAGCTTTGCCTTTGGTCTGAACCCACTTACAGGCATGAGAGTTTTTGATGTTCGTTTTAGAGGGGAGAGAATCATCTATGAGCTAAGTGTTCAAGAGGCCATGTCAGTCTATGGGTCTGTCACCCCAAATCTCATGTTCACCAAGTTCCTTGATGGCAGCATTGGCATTGGTCGGTGTGCTTATGAGCTGGTCAGGGGGGTTGACTGCCCTTATTCAGCCACCTACATAGACACTTTCCATTTCCTGGACACTGGTGTTCCACGCCAACTCAAGAACTCAATTTGTGTCTTTGAGCACAACATGGGTCAACCTCTACGGAGGCACTTCTCAGAGATTGTATTCAACAGTTACGGAGGACTAGCAAACAGTGCTTTAGTGTTCAGGACGATCACGGCAATAGGAAATTATGACTACATGTGGGATTTCATTTTCTACCAGAGCGGGTCAGTGGAGGCCAAAGTGCATGCCACTGGCTACATCGCCTCTTCCTTCACATTGAATAACAGTTTTCCATTTGGTCATCAAGTGGCAGAAAATGTCACTGGAAATGTCCACACCCATTTCATCAGCTTCAAAGTGGATGTTGATGTTTTAGGTGAGTTTAGTAAGTATCTTAAGGTAAGTTAAGTAAAAATAACAGTGAGTCAACTGAATATGTCATTTCTCAAGGAGTGAAGAATGTATTCCAGACCAAAGACATGGAGTTTGTGAATGTCTCGCTGCCCTGGATGCCCGAACGCCATGCCATGATCCCGAAGGTGGTGGAAAAACAGCTTCAAACAGAGCAGGTACAGAGTTACTTTGGTATTTAACAATAAAACAGTGACAACTGCAGAGAGGTACAGTCAACCAGCATAAGTCTAGTTTCTACAAAATAAAAGCAACATGTATTGATGTATAATGTAATCAATTTTGATCTGGTGACAGAGGAAAGAGAATACTCACCACAAAGACAGGTGTGTGGTAAAAACTATATAAGCTTTTATTGAAGATAGCTTTGGCAACTAGCAGCTTCTTGGTCCTTTGTACAAATCTGTGATTGGTCAACCAAATGATGAGTCACTGATCAAATTGGAGATGTGAAGTCTAGATGCAAGCTACCTGCACAGTGGGAGGGAGGATAGAAGTGAACTATCCAAAGGTTATACCGTTTAGTTAAATTTCATCACTGGCAGGTCAGAAGAACCAACTGGAGACACCATGTCACAGAGGTAGGACATGTTGATCTGCACTTTCCAATAGTAGGGTTACAAGTGACAAGGACTGTGGTGCACTCAAATCTGGGAGAAATTGTAGAAAAAAATCTGAAAAAAGGTCATTGTCACCTCCAGCCACATTATCTACCGTGTGTCTCCCTGCAGGAAGCAGCTCTGCGTCATGACACCAAGACACCTCGCTATCTCCACATTGCCAGCAGCAAGACAAATCGCTGGGGTAACCAGCGCTCCTACAGGCTGCAGGTGTTCAGCTTTGCCGGGGACCACCTCCCAGAGAGCCAGCCAGAGGAGGGGGCCATGTCCTGGGCCAGGTGAGAAGCCAAGCTGCCTGTTAGGGGATAAAAGACTTGAGGATTTAGAAGCTTAAAAGTATCTCAGATTGAAAGTCTTACATAACTTTGTGCACTCCATTCTGGACTAGGGCTTCTGTGTCTAAATCAGTGGCTGTCAAATGGTGTGCTGCAACACACTGGTGTGCTGTGACTCCAATCCTGGTATGCTGTGGCATTTTGTGATAATCACACATTATTACTGCAATATTCAACTGGGCCTATATCATGGGTTTGAGTAAATGTCTTTATCAGGATGTTGTGTGCACCCATTTCCCAATAAAATCTAGCAAAAAAAAAAAAAAGTAATTTAATTTAATTGAATAAAAAAAAAAAAAAAACTCACAGGGAACCTATTTGTTGCCCTTTGTGTTAGGGAATATTATTATCAGTGTGTGACACATCAAAACCCTGATTGGCAGACAGTGTGAGGGAAGATAACATTTAAAAGGATCAAGCCATGAGTGGGACAATGGATTACTTTATTGTGCGGCAAATCACCAGCGACCTACCGCCAAAAGAAAAGAGAAAGAAGAAACATCAGTAGACAGTATCATAAAAGCTACCTGTCTTGTTTTTTCTTATTTTTATTTTCTGATGTCGTGATAAGAGTGATAACACTCATTATGGAAGCCATTGCGCACAGATAAAAATACAGGTGTGCCTTGAGATTTTGGCTGGCACTTTGGTGTGCCATGGGCACAAAAAGTTTGATAACCACTAGTCTAAACAGTGTCTCCCCATCAACATGTTGTTATTTCATCTCCCTGGAATCTCACCTAATATTTCTTTTTCAGGTATAAGGTCGCCATCACTAAGCAGAAGGACTTAGAGCAGTGTGTCGGCAGTCTGTACAATCAGCATGACATGTGGAGTCCAGCTGTTGACTTCAGCAAGTACATTGAAGACAACGAAAGCATTGAAAACCAGGTGTGTGTGTGTGTGGGGGGGGGGGGGGTTCATTTAGAAAACTTTGCTAGAGGATAAATCAAACATAAATAAAAAAAAAAAAAGTCAACAAAAAAGACAAAATATTGCAAACCTTTTTTTTGTTTCTGTGGTTTAATTCTGTACATATTCAATAAAGTCTGGAAATTGATAATGCCAAAATATCCATTAGGAAATTGCCATTAAAGTTACTCCTTGCAGTTAAAAATCCAACTCATAGTAGCAGCGGGTCTGAAAAGTAAAAATGTGTAATGTGTTTTTCATACCACACAAAAATGTGTTATTAACCACTCAGCTAATTTTGAATGATTGCAAAATCACCAAGTACATAAAATTAGGTTTCAAAATCGTAAAAAAAATGAGCAGTATTCTCCGCCCTGAGACGGTGGGAAGTTTCTACTGAAAGAGCTAAAATGAAGATCAAGCTGCTGAGAAACTATGACACTTGTTAGGAGCTAAAAGTAATACATTAGCATACACATAACCCAAACCGAAGAATGTGCTGCCGCCATCCCTTGAGCCTTTTCACTACACCGAGCACCATCTAGTGGGTTCAGCAAAAACAACTGGTGGTTCATGAAGCTAATTTGGACATCATTACTTTCCACCACTGACTTTCACCCAGGAGGCTGGTTTTTCATTTCCCATATGATTGTAAAGCCAAATCCTGTTCTTTTTTTTTAAACCCAACCATGTGCTTTTGTTGCCTAAATCCAGCCACATGAGTGTGTTGTGAAAATGTAACCATGTGCATTTGTTGTTGAAGGAAAAAAACATCAATTCATACTGTTGTATCGACAAAGTGTTTATTTTGAAAGGGACTGTATGCACAAGTTACATTACCTGCGACAACAGAAGTGTAGTTTTAAAACAAACAATGCATGTAACAGAGTTTGGCACGGCATCCCAGAATGTCAACACCTGATGCACCCAGGGTACCTTGCACGTCGAATCTCGATGTGGAAAGTCCATGATCAAACATTGGTATGTGACGAGGTCAGAGTGAGAATGTGTTGGGGACCGAGAGCTGCTGAGCGGCTGTAGACTCTTGTTCAGCAGCTAACAGCAGCTAACATTAGCACCATAGACTTTATATTAAGATGGATGATATGACAGCTCTCAAAAGTGAAGCTGAAACATCTCAATTGCCCCCTGATGGCTGGCTACAGTGGAAGTCATAAAGCCTGCACTTTTCATGTTAGCCGATGGGACATGAGCCAAACTAAAATCTCACAATACGCATCAGATACTTTTTCTCTAAAAGATGGTTTTTGTCATTTTATCACGCTTCTTTATCTTCAAGTGTTTTTCTGATAAGTGGGGTTTTAATTAGTTACCTAATGCTATAAAATAGGGATTTTACAGCATGACTGACAGCTGTGTGAGCCAATCGATGGGCTCAGATTCAGTGGTGCTGTTCGTGATTCATTGGATGGGTGTATGGGCAGGAAACTTAATACCCCTGCGCAGACTATGGCTCTGAGTGACGTCACCACAGCGGCGAGATGGCAGCGGCCTTATCCACAATATTTTAGCTTCACTTTGTACTGTCCATCTTTATATACAGTCTATGGTTTAGCACAAAGCACACAACCACAACAGTAAGCAGTAACTGCTGGAGGGCCGGGTAGCAGACTTGACCAGAAAGAATGAAAGGTACATTAGTTACGGTTGTTTACCTTGTGTTTATATGCCATTTAACAGAGATGTTTATTTATATATTTATTAGACTGAAAGAGCTCAGAGAACTTGTGGGATGTAGTGAACTTGCCGCTCACACACAGTGGGCGAATGCACACACTGATGCTTTGCACTCAAAGTTAACACTTGTAGTAATGTAATAATTATATAGTAGGGGAGCAGTTATGTTTAGGATGGAACCTGTGCATCATCGAACAGGCTTTCAGGCCTGCACAGAAAATCCAGGACACAGAAATGGTGAAAAAAAGTTTCACGGTCTAACTCCACAATCCAGTGCTAGACAGTTCCCAGTCTGTTCACATCTTTTCAACAAGTATTATTTTAACCTATATAATGTGTTTAGAAAGAAATCACCAACTTTTCTTTACCTGGACTTTAAAAGAACATTTCACCCCCAAAATGACCATTTGTATATCAGTTACTCACAGCATGTTACCTTGAATTGGTGAAGAAGACATTGTTTTCTTTTGTGCCTCCACATTGAATGGAAAATCCAAGAAAACGCTCTTTACTCGTTATTTTTTAATTATCCCCAGGACCTGGTTGCCTGGGTAACCACCGGCTTCCTCCACATCCCCCACTCTGAAGACATTCCCAACACAGTAACCGTAGGCAATGGGGGTGGGGTCCTGCTGCGGCCCCACAACTACTTTGATGAGGACCCATCCATCCACTCTGCTGATGCAGTGTACATTGAGCCGGGCAGTGAGGCCAGCTGTGACAACAATAAGATGGCCTGTCTTTCTGAAGAGACCTGCAGCCCTGTTTTTGAACCCTTCAGATACAATGGCTTTGATAAAGAATTCATAACACGAAGGCCTTAAAATTATTATTATTTTTTCTTCCTGTATCTTGATATTAATTACATTTTTGGACATTTACAATACGATCATTTTAAATAATATATTTTAAATTATATTTTTAAAAAATGATGATGATGATGATGATGATGATGATGATTAATATATTTTGGTGGTTCTTGGGATGGAAATGTCATCTGTCAACTGGTCCATCTCTTTGGACCAGACTGGAATGTCTCAACTCATTTTGGATAGATTGCCATCAAATGTAGTAGCTACTCTCACACAAAATTTTGTGCACACAATGCTTTTTTCATTGAAATACTGAGCTAATTGGAAACAGGGTTGTAGCATATGAGTAAAATATCTCCCTTTCTAAATACAGTACATTTTTGTTTCTTTTGGCTGACATAAAGATTAGAGTATGGAAGCCCCTAGGTCCAAGTGAGAAAAAAAAATCTTCATTGTTTTCTCTCCTGTGTTTATGACTTATGAAAAGGTGAAAAAAATAATGTTTTTCTTACATACTTTTTGAATTGAGATCTGCTTCTCTGCATAATTCTTTATCAAGGCCTACTGCTTGTATAATAGACAGCAATGTGATGTGTATATGCAATAGTGCAAATAAAAAATGGCAACAGCCTACAGTTTAACTACCATGCCATCTTGCTATTGACTGCTCCTTTTTGTCTCATTGTCTCTTTCTGTTGGACAAGACCCATAGACTGTATAAATAACAGAAATTGTGACATCGTTGATTGATTTGTGGACTTTTTAAGCCTTGAGTTTGGCATCCGACTGTTGCCTTCTTGGCTTTTTGGAGCCAGAAGTGACCATATTTAGACAAGAGGGTGGAGCTTTCGGGAAGCAAGAGGTGGATCTGACTGGATCTATAGACTGTAGCATCACCTCACAGACAGCCTCAAGCAGCTCTGCCCTCATATCTAGTAATGTACAAATGAAGCTTCATGAACCACCAGTTGTATTTGCAGAACCCACCTGATGGCGCTTTTGGTGTAATGAAAAAGGCTCAAAGGATGTCAATGCAGTTTGGTTTTAACCCTTTGCTGAACAAAGAGTGCCTGAGTGGACCCAAAAAATAAGGAAAATGGTTCATGTAGCTTTATTTGGCCATTGCTATTTGAAATCAAACTGCACCACTGTCCCTTGAGTCTTTTTCATTACACCAAGAGCCATCTTGTGGGTTCGCAAATACAACCGGTGGTTCATGAAGCTTCATTTGGACATCACTACTCATAACTTAAAGCCTTAGTCAAATTTAAGCAGGTGAGTTATAAAAAAATGTACTCCTTACTACAGTTGTCATGAATGGGTAAATTAGCTGTAAAGACCAAAAATATTTTGTACCAGGCTGTAAGCATGTTAATTTTTTTCTGTAAGTTTGGGCATTTTAACACATGGGTCTACTGGCATTGACTCACTTCTGCAGCTAATCTCAAGTGGCCATTCAAATAACTGCAGTTCTTAGCACTTCCATATTGGCTTCATTTTCCAGCCTCAGAGGCTGCCGTTTGACTGGACTAGAGGACCTGGGATTGGCTAATATTGTGGTAATGATTAGGTGTGTCCTACATACTATGAGTGGATATTAACAGGAAGAAGTTAAAGGCATACAACACAAGAATTGCTGGTTACTGTTTGTAGACAGTATCGCTGGAGAAAGTGCAGTTGAAAGCCAACCCCATGATTCACTCTTCTTTGCTGTATTTGCATTTTTCTTCCTGGCACTGTGTTTGTGATTTCATGGATGCTTGCTGCTTACTGGCACCTGGTTTTGTTTAAGTATGCTAACAATGTTGCCTTGGCTAGCCTTTTACGCAAGACTGACCCATTAAGTGAGCTGCCTATTTGGCCCACACTAAGGTCTTTCAAACATGGTGTCACATTTGCAAGCTAGAAATTGATGTGGCCAAGACAAAAGAATTAATTATTTGCACAAAACAAGATCTAAAAACTGAGACAGTCCCACTTGATGGCCAACATGTTAGAAATGTGGAAAATTTTAAATATCTTGCTACAGTTCTGGGGCATCATTTATAACCACTGCATACACACAAAAAGGCTTTGACATGTATGTATGCCATTTTCTAAGCATAAATTGGGATTTGTTGGAGGTGTCTCTTTTTCTTCTTCCTTAAAACAGTAACAAATCAGCATTAAGACAAACTCCGCATGTTCGTTTGATGAAGAATAACAGGAGAGTAGATGGTCTCAGTTAACTTCTATTTATTCCAAAAATCAAAAAGATTACGAGATACAGAGCTCTGTGTCCAACTTCACGTCCCTTTCTGCAACAGGTGCCGTCAGCTCATGAAGTCTGACCCCTAACTTTCCCTGGACACTTTGATAAGACGTTACAGTTATGAAATGTGCACGCAAGATGATTGGCTGTTTTTCCACTGCAGTTCCGCTCCCTCCTTCTGACTCCGCCACGCCTTACTGCTTTCACGTCAACTGCTCCTGCAAAGCAAAGTCAAACGAAAACATGCACACTGCTAAAGCGTGCTTCAGCGCATCAGCTGTGTATGAGAACTTGTTGTCAGTGATGTACAAGAAGACTCACTATCCTAGGACATTCTGTGCTTATAAGGTATTTGTTATTGTCTTGGTGTTCTTTCTTATCTCTGGGTGCTGGCGCCTGCAGCTCTGTCTACTACACACACAGTAATTGTCCACTACAACTAAGCTTCACATCCTCTGCATATCACTCATTTAGAGAATGGGTACAATGATCAATATATAACCTTTTTACAATAATCCAACAGTCCCCCTTTTGGCCTCTACTAAGAGGCCACTTTTCAGTAAGTTTAAACTCCCTCTTTTGATCTCAAACACTTGAGATCACATCTTCTTCTTCCTCTTCCTCACCTGGGAGTTGCTCTCTAAGCAGAGCAGTGGTTTCATACTGACACATTTGGTATGGTGGAGGGCTGGCTGTTTCTTTTCAATAGCAGACACAATGATTCTTTCACACAATGACCTTATACATGGAATACAACAACAGCCACACAATGCTAAGCAAGCTATCATCCCCACGAGAGAGAGAAAGACTGATGCTATCAAACTACGCCATTTTCCAAACCACTGATTCAGCACTCCACCGAGGGGGTTACTAATACCTGAGTGCTCATGCATTTCCTCAGACAGTCCGCTGACTGCATCTCTAGTCCCGTTAGCCAATCTGAGAACGTTGTAATGGACATAATTAATTCGGTCGACATTTTTGTTCGGAGTGATTGGGAACAGAGCAATAATTATGGGGATAGTATCTTGCCTAATTCTTGTCCTGTACTGTTCCTAAGGAGACAAGTGTAATTACTTATTTTGGGAGTGAACGTTGGAGGTATGGTGTTATTCTTAGTCGGAGGAAAAATTGAACTCAGCGTCTTACACCCCTGTGGGTCTGGACTCATGGTCCTATTCATCATACACTGGAAACCGGTGGGGTCTTGATCTGGAAATAGAGGTGCAGGTGTAGTAAACAATGTGGGTCTAGCTGAAGAGCATGCAACACAATTGGACATAGATCAAATTGAAACCCTGCACTCTGTCCCATTGTATACGTCAGTTCCATGCCCCCATACCGCGTTAGACAATCGTCTGAGGTGCTCCTTTTATGACGTGGCATTTCCCTCTCTCTTAGGGATCTCATGATATACTAATGATAGCACAATAACACAAGCTACTAGAAAACTTTGCAATTTCTAAAGGAATGGTGTGTGGGAGCTGCAAACTGTCAGCTACTGTTGCTACTGCTACTGCCACTGCAAGCTGCTGCTTCAACAAGATTTTTTTTTTCAAATGTTATAACACATATAATGAAATGCATATTTGTCACATCCCGTCAATGGCCACAAGGTGGGGCTATTGGCACCATGTTGTGCACACTGGCATGGAGAACTTGTGTACCATGTTTCATTTCACTGAAAACAACACTTAGAAAGATGATGTTAAAACATTACAGTAGCGTCCCCTGTGGGTAGGATTGTATCAAATTTTACATAATGGTGCACTGTCATTATATGTACAAGATTTCTCTAATTTGGTATCGATCCGAATCAGCATTGAAGAGTTATGGCTCGTTCAATGCATCAGGCCACGCCTTCAAAAGTTTTGTAACCATTTACAGACAAACGATAAGTGATACCAAAAAACGAAGATATGAGCTGTGTTTGGGATCATCTAAATATGGTATGTATGAAGTTTGGTGAAGATTGGATGAACAATGTGCCAAAAGTAGCAAAAAATGCATTTTTGAAAAAAAAAAAAAAAAAAAATTCAAAATGGCAGAAAAAATTTCTAGATGCAAATGGGCGTGGCCTATATCAGTCTACTTGATACCATCCGAGGGATACACTGTGCAAAAATTGTTGGGCTAGTCCTCACGGTTCATGAGTTATAAGCCAAAACATAAACCACATAATAACTGACCACATGGTGGCACTATAGGTCGCATTGTAAAATATGTGAAGCAGTTCCCCATGGCTCACCTGTCAATCAAGTTTGAAGACTTTAGCACTTTTAGTTTTTGAGATATGAGATTTCAAACATTGCTCCCCTTGACTTGCCATTCTAAATTTTAATGCTTTAAAGAAATTATATAAAATCATTGCAATATGTTAGAGATGAGAAAAGTAATAGCACACATCTCCTTATGGGGATGTACAATTTGACATTGAAATGAAGCTGATACGACAAATCATGTAGGACTAGTTAGACGACGAAAAATGGTGAAATAATAATAATAATAATAACTAGAAAAAATTGCATTTCCTAGCGAAAATGCAGTGGGAATGCTCATTGCAGAAAAGAATTTGAAAAACACTGCTGAAAATGCAGAAATCTCACATAAAATGCCTGAAATTGAAAACTGAAGTAAAAATCCATCACACTGTAATGCTGAAAAATGTGGACGCTGAAATGTGTAAAACTAGCAGAAATGGAAGCTAGTAAAGTAGTAAAAGTAGTGGTAGTAGTAGTAGAACTAGTAGAAATAGTAGTAGAAGTAGTAGGAATAGTAGTACAAGTAGTAGGAATAGTAGTACAAGTAGTAGGAATAGTAGTACAAGTAGTAAAAGTATGAGATAGTAGTAGAAGTAATATGTACACCAAAAGTAGTAAAAGTAATAGAAGTAATAGTAATAGCAGTAATGGTAACAGTAGTATAAGGAAAAGAAGTAGTAGTAGTAAAAGCAATAGAAGTAATAGTTATAGTAGCAGAAGTAATAGAAGTAATAGTAATAGTAGTAAAAGTAATAGTAATAGTAGCAGAAGTAATAGAAGTAATAGTAGTAAAAGTAAAAGTAATAGTATCAGAAGTAATACAAGTAATAGTTGTAAAAGTAATAGTGATAAAAGTAGTCATAGTAATAGTAATAGAAACAATAGTGGCAGTAATAGTATTAAAAATAGTAATAGTAGTAGAAGTAATAGTATAGTAGTAAAAGCAATAGTAATAGTAGTAAAAGTAATAGTAATTGTAGGAGAAGTAATAGCAGTAATAGTAATAGTAATAGTAGCAGAAGTAATAGTAAGAGTAGTGGAAATAATAGTAGTAGTTACAGTAATAGTAGTAAAAATAACAGTAGTAAAAGCAATAGCAGTAATAGCAATAGAAGTAGAAGTAATAGTAGTAGTAGTAAAAGTAACAGTAATAGTAGCAGAAGTAATAGAAGTAATAGTAGTAATAGTAATAGCAGTAATGGTAACAGTAGTATAAGGAAAAGAAGTAGTAGTAGTAAAAGCAATAGAAGTAATAGTTATAGTAGCAGAAGTAATAGAAGTAATAGTAATAGTAGTAAAAGTAATAGTAGCAGAAGTAATAGAAGTAATAGTAGTAAAAGTAATAGTAATAGTAGCAGAAGTAATAGTAGTAAAAGAAGTAGTAATAGTAAAAGTAATATAAGTAATAGTAATAGTAGCAGAAGTAATAGAAGTAATAGTAGTAAAAGTAATAGTAATAGTAGCAGAAGTAATAGAAGTAGTAGTAGTAAAAGTAATAGTAATAGCAGTAGAAGTAATAGGAGTAATAGGAGTAATAGTAGTTGTAGTAGTAGTAATAGAAACAGTAGTAGCAATAATAGTAGTAGTAATAGTATTAAAAGTAGTAGTAATAGCAATAAAAGTAATAGTAATAGAAGTAGGAGTAATAGTAATAGTAGTAAAAGTAATAGTAGTAATAGTAATAATAGTAGCAGTAATAGTAATAGTAGTAATAGTAGCAATAAAAGTAGTAGAAGTAGTAATAAAAGTAGTAGAAGTAGGTTTGAAGATTTCTCCCATAGACTTCCATTGTAAAAATTTGTTAAAAAAAGTTTTACAGTGTAAAAACTATAAAAGTTAAAAAGCTGAAAAGTAATAGCAGCAATCTCCTGAAAGAGCTGAACGTTCTGATAGTTGAACGGTTTTAATAGCATAAAGTATGAAGGAGTTGAAAGGTGTCAGAAAAGGGACGGAAGTAGAAAAATAATAATAAAGAACAGAAGAACAATAGTGGGAATGCTATGAGCATTCCCACTAATAACATATAATAATAATAATAAATAAAGAGCTGCAGCTCCCACACAAATATTGCAAATAGTCCAATATACCACCAACATTGTTCTCTCCATGATCTCATGGCTAAAAGCAGTTCCTTCAATCAGTTCTAGGCAATATCTATCCTTCGTACTCTGGTCAAAGCGTTGATTCAGAGGAGCTTTAAAGCTTCTTACCACATCCTAGGCCTGCACTTCCGCGAGCTAAAAGTAATGATGGGGGTTCCATTATCTGACCTAATTCTCTTAGGGAACCCATGCATTGGAATGTACTGATTAATCAGAAATTTGACCACCGTTTTTGCATCCTCTGATTTTGCAGGTATGGCTTCTGGCCAGCCAGTGTATGCATCCACTGCTACCAGAAGATACCTGTACTCATAGCCAATGATAATTTGAGAGGCTTCTTGCTGCTCGGTTATTAACATATTTACATCACAAACTGGCAACAAATCATATACTATTTTCCCTGTCTGAACCATCATATACTGTGGTTTGTCCCCAGCTTTTTTTTTGCTGCTTCACCCACTGCTTCATTACCTTTGGAGACGACCGTTCCCGTGCGGTCGTGTCCTTTACATTTGATTACTGCCACTTCAGCGGGTTTCATTAGTGCTTCAACCAATTTTTTCATCTCTTTTTCATGTTTGATAGCCAGTGGTTTTGCCTGCAAGTCTTCTCTCACCCTGGTGTCTTTCAGGACCCTTTCCTCGCGCCATGTTTATTCCCTTATGTGTGAACGTGATGTGTGGTGGATTAGGATTTTTTTTTTTTTTTTTTTGATGCTGTGTGTTGTCAGTACCGTTAGTGCGTGTCCCATTACTATGTGTGTCACTTTCTGCAAAATTTTTATACCCCTGCCGCGTGTCGGGTGCATGATGGGTGTCTGTCCTCTGTTGGGTCTAATGTGACGCTTGCATACATTATCATCCTATCGTCCTCCCCCTTTTTCTGAAAAAGCACGCCAGCAACGGTGTGTGTTTTTTCAGAAACATCTAGGAAGAACGGTAGCTTGTGGTCTGGGATGGCCAGTTCAATGGTGCTGGATAGCGCCTGCTTAAAGGTAATGAATGAGTTTTCTGCCTTGGTGCTCTGAGGGAGAGAAATCAACATTTGGAATCTATGTGCGAGTCCAATGGGTGAGTGAAACCAATTTTTATATATGGGACCCAAATCTTTAGCTTGATGTTTAGCATGAACAGCCAGTGTTATGTGCGGGGAGGCTTCCTCCCCCACCTCATACCACGCATCTGGTCAGGCGCAAGGTCAACAGCCGCAGCCACACCCTCGTTCCCTACTAAGATACAAGTCGAATTAACATCCCACATTCTCCCTTCTAGTTCATCATAAAAAGCTTGTTGGTAAATTTTGCCCCCGTCCCTATCGTAATAGAGCGTTACGTGGAGGGGATCAGGGAGAGGTGTGTAGGGGTGTTTGGACCCAAGGACGCCACAACTGATAGAAGGTGTTGATGCCTGGTTTGTCTTTGGTGTCTGGTTTGAGGAGACCCCAACAGATATCAGCCCAATGTCCTTCAGCCGTTGGGGGAGGTGTCTGCTGACAGCAACATCTGAGAGGAGGACTGTACCATGGACAGCGAACAGTTCACCGTGTACCCATTGGGAAAAGTCACAATTAGTCCATCTGGACTGCATCAGACTGAAGCTCCACATTTCACCAACACATCGCGTCCCATCAAATCAACTGGGCACGAGAGTGAGGAGATATATTGATGTTTGAAAGTCTGTTCAGCCTCTGGGCGGGCCTTGATAGCCGCCTCGGAGTGGGCCTTGCCATCCTCCCCTGTGTGCACCTCTGTATCCTCCCCTTAGTGGACCTTGCCCAAACTCTGCATTGCAGGAACAGCTTTGCTGAGGACAATCCCTCTGCCAGTGAGTAAGGGTCGCAACACAAGACACACCCAGTGTTCCGTGGGTTCCGTCTGGGTCTCCCATGACCCCTACCTCTCCCCCTAAAGCCTCCCGCTGTGCCCATGGGACCGCCCCAATGAGGGGGGCGGGGATCTACCCACTCACGGATCAGGGTAAAGATCCGGAGTTCCTGAGGGTGGTCCAGGCGGGGGCTGTTGTACCATTTGATTGGCTGATTTTTTATCTGTCTTTTTGGCCTCATTAACCTTACTGTGAGCTTCATCCAATTGCAGTGTTAGGAGTTGTACCTGAGCTGATTCCGTACTGTCCCTGTCCTCTGCCTGTTTAGCTCTGTGTTTTTTTTTCATATGGTGTGTAACGTGTTTCTCCCATTGTTCAGTAGAACAGCCTGGGATATCTGGATTGTTTTCTATGTGTTCCTTGACAGCCCTTCCAATACCGCCTTTCTAAACAATGTAGTTTGCAATTCCCCGGAGCCCGGGTGTACCCCAGTCACATCCACCCATGTGTCTTCACATCTACTCAAAAATGTGGTGATGTTTTCATCTGGTTTAATGTTGAAGGTTAGCGTGTGCATTGTACCGGTGGGAATAGGAAATTTCTGCCGCATAGCCAGTCCAATATCTGTGGCACGGCGCGAGAAATGTTTTGAATCTGGTTCATCATTTATTTTAGCCAGCGTTTCCACTTCCATCACCTCCCAGCAAGAGAGCTGTTTTCCCAATAATGCTCTCCAGCCTCCTAGTGCCAATTTAAATCCCAGTGTTTGTTTACAAAAACGTTCCATCCATGGTCCGCCACCCTCCGTGGGAGGGGGCATTTTATCCAGGATGCAGTTCATTTCAGTGAAGGAGAAGGGTTGATATAGCCTACTTCTCCCCCATGTGAGCCTTATCTTCCCATACTGATCCTTTACTGTCACTGGTGGACAATAACCCTGCTCACTACATTCCCTGTCAAATTCACCTTCCATGTTTGTAACTTTAACACCTCTTTATCTCAACACACACTATCCAACTGGGCTCCACACGCCCTCCTTGTCCAATACACAATCATACAACAAACCAAACCTTTCAACCATAACAAAAACACAATACAACCAAAACGCAAGCTCTTTCAACAATTACAAAAACGCAATACAACTGAAGGACAAGCTCTCTCAACAATTACAAGAACGCAAGACAACAGAACATAAACTCTTTCAACAGTTACAAAAAGCAATGCAATAAAACACAAATTCTTTCAACAATCAAACAACAATAGTGCCGTGAGAGTATTATACTAATTCTCACGGACTTATAATTTTTCCCGTTTCGCTGTGATTTCGCTTCTTAAGTCTCACCCGTTGCAAGCCGGCACACTAAAGCTTCTACACCAACTTCCTGGAGTGGTGCGGGGTGCCTATGGCCCGGCGGCAACTGGCATTTATCTTAGGGCGAAATTACACAGCTTCCTCCCTGTATTCCCCACAGAGCGCGGCTGCCGCTCGGGTGCTGAGAGACCAGGAATTCGAGTCACCTCTACTAGACTCTACACAACTCTCCCAATCCGTTAACATAGCTGGCAGTCGGCAAGCCACCCACAATAAAACATCAGGCACGAGACCTGTGGTTCCCCGACCCACGAAGCATCTTTTAACTTAAAAGATAGTGCTTGCGTTGAGGATCACAACAATACGTCGCTCCTCTGGCGGTGAACTCTTTAATATTTATGCGTTTTTACAATTGACACAAGGACCTCTCACCCACGTTTACTCTTCTTCTTTAGGAAATTAAATTTTGTCTTCCTTCTATTTCTAAAACAGAAAGAAATTTAATTCCTGGGCCTTTCACCCGACTATGTTTTCTGTTTAGGAATTAAATTTAGGATTTAATTCCTGGGCCTTTCACCCACTATTCTTTCAGGCGGGACAATGATCAATATAAACTGATTTACAATAATCCAACAGATTTATAAAGAAAAACTTGACCAAGAAATGTGGATACATTTAGGAACCTTTGTTCTATGCGTATCTGCATTTTAGAGACAAGGGAAATCAGCACCACAGATGGTGAGGTGGTGAATTGAAGCCAGATTGTGGAGATTAGATGCGAGAGGACTCAGTCTATGTATAATGATCTCTCACACATTTAAATCTACCTCATACACACACTTCATTTAGATCCATGTCATAAACATTCAAATGCAGCGGTGTTATTTGTGCTTGTGCCTGTGAGCCAAAACTTTTTCATAAGCACATTTTAATTGTAAAAGATATAAGTCAACTCAAATCCCCCTCAGTATTTCATTAGCGTGCCTCACCATCACATTCGCCACCACCAGAGCACAGAATAGACACTGGAGCGCATCGTGCACAGCTGGATTATGCCAGGCTCAGGAATGTGTGATTTTCCTCCCCTGGTGAAAAAAAATTTACTTTATTGTATTTCAAGTATATTTGTATTTTCAATAGTATTTTGAAAATGTACTTACACAAATTGTACTTTTTGTAAATATATAACAAGTATACTAACATCACACTTTCACGCTAACACTTTTAACACACTTTAAAATAATTATACTATTTTACAATTTATAGAAATATATTATACTAAAATATACTTTAAGTGAAAGTTATGTGTAATTTCGAAAGTATACTTATTCGAAATTTGTTTTTACACATATTTTTGATATGTTTTAAAATGCTTGCTCAAAATTGTCATTGCAACATACACTGAAAGCATATTTTAAAAGTACACATTTTAATATCAACACTGTAATATTACGTTTGAGTGTATTTTAAGTTACATTTGAGTCTAATTATGAAGTGAAGTTATTTACACTTGTACTTCAGGACATTCTTTTGGAAAGTGTTCAATAGTATTACTCCACAAATGCACTTAAACCCATTTATGAAATTGTGTTCTGTGTGTAGAGTACACAGATAGCAATTCTTGCAGTTGTTATGTAATGTTTAATAAGTTTGGCAAAAAAAAAAAAAGATGTAATACATCTTACACACAAAACCACATTAAACAAAACACTAAATGCACACTTCAAAAGTACAGTTGCCCAAAAAAATGTGAGTGTTCTGCTGAAAAGCAAGTGGTTTAAAGTTGGTGCAGTGCTACATTATGATTTAACAGATGGCATCATCCACATTGCAACAGACAAGTTAATACTGACTAAATTACATGCAAAAAAAAAACAAACCCAAAAAACCATGAAGTTCACTCACACTGTGTTAACACATTGTCACAAGTGTTTAAAAAAAAGAACATTTCATTAGTATTGTTTAATGGAGAAAAAGCAAGGCTACTGCAAACAAGACCAACAGATTGAAAAGTCGCTGACAGCACTTCATGCGTATAGAACTGATATGTAGAGATCAGTTTGGCGTTGATGTCTGTAAAGTAGTAGCTTCCCAAGAATTTTAGTCTCTTTCAACATTGTTTGGAAGTGGAATGACATACATTTTCCCCTTGGACTTAACCACTACACATTTACGTTTGAGTGATTGGGGATGCACGGCAAACACATTATGGGTGTGAGACACCTCATTTATAAACGTGGAAGATATATTTAACTGAACATCTCTACAGACCTTTCCTCCACTCTTGGCAAGCTCTTTTACTAAATTACAGAAGTTCGTGGATGTGGATGAGGCCCCATCATCAGATGTAAAAGCCACCAGGGTCATAACTTCGCAGAATGTTCCATCATTTAACTGTACAACTGAATTATTTCTCTTTTTAAGAGTTGTGTTGTTATATGAATGATAAACCACACTGCTACAAATTAAACGGTCATAAAATAAACCTGAATGAACTGTCACTCCTATGAAACTTTCAATAGCCATCATCTGCAACACAGATGTGCTACCTTTCTTCGGGCAGCGAAAACCTCTGACATTATGTTGAAACTCCTTTGATTTCTTTCTTAAGATAGGTACTTTAAAGTTTGTCAAATAATGTCTTTATACTGTCATTAGCATTTGCCATTGTAGTTCCTGCTTTTGTTGAGAGACCCGTCTACCAAAGAAATCTTTTCACTATTTGTGTTGGCACATGTGTAGTTCCACTGAAAAACCTAAGCAAAGTCCCATTAAATGATTCAAATGGAAATGTGGATGTTGCCCACAGTGATCCCCAGTTGCGCATGCCTGCTGCCATGTGCATTAATAAATGTACATTAAAAGAAGCATTAGCAGCACCATAAAGTTTCTCAAAGATAAGCACAAACCTTCGCAGAGCTTGTTCTGCCACATCCACATGTCTCACTTTGATGGCATCCTGAAGAAGAGTGTGCATTGCAAAAACTAATAAAAAAAAGATGATTCCAATACTTCTTTTTCAGAATGCCATTCAAAACAGGCAATGCTAAAACAACAAAAATTACCTCCACTCAGATGCTTTCCAAAATGTTCTGTCCTTCACTGATCTCGGTGCCCTTGTGATCTCCACAGGTGGGTTAATGGCCAGCAATTCCTGGTCTATATCACTGACCTTGCCACCCAAGTACCAGTCTTCATTATGGTGCTTACTGTCTAGCCACAGAGATGTAATCTGTTTAGTGACACCCAGGCAGACACTGTGTTGGTACTCAGGAATGAATCCAGTGATCATCTTGAAGCTCTCAAGTTCCATCAAAGGGGATGGGCCTTTCACACCCATTACTGGATTAGCAGGTGCTGCCAGCATAGCATGCCGAAAATGATCCATCTCTGTCCTTAAAGGTGGTTCTAGGGTTTCCCAGACATATGGACCACCACCAGTGTGAAGGCAGAAGTCACACCCATATTTGCCATTGAACTGTTTTGTGTTTCTCAGGAGGGGGCGGGCAACTGAATCTGAGGAGCACAGGAGTAAATGAACTTTGCTTGTATGCTCTACGTTTTCAGAGTCCACCCATTTAATTTCAGTCTGTTCCAGTTCCTTGAGCTCTGCCACAAAAGCAGTTAAAAATGTGATCATATTCGGCTTGCTTTTACCAAACCATAAGCATGGTATACATATGTTGGCTTGATGATCTTTTGGTGACAGCTCTACTTGACACTGAATTGGCCATATCTGAAAATTATTGCTGTTGAAAACTGGAATTCCATCACAATTCCACATAACTGATAAATCATCAGCCCTTATTTTTCCACTCTGCTTGAGTTTTTCGTATTCAGCCCCACACTGAATATCTGAAACAATGCCTGGAATTGATTCTCTTCCATTTAAATGTATCCCAGATTTTTCCAAAATGTCTATTATTTGGGTTGATAGACTAAGTACAAGAAAGTAAGACCCAACCCTTAAGTTTCTATCAATGTCAAATTCAGCAGAAGAACAATTTTTTGGAGCTGTCTCACTGGGTCCCATATAGCTTTCACAGTTGATACAATAAAAATGGGGCACATACTGGCCAAACTGTCCATAGGCTTTATGAAAAAGATATGAGGTTGCTGGCACCAAGCCAGAGAAATGTTCATTAAACACTGTAAGAAGATCCTGAAGAGCTACTCCTGTCAAATTGTGCCTCAGTACATATGACATGAGTAAGACCAGACTCTGTCCTTTTGTGAGGGGAGCACCAGGGTATACAGGATCATCATCATGGTGTTTCTGTAATACAAGACAAGGTTGCTCACATTCATACCGAAAAGACAGTAGGAAACATAAGCCAAAATTATAATGACAGTGTTGTCCTATTAAGAGAGATGTCTCATACATGTAATGTAAAATAATATTATACAGATCTGTAATTAAATGGTAGTACCTTCAATTGGTTTGAATCTTGATTTCCAGCTTGACTCCTCTCTTCTGCTCTGTGTTCTTTCCACTTCCCCCATCTTCCTCTCTGTCGTCATGTCCACCTCCATCATCTTCCTCTCTGTCGTCATGTCCACCTCCATTATCTTCCTCTCTGTCGTCATGTGCACTTCCATCATCTTCCTCTCTGTCCTCCTGTCTCTCTCTATCCACTTCTTGGTAAGGATCTACATTACTATGATCTGTAAGACAAATTTGAGACAAATGTAAAGCAATTAAGTGCAGCTTCAGTGGTCCAAAATGTATGGTTGAGCATTGGGATATAAAAATACATTTACTATTGTAGATAACATTTCTTTCTCCTGAACTTACCCTTTCAGTAACCTTTCTTCTGTAAATGGATGTTCTTCGAACTTAAGATGTACAGAGAAATCTCTTGTAGAACAAGTTTCTCTGTTTCTGTGGATACAGTAAAAACAAAGATAATAGGAAACCTGAACACAGCTAGTGCTTATTCCACTAGCTAGCACTAGTGTTGATGTATGATCACCCTTGATGACTTACAGCGAGTGGACTTGAACAAACATTTTAGGATGAAGATATAATACTGGAAGTAGCCTATTGTCTTTTAGAACTATGTTAACCATCAGATAGGCTGATCTTATAGCTGGGATATTATAATACAGGCTACCAAAGATAAATGTTGTGGTTTTTGTAGCGAGCATCAAAGATGTTGACAAGTTATATCCTATTTTTCCTGCAGATGTCACAGTAAAAGTAGAAGAAGACATAATACATGTATTTTTTTTCTTAAGTCTTTATAGGGTCTGTCAGAAGTCTCTGACGTGTAGTCAATAACAAGATGATTTACACGTTAAAAAAAAAACTTACGTCATATAGCTAATAACAAAAATGTCATGATAGGGTACTATTTATCTTGAAACGTTTCACTTCATAATGTTATACAGAATACAGAATTTTTCAGCTGGGAGACTAAAATTCAAATTTTCGTCGTAGCCCACAGCTTTTCACCAATCTTTACCTGATTCGATTTAAGTCTTCTGTATTTTGTTGTTCTTGGCACCTCTGGTTGAGTCTCGTCAGCATTCAAAAAAGTTTCGTTTGCTGGCATGATGATTTTGTATAGTAACTGTATTATAACAGATTCTATAAATTTCGTATTTAAAAAAAAAAAAAAAGATCTGCGCCGAGTCTCTGACCAATCAGGTGCATTCGTTTTTCACTTTCAGCCAAACAGAGCTGCGGACGTTCTCATCCGTTGCATCCGAGCGCGCGCGTCACCATAGACTGTAGGTCACTCACGTGAGAGCAGGTTTGCAGGTTAGGGCGAAGCAATGTCATTCCAATTCACCATCTACTACTTATTTGATAAAACACTGAAAAGTGGAAAGTACGACGCTCATTCTTGGTAGCGACCAGTTCACCCAAGTGGCATCCCAGCCGGACCTTGATGACGACGCAAACTGGATTGAAATAAAATGGCCCACGAGAAAAGAACCAAACAGGACGGTGGCTGCTAAGGTCCTGTTATTTGGAGGCAAGTATGGAGAATACCTATTATTTTCCCAACTCTTTCAGCTAGCTAGCAGCTAACTGTTAATTTTGTCGTTGTTAGGAAGAATGTCTAGGCTAAACTTAATTTTTCTTACTCTTCTCGTTATATCAGATTCCTCGTGTTGAAGAATTTGTTCCTTCTCATATATGGGCCAAGGAGGAAAGCAAGGGTGTGCACATGAAAAAGAAAATGTGTGAGACCGATGTAGTGAAGCCTAAAACGGCTATGCAGGTGAGTGCACCAACATTCCTTAATGCTAGCGCACAAGCTGACATGCTAGCTCCAATACTTTGGCTAGCTACACATCCAGGTGCTTTCTTTTATGACAAAATTCAAATTATTTACATAAGTAAATTATTTACATAAGTAAAATATAGTAAAGCAATGCTAAAATACTCCGTTACAAATCATGCATGAAAAATCCCACTCAAGTTAAAGTGCATAATTATTTGCAGTATAATGTAGCTAAACTATAAAGTGTGAGTGAGGGATACCATGTATAGAGGAGTGGGTGTGTCTGCAAGTGTGAGTGTGGTTGGGGCAGCCAAGGGATGAGGAGTGTGTGTGAGGTGGAGATGTAATTGGTGCAGCAGGGGGCATCCCATTTTTATGTATTTTTTACGTATCTGTTTTGGCCACAAGTGTTTTTTTATTGTGTATGGCGGCAACTATTTATTGATTGTATGTATCTGTACCTCTCGAATGCCCAAGACGAATTTCTCCACCTTAGGAGACAATAAAGGCTCATCTTATCTTATCTTATCTTATGACAACATTAGATGAATAATACTGAAACATCACAATGTAGCAGCATTTTGTTGTTGTAGCTGCCAGAGGTAGGCCTACAGATAGATTCAACTACAATGCATTTTTGCATACAGAGACACCAAATAGGCTATATCTGAGGGGTAGTGAGATAATTAATGGAAGATTAAATAAGAAGACATCTAAAATGTAAATCTGATTACACAAAGCTTTCTGTAGGATGCCAAAATCCAAAAAACTTGGAAAGCACTGGTTTGATCGTTAACAATGTGCCATATTTTTATTTTTTATTTTTTTTGTCAAATCTTTGAGATAGCTTTTTTTACACCTGCCAGTAGGATGCACTGAAGCAACACTGATCTGATACTATTAAAAAAGCAAAAAGGCGTCACTAATCCTTTCATTTTAAATCAGTTGAGATTTATTTGATCAGCGATGAATATTTATAGTCAAGAAGCAAGACTTCAGCAAGAAACACAATCTGAGAAAGTTTCCCCTTGTGGTCAGCAGAGTGTGCTCTATATAATCAATGATCTATATAATCATGATCACTACTTCCACTGTCTGTCAGGGTGCTGATGAAATTATTTCTATGTTTTCTCTAGTATAAATTTATCCAGGCTTTAATTAGGCTTAGTATGCTAGTGAGAATTTTACATTGTGATGACAGTCTTATCTTTGTTTTTACGTTATAAACATTTTTGACAGACAAAGCAAACCAGGATTAAAGAGGCAGCCAGGGACCAGGTGTTACAAAACCTAAAGACTTCCCTGTCTCAGAAGAGGGCCCTAGACACACAAGATCACCACTGCAGTTCTGAGGATGAATCTCCACAACGTGTTCATGGGGTAAGGCATACTTTTTTCTTGAGCAGGTGGTTTTGTGGAATATGTATGTGTGAAAACTACAAGATGGTCTGTTCAAACAATATCAGACACCCTGATATTGTTTGAAGATGTCATGCACACTAGCCTAGTGACAACAACTAGATTAGGCTGAGTGAAGAGCATATTCTAGATCAAGGACTCAAGAACTGAACTGTAACATGTCTTATCAGACCATATTCAGACCATAAGAAGCCTGTGCCTCTATGCACAGGCGAGTTTTTTACGTGGATGTTCCTAGGTTGTTGAGTGTCTGTCATATTGTGTCTCTCATTATACCATGGTCTGGGTGAATACTCGATTATGATTGGCTGCAGGGTGTCGGTTAAAAAGTGTTGTAGGACACCTATAAAAAAGTTCCGGTCAAGTAGCCTGATTGTTTTAAATAATTGCGCTGGCTCAAACGCTAGTTGGTAAACGTGGCAACAGCTGCGGCCGACTGAGCTGCAGGTTCTGTGGCCAGAGCCGGTTACCTTGGCAACGTGTCACAACGAGAGATATTAAATAGTCCACTCAGCCACTTCTTGTGAAAAACTTAAGATTTTAATGGTAAAAAAACAACATTAACGTATTAATAATTGATTTAATATTTCTTTCGTAAGTGACCATGGTATAAGCGGGATAATGCCCCTCGAGGTGTCCATTATCAGGTTCACACCTCCGCATCGTCCATTCATTTCTGATTTCTGACAGCTATTTTCTCTTTTCACTTTTTAAAGTTTCAGGACCATGCCTCTGATGAAGAGTTGGGGTTCTCCTCAGCCCAGAGAACGGCAAATACATTTATATTGAATATTATATTATTATGATAAAATTATATTATATTGAATGAATAGGTCAGGCAATGGTCAGAGATCTTACACCCAACTGCATGGAAAACTTTATCTCACAATTGTTACATATTGTATTTCCACAAATAAACTCCTTTTGGCTGTCATGTGCATGCCAACTAAGCATGTATTTCATTTACTTTTATTTAATATATTCAACAATATCAACATTTTCAAACACCTTTCACTAATGTTTTGTCCCACACGGTAGTGTGGATTAGAAGAGTGTCCTTTAAACATACTGTATTGTGTATATATAGAACCTTTAGAACAGCATTTATTATAATTACAATCATAAATCTTAATTGACCTGGAAAGTGTGCACAGGATGAGATCACAGCTGTCAGAATGTCATTCACAGATCAGTCAGTCAGCATGGCAGCTGGAAAACTATAGTGTTTGTCTGTTGTGTTTATTGGGATCCAGGATAACAAGCATAAAATAATCACGATCTATAACATGCAAAATAAACACAGCATTATATCTGCTGCTATTTCCTCCTAAGATTCCTCACATCGGGTTCTATAAATGTCTATTGTACCTTAATGAGGTTTAATGTGATTCTAATCTCTTTTTTTCTCCTTTCTGCCTGGTATTTCATTCTCCCTTGAAGAAGCTGACGGATGATAACACTGGTCATGGCATGTCACCTGGAATGAATGAAATCATGTCATCCCTTCATGGTTGGTATTCAGATTCGAATTAGAGGGGTTGTATCTAAGCAAGAAATCTCTGTATGTATGTATGTCTGTGGCTCGCATATCTCTCTGAATGTTTGTCAGATCAAGCTAAGCTTGCGGATATGGCTTGCGCATGGCACGATGGTGTGCATCCTTCATTTAGATTTTTTGGGATTAATATTCACAGCATTATCATTAAAAGTCAAAATCCCATAGACCTCCGTGTAACCAATCAGCCTATCGCGCTCTCGCTTGGATGTCCACTGGATCCATCACGCGCGCGATTCAGCCACGGCGCGGGTGCCGGAGCTAATCGCGGCCATTCAAGGCAATGTAAACTTCTCCACCAGAAGCGGCTCTGCGCTCCCACTGGATGAAAAGTGGGATTTTCGTCCCCATAAACGCCCGGAAATCTCACTCATTTTCGGCAGTTTCCGACAATTTACAGGCTGCGAACGCGGCGTTTACGGGTCCCGCAAATTGTCGAATACGGACCCATGACGTATGTGGAGACCTCCCGGGAGGTGCTAATGGCTCTAATTAGCATATGAATAGCAGCAGAGCCGCGTCTGGCTTGAAATCCCTCACTCCAGGATTGGATGAAACCACTACTTTGAAACAAGAAAAATCACTCGTGATTGGTCGGCAGATCTGTCGCTATTGGTCACTCTGGGTCATTATAAATGTAAACCCCTCCCCTACAATAATAAAATATAAAAATAATTAAAAAAATAATACTTATAATAATTATAATAAATGTATAATTATTATTGAAAATTAAAATAACATTATTATTATGTGGTATATTCATGTCATTGTTATCCTATGGGCTACACTATTATTACTATCAAGAACATGAATGAATTTATTGAGTAAAGGAACATTTGCGAGGAACATGTTTATTCAAATAAAGAGCTTTATTTATAACACACAACTATGTACAAGTACAAACAGGAGATTTCAACAACAAATCAAAATCATACAGCGCCATCAACTGTCTATTATTCGCCGCCTCGGAGCTGTCGGCATCTGACGGCGATCTGTCTGCATGTTCTCCATCTTGCAGACGTCTGTGGTGCTGCCCTGTAGTTCGGGTTCGCCTCCAATCTGACTGCAGCGTTGCACAGAGTTCAGTCAGCTCCTGCTGCGGAACCACGGAGGTCGCACAATCCACCCAGACACCCCGTCAAGTGTGCCGTCTTCCTCATCAGACATCATGTCTATGGTGGCGCAATTCCATAGGTCCACCTCGTCTTCTGCCAGGACACTGTGTCTCGCTTCCAGCAGCTGTAAAAACAATCGGTAAAAACAATAAGTACTGCGCAGTACACTGCATATTGACACAACACATCTATTAATGCACCCGAAAAATAGTCACACTGACCAACAACGAGTCTGATCTAAAAGTCACAGTAAAAAGTAAAAAAGAAACAGTAAAAGTCACTTACACACAATGGCGTCATTATCCGCATCAAGTGAATCTGGACTTGCAGACAGAGCTCTCAGTAAATAAGAGGTCACGGCCTCGTTGTGGGGCGAGGTCAGTCTGTGAAAAACAAAATGTACGGTTAAGATCGGTCAATAACGTGTCTGAACATTTCCTCATACAGCAGAATGAAAGCATATTCTTTAAACTTACCCTCGCTCCGGTTCGTAGTGCAAACAATTTGTCTCCGAGTTGTGGAGACGGCGTTCTGCTTCCTGTAAATTACAAGACCAAAAAATACACTTTAATAACCAAACTTAGACTGGTTCTGCTTCTTCATTTGTTGTTTTACTTTTAGCTTAGCTAGCAGTCACTGAATATATTCTTACCGCCGTTTGGGGATTGTGCACCGTCTCCTCTTGTTAGTTAGTCTCCTCCACACGAGTTTACTGCGGTGAACTGCTGAGTCATATCGGCAGCAAACACAGCAAGCTGGCAGACAGCCCACTGATAGCGTTCAGCTGTGTCTTCGTCCATGCTGAGGAGTTTCCGGGTGTTGAAGGTGAGACGCCGTCCAGACATTGTAGTTCACGAAACAGCAAAGCAGCGAAAAACACGCGACATGGAGGAGACTGTCTGAATATACAGGAGTAAAAACAGGACTGATGATATGCTCGTCTTGCGAGGTCTTCCGTTTGAATCATGCCGAGCTCGCACGTGATTGGACGAGGGCTAGACGGCTCGTCGGGCTCCTCCAATCACATGATCATTGTTTACGGAAGAGGTCACTGTAGTCATGCCACTACGCACAGTGGTTGAGCTCTAGCGGACTGTGATGTTGTTTGCATGGAGTGCACATTTGACCTTTGTGGCAAAGCCTGGTTAAAACTAATTGTTGAAATAAATTGTTTTGTGTATCTTTTTTTATTGAACATTGACCATTGCTAATGACCATACACAGTAATTAATCTAGCATACTTTCATGAAATAAATCAATTCAAGCTAAAATTTAAGAGTCTATAATTAGACTATACCAAGCCTCATCTATTTATACCAGAGATGAATGAAGCTAATACCTTTTAGAGAAATGTCACCTCTGTGTGGGGAGTGAAACTCCCCCTGCTCCCCTGGTTTGCATTTCTATAGCTCACAGCATGTTCATTTACATGTTAAAGCCTCCCCTAGAATTAGGGGAAGGGGGGACAACTGCCAAGCAAGGCCCACGACAATTTACAGTTTCCAGCAGTTTTCTGTGTTGCCTGTAAATTGCCGCGCGCAGCCGTAAACCTGAAATTCCACGGCAATTTACAGTGCCGCATACCGACGGAAATCCCTCTTTTCATGCAGTGTCCGCTCCGCTAAAAATACGCACCGGGTCTATTTTTTGACAGACGCCGCGCAACGAAGCCGCAATTTCCACAGACCAAATGAGTCAAACAGGAAGTCCGACGCAGAAAAGACGAGAGTATCTGGTCAATTTTCAAAATAAGAACACCCATGAAAACCCTGGAGTGTATTTCACATCGCTACAACAACATGACATCAAAGTTTGTGGCCCCCAGCAGGTAGAGAAATCTTTTCTTTGTTTGTTGATTTGCGGAAACACTGGAGGTAAAAACCTCCAGTGTTTCCGCAAATTATCGCGTGACATCATGATCTCGCGATCCGTCAATTCCAGCCGCCTGCGTGCACGCACCGCTATAGATACGCTTCCAGTGGACATTGACGCCCGGCACAGGATGGAGGAGTCCGTGCCACGGCCGGACCACGCATGCGACGGATCCAGTGTACACCCGGGGTTATGGCATTCCCTTTCGTCCCTCCCCCATATAGGAATAGATGAAGTGGTGCAATTTGTATTAACATGACATGTTTCAGTAATCTCATCGGTAAGTAGTATTTCTTAAGTTTCACCACACTGTTCTCATCTGCTCATGGTGTTTGCTGACATGGCTACAACATGGTTAGACTGACTAAAACATTGCCTAAACTTCCCATACCAAAGTATGGCTATGTCGGAAACGTTTGTTTTTCCTTTCAGGCGTGCAGGGTTACGTGCTTGCTAGCTACCATTTCAAGATTGTTCGCCTACGGAAAGCTAGGAAACCTAATGATGTTGCGTGTCTCTCCATATCTCAATGTACGTTCATGTCTTACCCAATGTACAATTTCTCTATTAACACTATGTAAGAGTATGTACACCTCTTTGTACATCCAACCATCGAACACAGTCTCATTTGGCCATACATGAAAAATCTACTTAAGCTTCCACTTTTCGATAGAAATACATACTTCCTACGGGCACTGCACTAGTGTTTATTTAACAATGATTTAGAGTGTTTCCATATTATTGTCCTGTACTGAACTTAAGTACCATTACGTTGACTAACCAACAAACCAAATGTTTTCTCACTTATTATTACATTCATCTAGACCTGCCAGAAATGATTAAATTAATGAGGGAGTGTGTGGAGTGTGTCTGGGCATTTAGTTTAGTTTAGTTTAGTTTATTAAGGATCCCCATTAGCTGGTATCGTAGTAACCAACTAGTCTTCCTGGGGTCCACAAAAACAAAAACAAAACAACACAAAACAATCAATCAATCATATCATCAACAAAAACCACACTCATTTCACATTTAAATACAATTATAATATACCTAATGATAAAAACTTAAGAACATGCGACATTTAATTTTCATAAATCTAAAATTTCATTTTCTCTGAAAACCAAACTGAACACTCTACATGCAGCTTAGTCAGCAATTACAATCTTAAATGAGATTTCAGTTTCTTTTTAAATACCTGTTTACTTTCAGTACAACGGAGATAATGAGGCAGATTATTCCAGAGGGTTATTGCTCTACAAATAAAAGATCGTGATAAAGCATTTGTTCTTGGGCGAGGCAGTACCAGCTGACCATTGCTGGACCCTCTAGTGCTATGATCATGCACAGTATTTCGAAAAACAGTTTGTTCAAATATCAAATCTGGTGTTCTACTGATCAAAACTGACTTAAACAATACAGCTGTGTTTACTGCTAACCTGTTTTCTACTGTCAGCCATGAGAGGGAATTGTGCATACGGTTAATGTTTGATCTGGATGAGCAACCCAACACCAACCGTGCAGCCTTAATTTGGGCAATCTGCAGCTTTCTAAGCTCACCTTTAGCGGCAGATGTCCAGACCACAGAACAATAGTCAAGGTGACATAATACTAAACTTTGCAGGATCTGACACAAGAGGGGGCGAGCAACAAAAGAAGCACATTTCCTGGAGATACCAACAGCTCTTCCCATCTTTGAGATGATTAGATTAATATGATGACTAAAGGAAAGCCTGGAGTCCAATATTACACCAAGAAGTTTGACACTCTCCACTTGTTCAACAGTCAAATTATATAACTTTAAATCCAGCTTTGGACTACAAGATAGTTTATGTTTTGAACCTAATAAAATGCTTTTTGTTTTGGGAATATTAAAAACTAACTTATTAGAAAGAACCCAATCGTACACTACTTGCAATTCCATATTAAGGACATCATTAAGTTCCTTGCATGAATGGGCAGCATAATACAAGGTTGAGTCATCAGCATAAAATAACATTTTTGCACTTTTTGTAGCCCAAGCAAGATCATTAATAAATTCAGTAAACACTAATGGTCCAAGGCAACTGCCCTGAGGCACACCACACACTGGATCCCTGCTGTTCGATATGCCACCATTCAAATATACCTGTTGTGATCTAGAAGACAGATAATTATGGATCCACTTTAGCGCCAGTGGTCCAAAACCATAACATTCTAGTTTCTTTACCAAGAAAAAATGGTCGAGCAAATCAAAGGCAGCAGTGAAATCTAACAACACCGCCCCCACCATCAGAGAATTATCAATGGCTCTAAACCAGTCATCAGTCATATTTATCAAAGCAGTAGATGTGGAGTGGCCAGTTCTATATGCATGTTGAGATATAGTTATTAAATTATTCACAAAGAAATAATCATGTATTTGCATATATACAACTTTTTCCATGATTTTGCTCAGGACAGGAATAATGCTAATCAGTCTGGAGTTGCTCTCATTAAGAACAGATTTTTTATCTTTGAGTATTGGGATAATTTTAGCTGTCTTCCACAACATAGGACATGTGCATACACATAGACATCTATTAATGATATAAGTCACAGGAGATGAAATACAACTAGCAGTAATCCTTAATAAATTACTATCCAGATTGTCTACACCAGCTAGTTTGTTGCCAGGGAGACAGTAAAGAAGCCTTTCCACCTCTCTGACTTCAACCTGGTGAAATTCAAAAGTGCATACTTTGTCTTTCATTATAATATTAGTGATTACATCATTTGATTTATGGTTGTCAGAGGTGTTCATGCTTTCTCTAAATTGAGATACTTTTTTTTATAAAGAAATTGTTAAAGTGATCAGCGATGTCATTTGGCTTAGTGAGAGCAAAACCGTTTGATTCAACAAAAGCAGGACAAACATATGTTTTCC
Source organism: Cephalopholis sonnerati (assembly GCA_019142605.1). Lineage (NCBI taxonomy): Eukaryota > Metazoa > Chordata > Actinopteri > Perciformes > Serranidae > Cephalopholis > Cephalopholis sonnerati. Next base: position 4,995,740 of record JAGQAX010000016.1, read on the forward strand.
GACCCATCATTTCATTAAAAACACTCCATAGATTTTTTCCATCAAGTTTAGCATTATTTAATCTCTGTTTACAGTAATCCCTCTTTTTCATTTTGTTTAATTTTGTGACTAGATTACATAAAGAGCAATACTTACGTCTGTCATCAATTAATCCAGATCTTATAGCAACCTTTTTAGCAGGTCAGTCCATGGGGCTCTTTTATGCTTGACAGTAAAATTTTTTAAAGGAGCATGCTTGTCTACAATCTCCATATACTTGGACATACAGTGAGTGCAACCTCGGGGTCATCCTCATTATATACATCACTCCAATTTATAATTGATATATCATTGATAAAGCAATCTTCATTAATTTTTTATATGAACGAGTATAAATAATATTTGCTCTGATTTTCTGAAGTTTTATCTTTCTAGTAACAGCAATTAGATTATGGTCACTAAAACCAATTGGCACCGAGACCACTTTGGAACATTGATCAGGAACATTAGTGTAGATGTGATCAATACATGTATTCACGATGATACCATCACTATCTATACTAGTTCTGGTGGGCTGAGTGACAATCTGATACAGATTATAAGCATTCAAAATAGAAAGTACCTTGTTCTTATTTGTACCGGGCTGACCCAGCCAATCAATGTTCATATCACGTCAGATAACTTATCAAACATATCACACAGACCATTAAGATATAGAGCGTCAGCACTAGGAGGACGGTAGAAACAGCATACTAAAATTGGCTTAAGATGAGGTAGGTGAACTTGTACACAAAGAGCTTCAATATCATCTCTCATACTTTGGCGGGAAAATCATTCTGAACATAAATGGTGACTCCTCCTCCAAACTGATGTCTATCTTTTCTAAAAATAGAGAACCCCTCAATATTTATGTCAGAGTCAGTAAAAAAGTCATCAAGATGTGTTTCAGAAATAGCAAGAATATTAATACAATTACTTCTAACAATAACTTCTATGTCCTCAACCTTATTGCGCAAGCTGCATACATTAATATAAGCTAAGGCTAGCCCCTTTTCAAGACCAAGTTTAGTGCAGGGAATATCAGTGAATGAGTCATATGGACTCACATTCAAAACCTAAAATAAAAACATGCTAAAAGAGCCAGGGAGTTACTTTTGAGTCCCGGAACAGCCGACCATTTATGTAGAGCTTGTCAACAGTCAGTGCCACTTTACATTTTTGAGCCCTTTTTTCCTTCATGATAGGTAACAGAACTTTTCTTCTAGCATTGATCTCTGCAGGAAAGTGGTCATTCAGCCAGAAGGAGGTCCCCCTCAGTTCCTTTCCATGGCTCTTCACCATTTCTTTCTGCTTGTAATGTTCAAAACAAGCTATTATTGGCTGTTTTTTACCCTCTTGTGGTTTGCCTAGTCTATGAACTCTGGAAAAGGCAATGTCATTAACAACCTCAGAAGAAAATTTGAGGTGTTTGGACATGAATTCTCTCACAGTTTTTTCAGGGACAGCATTGTCCTCCTGAATGCCAGAAAAAACTAAATTATCTCTCATATTTCTGCACTGAATGTCCAAAAATGTTTCTTTCATACGCTTGTTGTCCTGCATGAGAGAGACTAAAGATTGTTGGACCTTATTCACTGCTTCTTTGAGAGTAACATTTTCCTTTCTTAAATCTTCCACCTGTTTTTGGCTGAAATCCAGGCTGATTTTCAAATCATGGATCTCCATTTCTAACCACTCAAGAATGTCCAGTTTACTTAATCTTCTATTAATTGATTCAAATATTGCCGCATCTACTTCCACGGTGGCCATACCTGCACTTTCTGTTAAAGGCCTACGAGGCCTAAGATTTTCAGATGGAGGCTTATCTAAAGCCACCTTATCACAGTTTTTGCTTGGCATTTCACCACTGGATGGCCTGGATGGAGTAGGCCTCAGGCTGCAGAGCAGTGGATGGAGTAGGCTTCAGGCTGCAGAGCTGTGGATGGAGTAGGCCTCGGGCTGTTGTAGTCTGGCTGCTGCTGGATGGACCTTGCAGGGCCTGAAAGCCTTGCAGCAGCTAGATGACTGGGCCAGAGAGTCTGGGCCTGAGAGCCTGGGTGCTGCTGGATGGGCCTAGTTGGGCCAGAGAGCCTAGCTGCCTCTGGATCCAAAGATCTGATCAAAATCTCTCTTTGTGAACTACATCCATGGCTCTTAACTCCATAAAAGACTCATATAACTTTGTTCAACTTGTATAAAATGTGTATTAATTTAAAAAATATTTCCAGAATTAAAAAAAAATTAGAGGACTTGTTGCCTTGTTGTGCAGTGCTGCTGGTGCAGGCAGTACGGCTGTATCCCACAAAGCAGGTTATGTGAAAACTCAGAGTAAGTGAACCCTGAGATGAGGGAAACTCTGGGTTTTCCGTTCCAGAATGAGAGGTAACTTAGGGCGCTTTCACACTAGGCAGTGCACCCTTAAACTCTGTGTCAGTCACCATGGTAACTGACTCTCTGAACCTAACCTGCTTGCTGGCAGGTTTACTTGAAGAAACGCTGAGTCTGACAGGGGCTGTACTTTCCTTCTCAACACAATCATGTTGAAACAGAAATAATTCAAATAGTTTTACAACAGGAGGATAATTAAGATTTGTTTAAATGAGCTCTCACTCTCTACAGTACTACGTCTCATCAGTCCGTCATTTATCTGAACAATATTCTCCGGCGGGACATCGAATATCAATCAATCAATCAATCATTTTTATTTATAAAGCCCAATATCACAAATCACAATTTGCCTCAAAGGGCTTTACAGCATACAACATCCCTCTGTCCTTTGGACCCTCACAGCGGATAAGGAAAAACTCCCCCAAAAAAACCCTTTAACGGGGAAAAAAATGGTAGAAACCTCAGGAAGAGCAACTGAGGAGGGATCCCTCTTCCAGGATGGACAGACGAGCAATAGATGTTGTACAGAACAGATCAGCATAATAAATTAGCAGTAATCCATATGACACAATCAGACATAAAAAGAGACAGATATTATATTAATAACATGATTATATACAGTACAGGCCAAAAGTTTGGACACACCTTCTCATTCAATGCGTTTTCTTTATTTTCATGACTATTTACATTGTAGATTCTCACTGAAGGCATCAAAACTATGAATGAACACATGTGGAGTTATGTACTTAACAAAAAAAGGTGAAATAACTGAAAACATGTTTTATATTCTAGTTTCTTCAAAATAGCCACCCTTTGCTCTGATTACTGCTTTGCACACTCTTGGCATTCTCTCGATGAGCTTCCGCAGACAAATGTCTCTGATGTGCGCGCGGCCATCAGACGAAAGTGTAACAATGAGCAGTTCAGCCAAAAAAAGGAGCATAATGTGTGGTGTGTGTTTCTGTATGGTGTGAGGGGTTAGGGGTGCAATAATAAGGAATTTTGTTTTTCATTGTTCAATATTCCTCAGTGTTCTTTCAAGTTTATAGGTCTGCTGCCTGAAATGAACCCATCGTATTTCTACAAAGTGTACTAAAGTACCAATATTTGAAAATTTAAGTTTTGTAATGAAAATGTGTATGGTTCAAATACATTAAAGTATTTTTTTCACCTGGAAGTAGTCCCACAAGTCTTTCAGCCTTTAGTATACTGATAATACATTTGCAAGAATGTGCAAGGTAGAAAGTAGTATAGCAAAGTAATGATAAAGTATATTGATTATTAATTGCAAAGTATGCTTTTTTAGTAATTGGAATAAGCCAAAAGTATAATTAAGCATATTATTACCACAGTAAGAATATCTTAAAAGTATAAAGCTTGTATATTTTTAAGACACTAACAACTAATTTTTAATGTACTTATAATACAAACAAAGTACACTTTAATTTTACTAATTAATCATATATTAGTACATATAAAGTCATATACTTAAAGTATACTAAATATACTTTAAGTTGTTCCACTTTAGCACATAAAAGTACACTAAATACACTTCAAGTTGAGCTTTTCTACAATTTAATTACAATTAAAATATATTTAGTACAAAATTAGTTGTTCCAAAATAGCATGCTTCAAGTTAACTAATCATAAACACACTTGAATACACAAAAGTACGTTATATTTTAGTACACTTAGCACATTTATTTTTCACCTGGGTCCTCTTAATGTACTTATATTTATTTTACCAACTCAACCAGGTTTACCAGGCAAACTGTTGAAATTATCATCATAAGTTGTAGAAATCCAAGATAACATCAGACAGCATTCATTAATTGCAGGCCAGAGTGTCAGCAGTTTTTAATAGTATCTTCTAATATTGTGCATATATCACCAAGTATGTAAATAATCACCAAATAAGTAAGAAACTGCAGTGCTGCCACACACACTCTGTTTCTCCACTCACCTCACCTAGCACATTCTCATCATAATAAAATAGATCAAAGTTCACAGGGTTCTGAACACCAGTCTCCTGGGGAAGGTTCCGGATTTGTGGTCCATCCATTGCCCCAGCCTGTAAAAGTGGACCGCTCATGTCAGCTTCCTCTTCAGTCCTGTCAGTGCATTGGTCATGTGATCACAGCCTACCAAAATACAGGGGTTATGCATGAATAACTGGCTTATCATTACATGGGATTTATTCAAATTACTTTTCATAGAAAAACACACAGACAGTGCATGAGATGGGACATTGCTACTGTAGCATATACTGTAGGTAGCAATGTTATAGATTTCCAAGATCCCTTGATGATATGTTCTACTGAAACCACCAGCTGGCCGAAAGTTTTCACTTACAGTATTCTACATAGATATTCAAGTCCCTGGAAAATAAATCCTTAAACCTTTGATGAGCCTTTAACTTCTTGTAGCACCTTACAAAACAAAACTGGTTGTTGTTGTTGTTGTTGTTTTTTTTTTTTTTTTTTTTACCAAGTAATCGCTGTGATTTGAATGTTTTTTTAGCCAACAAAGGTGGTTGTTTTTCAGTGCTCCAACCCTGTGTTCCACCAAGGATTATGCCATAAAAAGCAGTTGTTTTCTTTACAAGGACATTGCTGCATTTCGAACCAGGTTTCTGACAACAAAAGCCGGTATGTATCAAAGCATTGCTCCTAGATTATGATATCTCACTGATAAGAATTTATTGAATAAATAACTAAGATAGCCTTTGTTCTTTCAAACCTCACAGTGTGACCAATCGAGCTCAGCAAGGCCACACAGCAAGTTGAGCTTGCGGCAAAGTGCAAAGGTTGTTACTGCTGGTTTGTCCGTAAGACAAAGCAGTAAAGCCCATGATTAACAGTGTAATTTCATTATAAGAAAATGGATAACACTAAAATATTTCCTGCTTCCCACTGGCACTGAAATGTAGGAACAGTGTAAGAAAGAACATAAAAACAACAAAATGGGGGAATAAGGGGGTAACAAAAGGGTATTTACAAAAAAATGAGAAATAAGTTATACTGTAAGTATTTTTGTAAACACTGTGTGCCAAACAATATGTTCTTTCTAACCTCCATCCCATTCACAAGAACCTCCATTTCTGTGTCAATTTATAATACTCGACCTCAAGGGGAGAACACCAAATATGTTGGGAACAATACTGGTCGTCACACGGAGGCACCGAAAGTGGGGATCTATGCCTCATTAAGGGCCTGACCTTGTGATAAATCTACAATTAAAGTATCAAGTTGGCTATCAGAAATTATTAATAATGATTAATAATAATTTTTAATCATGTTAAATGATGTGACTTAATTTACACCAAATCACCTTGTGGGGCAACATTCCCAAAATGGGAAAATGATTGCCAGTAAATGGTATCAGTCTCATAAAGTTCATCTAACTATTAATTTGGAAATTTGATCAATAATTAAATTAATATCATAACCAAAATTAATAGTAAAGCCTAAAGGATTTCGGAGTTCTTGATGTAGCAGAGGTTGACTATTCATTCACTCTTGTACAACATTAAACAGACAGCAGGTATGATTCCAAAATTATATTTATTCATAACGGAAGCAAAGCAAAACGAACCACACAATTTCTAACTAACTAATTATATACAAGCTCGGTGTGTGTGTGTGTGTGTGTGTGTGTGTGTGTGTGTGTGTGTGCGCGAGAGAGAGAGAAAGACCAAGGCAGGTTTGGTAATCAAAGAGCCATTTGGCCTACAAAACAAAATGGCTGACAACAGAGAACTACAAAATGGCCAAATCAAAGCTGGCTTCAGATCAGGGGAGGTGTTTGTCTGACCATGTGGTCAGGACAAAGACAAAGGAAAAGAAGCGGGAACTTTGAGCTGCCTGTTTGGGTGTAGCTCTGTTGAAAGCAAATTTGTAGCTGACTCTATGTGAATGCCATTTGTGTCGCAAAGGGTCTGGGTTAGTGCAGAGGATCTTTGTTGCGTGCAAGATGTTGTCTGTGAAAAGCATTAACAAACTAACATCACTTAGCTTTGGTAAAACCAACTAATCAATAACCTAACTGCAGGCAATCATAACAATACTCACTAAACAGCATTAAATCACAAACAACAAGTTAAACAGTTTTGCTTAGCCTGTACAGCTGTGATAAAGCTATGCCCAGTTGTTACATTACCAATTCTTGAATGGATGGAGGGAAGAGTTGGTTTGTGGTGTGCTGCTTTTGTTAGCCGGCAGAAGAAGGCTGGAAAAAGCTGGGGTTCCAGAAGCAGTCTTTGTTGTGTCCTTGTTCAAAGGTGCAGATCCGAGGAAGCTGGTTGCTCGGTGTCTTTGCAGAGTTAGACGTTGGGTACTAACTCAACTTGGTTATCCTTGCTGCTGGAAGATTAATTTCAAACCTTGTGTTTGGAACACCACCTTCTTTGGTTACAGGCTGTGCTCCTGCTTGAGCGAGGGCACGAGAATCTTAAGAGAAAGAATAAAAATCTTGCGAGCAATTTTTCTCCCTCTCGATGGTTCAGGGCAAGGAGCAAGGGTCTGTCTGGCAGCCCCGCAGGGAAGAGGAAGACCGTCCGGGCCAGTCAAAGGCCCAGGAGCAAGAGAGAGACTCTCTGAGAGAGCAGAAACTTCTCTTACAGTTGCCTGGTGACATCACAGAGGGGCATGTCACTGTAAAAGTACTGTCCAATCGAGCCTGACTGGTCTCACTTGGGTGTGACCATGAGGCATCCTGTGGAGATGAGTGTCAACTAGCTGTCAGTACATGAGGTTTCTTACCATTTCAGATGGCAAGAGGAGAAGCCTTCACATGTCCAGTTTAGATTTTAACAAATGGCAAATCATCTGTGGTCCAGTGAATCCCAACACTTCTCTTGGTCTTCTCCTTGTTTGTTGCCATTCATCACCATGACGAACCACTGATCAGCTGGCTCATGTCTATGCCTCAACAATTATAAGGTACTTTGCATTGACCATTATGGTTGAATGTGGGTGTGTAGAGGGCAAGATATGAGGCTGGTCCACATGTGGACAAGTCCAAGTTGATTTGGGAATTATAAAAGGAAATTGTGTATGAATGGTTTTATTAATCAGAATATATAAATTATAAATTTCCTTATTTGTATGTACGTAAGCATTTTGTGTGGATTTTCCTCACAGTTTTATAACTGAGGCCCCTGGAATCCCATGTGTGCTTCTCTGGAAATACAGTTTATATTTTCAAAACACGCTAACAGCGACTCCATATTCTTAAGAAACTTTGTGGCCTTGGTGTTAGTCAGCAGACTGTAGAAGTAGTGTAAAAAAAACTACGGCTAAGAGTATTTAAACTTTTTGCCTCTGTGTGTGCTACTTTCATCTAAACTAAGAATCTAGGATTGTGTCAATAGCAATCAAAACTGTTGGCTAACCACAAAAGCCCTTGACCCAACTTTTTACAGAGAGGACGAGAAAGAAAGGAAGGACTATTTTGGCAGATAGCTCTCATCCTCACTTCAGCCAGTTAGAGTTCTTAAGCTCTGGGAGGCACTTAAGAGTTCCTCTGGCAACTAAAAGTCTATTTCAGAAGTTCTTCATCTCGAGTATCCTTAAGTCAACAAAGTAACTGCAACAAAGTAACTGATGAGTTTTAAGCCACAGAAATCAATATGAAATGTTCAAACTGTTTTAATGATCTTGAGCTGGTTGCATAAAGCACCTTACGTTAAGATTTTACTTTAAGTCTGAATTAAGGTTTCCATGAAAAAAAATGGTTGCACAAAACATCATCAAGTCCTCTCTTTAAGGAATTAAGTTTTTCTCCATGTCTTGGTCTTACCCTTAAGGAGTTTCTTAAAGTTTGTTAAACTATTGCACAATATAAGATACCTCTTAACTGCAGTATGATAGAGTTTGTAGAGATTAATGAGAAAAATGAAGGCATCCCAAAAAGAGTCTTCCACGACTGGGAGAGCCCAATGGATGCTTAATGATGAGCAACTGATTTTGCACTTTAAATTTTACCAGAGGTCAATTTATGATTGGGACTGTGTGGGGTTGGATCACTCAACTTTCCACAGCTGTGCACTTCACAAAGGGCTTTACAAAATACAATGAAACAATGAATAAATACAGGTAAAGCATGCAATGGATAAAAACAAAAGCAATTAAACAATAAAAACTATGCAAATAATTTTAAGTAAAAGAAAAGACCATAAAACATAGAGCAAATCCAAGCTAGTGAGGACCCAAAAAGAAATATTCTAAAGACCAAGCACTAGACAATTTAAGGTGGGACAAAGGCCATTTTAAAAAAGATAGGTCTTCAGTTGTTTTTTAAAGGTTTCTAAGGAGACTGCAGACCATAAACCCAATGGACGAGAGTTCCATAGTGTTGGAACCACTACTTCAAAGGCATGATCACTTTTTGTTTTGAGTCTGGAGCGTGGGACAGCCTGGCCCTAGTCAGAAGACCTAAGAGACCCACTGGTGACATAGGGATGAAGGAGGTCACAGATGTATTAAGGTGCCTAACCATGGAGGGCTCTGTATGTGAGAACGAGTACATTAAAATGAATCCTTTACCTGATGGGAAGCCACTGTAAAGAAATTAAAATGGGTGTGATGTGTGTTGTCCTGCTGGACCTGGTTAACAGCCTAGCAGCAGTGTTCTGGATTATCTGTAGATGGCTCAGAGACGATTTGTTGAGACAAGTAAAAAGAAAATTACAGTAGTCCAGTCAGAAGGACCTAAAAGCATGAACAGTCATCTCTCACTCAGGTCGAGAAACCACAGACCTGAGCTTTGCAATATTTATTTGTTGTATTAAACAAATACGGGTTAGTGATTTCATGTGGTGATCAAAATGCATGGCCTGATCAAAACTAAGACCAACATTCCTATAATTTGACCATATAGCTGAAGACAGGGACCCAATACTCTGGACAACCTTTGAATATCCACCCTGGTTGAAAATTAAGATATATTCTATTTAACCTTTTCCAAGCCATATACCAGAAAAAAATCTGCATTGACTTTTCTGCAAACCACAGATATATTACATCTGTAGATAATTTTGTAACATTGAAACTTTACATGTCTCATCAATGCTGTAGTAAATGTGTGGTTAGGTTTAAGCACAAAAACCACTTAGTTATGGAAAACATCATGTTTTGGCTTTAACACCCACATTTGGTGGTTCAAGTGCCACTGGGAAGAACACAGGGTTCTGTGCTACAAACACTGGTGGAAACACCACGAAAGGTCACCCAAAAGCAACCGGTATTGTTGTTTGTTGGTCTCAAACAGTGGTCTGCAGCTTGGCAGGCATCTCACCCAGGTGTCATGCCACCCACTATTCTCTTTACCCACCAATGACAAAGTCAGCTCATATAACAGACACTATAGAAACATTGATATGCAACGTATGAGACTGTATGCGTGGTTTGCAGAAATTTACAGCACAATGCTAACATTTGCTTTTGCTAACTGGGCTGAGCTTTTTATGAAGTTCCACCCTCATCTGCACACTGTGCCAAGGAACGTCGTGAACACAGCAAAATGAGAGAGAAATAAGAAAATACAGGCAGAGGGCAGAGTTATTGAGAGGGAATACTTTTGTAAGTCTATATATTGTTTTTAGGAAATTGTTTTTAGGATTCTGTGTTGTACCACAATGTGTTGCTGAACAGACTCCACTCAGGCAAGGCTGCAGGCCCTGATGGTGTCAGCCCCATGGTGCTCAAAGCCCGTGCCCCCCAACATGAGCCTGAGTCTCCAAAGGGTCCCCGTATGGTGGAAAACATTGTGCCTTGTTCCTGTGCCAAAGACACTGTGTCCCAGTGGGATACAGGGGCCAGTGCCGCATCATGAAGACCCTGGGGAGACTCATCCTGGAGGAGCTCTGGCCCATGGTCAAGCCCCTCCTACACCCCCTCCAGTTCGAGCCAAGGATGCCATCATTTACCTGCTAATCTGTGTCTACGCTCACCTGAACAAGCCAACAAGCACTGTGAGGGTCATGTTTTTTGACCTCTCCAGGTGCTTTCAACACCATCCAGCCAGCTCTACTGGGTGAGAGGCTGACAGCGATGCAGGTGGATGCCCCCCTTGTGGCCTGGATTGTAAACTACCTGACTGGCAGACCACAGTATGTGCGCTTGCACACTGTGTATTGGACAGAGTGGCCAGCAGTACTGGTGCCCCACAAGGTACTGTCCTTTCCCCCTTCCTCTTCACCCTGTACACCATGGACTTCAACGACCACACAGAGTTCTCTGATGACGCTGAGTGACCCCTGATTCCATCCAAGGGGATAGAGCCCTCTACAAGAGGGGCCAGACCTGTCTCTATTTCCTGTGGAGGCTGAGGTCCTTCAAAACCTACTGGACAATGCTGAGGATGTTTAATGGATCTGTGGTGGCCAGTGCTGTCCTGTTTGCTGTTGTGCTGGGGCAGCAGGTTGAGGGTAGCAGACGCCAACATACTCAACAAACTGATATGCAATGCCAGTAACGTGGTAGGGGTGAAGCTGGACTCTATGGTCACAGTATCAGAGAGGAGGAGGTTGTCTAAGATGTGTGTCATATTGGACAATGTCTCCCACCCAGTTGTTTGCAGTTGTTTTTTGCAGAGACATTGCTGCTTTTGCGGCAGGGATAATGCCCCTCAAACCAGATATTTTGAGACAAAATTATTTTTACTAACTATAACCAAGTGGGTTTTTTGTGCCTAAATCTAACCACACATAAACCACAGCTTTCTTAACATGTAAAGTTCAAATGTATCCACTACATAATAATGTGCAAATGTAATGTATTCATGGTTTGCAGAGGAGTACAATGTCAACATTTATTCTGGCAATTTGATTGCTGAATTAACGTTTGCGGCTGGTGGGGTACCTCATGTACCCCACTATTGACCAGCTGAGTATAGATACATTTTACTGACACATAGTAGTATTTTTTATGTAATAGATGTCTATAGTTTCTCATTTCTTACAAATGCATACTTACCAAAGAAACTATAGACATCTATAGTTTCTTACCAAAGAAACTATAGATGTCTATAGTTTCTTTGGTAAGTATGCATTTGTAAGAAATGAGATTGCGAAGCGGCTGGGGCTGCCCCCTGAAAGTCAGAGATTAATATCATCAGTCAGAGACTCCTCAAGGTCGGACAATCATCTTTTTTTTTGCCAGTCAGTGTGGAGTGTTCTGGAGCTTTTTGGACCACATTTTGCTGCAGAGTCAATGCTCCTCACTGTCAAGCTACTCTTTGTTACATGCAGCTGCAGACACAGAGGCTTTGCCCGATCGATAACGTTATCCTCTGTCTTTTGCTTGGAAGTGGTGAATTTACATCTCACAGCAACTTAATACGATACAGTCTCTGTTGGCATTGTGGCAAAAGATGTTGTTGTACATACCCGATCTGTCGTTAGCGTAGTTAGCCTGCATCGACTCAGAGGGCTAACTTGGGTTGGTTATTATATCACGAGCACTGTCACACTGAATGACCCGCCGAACCCCATTCAAACTCTCGAACTATATAGAACGGGTCGAATAGTTGGATATTCACATTGAATAGTCAAATCTGATTCGACTGACATAATTCTGAGTTGGGTGTAGTCCCAGAAGCAGCTTTATGTCAAGTTGTATGTCCACAGAAGTCCTTGGCTGAAGATATGAGATATGTGTTTATTGTTGTTGCCTTTGTTTTGCTCTCTTTGTATTTAGCCCCTTCTTGAACTCACTGTGGCCTATTGTATCTGACAGGAAAGTGGACAGGAAAGGAAGTGTTTGTGCTCCTGTGTGTTGCTACTGTTTTTTTGTTTTCATGTTAAATGCTATCAGCTGCTTGAAAAGTGTTTGCACCCATGCACATACACACACACACACACACGCACACACACACACACACACACACACACACACACACACACACACACACGCACACACTTGTCGGTTTGTGAAACTGCTTCCAGGAATTCCTTCATTGTCAAAAGGTAACCCTCAGTTGAACTTTAAGTCACATATGCAGAGTCGAATCTTACAGAAAAGAAATAAAAATAGCAGTTATTCCAAATTTGTATCACAATTTTTTGAACAATGATTAGGCTTTGCTTTGATCTTACATGGAAGACAACGTCCTTTCAGTTATTTAGCTATGATTCAAACTTTTGCTGTCACACACTGTCAGTCACTTTTATACTTTATAAAACAAGGTTCATCCATCTGTCCATCCTGAAATATACATTGCTTAGCCTTTGCCTTGTTTGTATTGTTGACCCATCTTAATGTGAGTTCTTGTGGGATTCTTGTCTGTTATTTTTAGCCATGCTAATAGCAACACATAGCAATGATGCTTGGTCTATTGATGCACCACTTTCTCCCAGACTGAAATATCTAAAAAAAGTGGATGGACTGTAAAACATTTTGTATAGACATTTGTAGTTCATGGAGGATCAATTTCAGTGACTTTGGCGATCCCCAGACCTTTACTGTGGTGGCACCATGAGGTTTACTTTTGTGGTCCGGAGTGAAATGTCTCAATGCCTTCTCATACTACATTTCGTATGATATCCTACCAATTAAGGGCCAACAAATGGCATTATATCCTTAACATAAAGTTAGGTTATTAATGTGAAGGTACAGAGGTAAGGTTTGGACAAGTCAGATTATTATGGGTAGGTTTAGGAAAAGAAACATGATTAGGATGTACCTTAAAATGACTCGAAGTTCAAAGGGTTCCGAACACCCAGCCTGCCTCCTAACTGGACTGCTTGGGTCAGTTTCCTGCTTTTCTCCCATTAGCGCATTGGTCACGTGATTGATGTGACTCTATAATACATGAGTTATGCATGAATAACTGGCTCATCTCTACTTGGGATATATACAAATTTTGGTGCATTACTTTTCACGGAAAAACATACAAACAGTGTATGAGAAAAGCCTGAATGTCTCAACAACTATTAAATAATTTGCTGGGACATTGCTCCTGTAGCACACGCGAAGCGTTGTTTCAGATTTTTCAAGATCCCTCAACAGTAAGTTCTACTGAAGCCACCAGCAAGTCAAAACTTTTCACTTACAGTATTTAGACAAATAAGTAAATGCAGCTGTTTGACAATACAGATATTCAGGGTCTCATGAGAATAAATTCTTAAACTTTTGATGATCCTCTGGCTTCTTGTAGCACCTTCATCAGGTCAAAATTTTCATTCTTCCAGTTCTTTATTTATGAACCAGTCTAGTCACCAGAAGAAAATGCTGACATTGTGCGTTTTAGCAAAACCATGGATAAGTTACGTCTGTACTTTTCATACATATCATTTCAACATTTTTTTAAGTGGCGTAATAGGGGATTGTGGGTAGGGTGACACCTGGCACAAAAAAACAAAACTGTTTTTACCAAGTCATCACTGTGTGTTGGATAGTGCCATAAGAGTGGCTGACGTGCTGACGTGCTGACGTACTGCGGTAAGCGTGTTTATTTCGAGAGGGTCCTGGCTGCGGACCGCGGAATGGGGCGGGGTCAGATGAAGGGCAGGGTTGTACATCCAACCCCGCCCCTCAGATGTTCTGATTAGATCGCACTCCAACGTCACAACGCACAACGTCAGCACTGTTTGGCGGCAACCGGAAACTATATCAAAACAAGTAGCAAGCATGTAGAAAGGAATGAAGAAGCAGAATGAAATTAAAAGAATGGAAGGAAGGTGAGAAAATATATAGGTTGCTGAAGGAGTAACGTTCGCCTGTTTGATTATGAGGTGTTAATGATCCATCAACTGCTTCGATGTGTTAATTTTAAATTCATACAAATCAGCTGGGTCGATCGACTCATATGTGGCTTTCTCTTGTTAACAGCGGCAGCCCATGTTCGTTGCTCTTTTTAGTCGGTAAATGGGATAGTGCCCGTGCTGCTGGAAAAACAGTAAAAAAGGGTAATGGGTAACGTAAAAAACGGTAGAGTAAAAAAGTGAGTAACGCAGTAAAGTTTATGGGGTGCTGTTTGTAAAGTTGGTCATGCTGAAAATAACAGCAACATTTTGTCACATTTAGCTTAAAATCATGTTTTAAAAAGTGGTGTGAATTTTTGAAAGTCACTTTTTAGCACATTTAACACAATATTTGTTAACTTTGAAAATTTATTAAATAATTAAATCTAAATCTAAATGTTTAATCTAAAAGTTAAATCTAAATCTAAAAGTTAAATCTAAATGTTACGCCTAAATGTTAAATCTAAATCTAAATGTTTAATCTAAAAGTTAAATCTAAATCTAAATGTTAAATCTAAATGTTATGCCTAAATGTTAAATCTAAATCTGAATCTAAATCTAAATATTAAATCTAAATGTTTTGGGTGAAACTAAATATTTAACTAATATGCAAATTCAAGATGCCGGCAACCGGAAGTACCAAAATAAAAGCTCGAGGAGGTCAAAGTCTGTTTATAATGTCAAATAACGAATAAACAGCAATCTTTTCTGGAGAAATTGACTCTTGGACATAGATTACAGTGATAATAACTTCCCAAAATAACAAATCCGTTTGGAGAAACTATATTTTACGAGTACCTTGAGTTTTTAGTGTCACTTTTTTGCGGGACTTATAACCTGTAGCCACTACAGTCAGTCACAAGGGGGCGCACTTTGACTGATCTACCCCCGCCTGACTCCACCCGGTGCAGTCTGCTGTTGGTCATACATGCCCTGCTGGCATGGCCGAATCGCCGTTAGCCGAAAACATCGGGAGAGCTGTTTTGGTGGCCATTCGCACATTTTCGGCAACCACCACAGAGCCAGTGCCACCACAAGCCAGAAAAGATCACTGTTTATTCGTTATTTGACATTATAAACAGACTTTGACCTCCTTGAGCTTTTATTTTGGTACTTCCGGTTGCTGGCATCTTGAATTTGCATATTATTTAAATATTTAGTTTCACCCAACACATTTAGATTTAATATTTAGATTTAGATTTAGATTTAGATTTAACATTTAAGCGTAACATTTAGATTTACCTTTTAGATTTAGATTTAACTTTTAAATTTAGATTTAACTTTTAGATTAAACATTTAGATTTAATATTTAGATTTAGATTTAGATTTAACTTTTAGATTAAACATTTAGATTTAACATTTAGATTTAGATTTAATTATTTAATAAATTTTCAAAGTTAACAAATATTGTGTTAAATGTGCTAAAAAGTGACTTTCAAAAATTCACACCACTTTTTAAAACATGATTTTAAGCTAAATGTGACAAAATGTTGCTGTTATTTTCAGCATGACCAACCTTACAAACGGCACCCCATAAAAGTTTACATTACAGATTTTGAAAGTACTGCTGGCAAGCTTCAAGCTATCAATGCAGTAACTCAGGCTCTAGGTAGGCTAACGTTACTTTAGATCCAAGGGTTAAGGGTTAGCTGTTCTTATTAAATATACATTATTCTGTGTTTACATAAGTGGAGAGTGAAGTGAATTAGGCAAATTATTTGACACAGCTGTTGTGCTATGCAGTCTGTTTTACCATGTCTGAAATTTTCAGCACCTTCTTTTGTTCAGTTGCATCTGTTTGACTGCTAATTAATGTCTGTAAAATTGTATTTTGTAAAGTCTAAATTTAGATAGTGTTGCATGTGCAAAGTTTGAGTGTTAATACTGTATGATGACATAAAATGATACTTGTTGCAAATGAGCAGTCATAAAAATAATTAAATATTCCTCCAGCTTAATGTACACAGTAGTAATGCATTACTTATTTCTATTCTCCCTCTACTGTAGGTGGACCACCCTATGGTGAGAAGCGCTGTGGCTGCTTCTCAGTGGTGTTCTGCAAAGGAACTGGGCGACAGAGTCATCCTGCCCCAAATTCTGAGAATGACCCCACTCTTCAGGGAAGCTGTTGATGACAGCTGGGAAGAGAGGATGGAGCCATTCCTGTTCCAGTTCAGATTTCAAGATGATTATGAGCTGTTCCAAGAGGATTGTGTGGACAAACAAAAGCTCAATGTTTGTGCCTCTTTTGAAGTGCGAAATAAAATTTAAAAAAGAGGTGAAAATAAATTGTCATTTTCTTTAATTACCAGACTGCTCTACTCCCTCTAATACTTGTCTTTACCCACATAGGCATTAAATCCTCATTACTGATGGTTATTGATCAAAAATGTCATTTTATTCATAATTTGTAAGAGTAGCAATAATCATCTCAATAATATTTGTGCAGTACTACTATTGACTTATTTGGTCAACAATATTATAATATTTTGCTATGGAACCACTTGACCCCCTGTAACCTTCTTAGGGACCACACTTTGAAATTCATCATTCAGTATTAAATCATAATTTAAATGCACAAGAATATATTTGGTTATATATTGTCATAAAAAGAATATATAAATGCAATAAGTAAAGTGAAAAAAAAAATCATATTTATGCATTTTATCTGTAAACTAGTTATAAATACGTTTCACTTGAGTAAAGATCTGTATTTGTAGGTCTTGCAGTCGTCCAGCAGACGGTGCTGTTACGCCACTGCCCACTAGAAGTCTGACTCCGCCCACAACCCATACGCCACCGCCCACTTGACGTATGACCCCGCCCATATATCACCCCGCCCCATTCAGCATGCTGCAGCGAGGGGTAATTGTTTCATTTCTGGTGTTTCTGTACTGCTCTGGCGAACTCTGACCAGCTAGTTTTCTGATTTTCCTCACTTCAGCTGTTAAACATCTACTTCACATCTTAACCCACACTAGTTCTGTTAATCACTCACTCTGCTTCTTTCAACGACTTTATTGTTAATCTTTGCTTGTTTACACACTATTAGCCTTGTTAGCTACATTAGCTTAACATTTAGCGATGGCTTCTTCTCCTGCTCTGTCTTGCTCAGTGTGCCAGATGTTTAGCTATTCCTCTGCCTCCTTTAGCAACAGTGGTAGGTGTGTTAAATGTAGTTTATTTGCTGCATTGGAGGCGAGGCTTAGTGAGTTAGAAGCTCGGCTCCACACCATGGAAAGTGTGTAGTTAGCCAGCCCCCTGTCGCCGGCGCGGAGCCATGTAGCATAGCCTCTGCTAGCGGTCCTCCGGTAGCAGCAAGGATTCTGGGTGACTGTACATGAGAAGCGTAGTTCCAAGCCAAAGTCCATGGCTAACCACCAGCCCGTTCATGTTTCCAACTGTTTTTCCCCACTTAGCGACACACCCGCTGAGGAGAAAACTCTGGTAATTGGCAGCTCTATTCTGAGAAACGTGAAGTTAGCAACACCAGCGACCTTAGTCAAATGTATCCCTGGGGCCAGAGCGGGCGACCCTGAGTCAAATTTAAAACTGCTGGCTAAGGCTAAACGCTAAACAAAACAGGAGAATTAAATGTGGATAATATCAGATAATCATTTAGATTTACTGAGCCTTACTGAAACCTGGCTGTGTCAAGATGAATATGTAAGTCTAAATGAATCCACTCCTCCTAGTCATAATTATATCCACATTCCTCAAGGCAGCGGCCGAGGTGGGGCAGTTGCAGCCATTTTTAACTCTAGTCTATTAATCAGCACTAAACCTAAACTAGATTATAAATCCTTTGAAAGCCTTGTCCTTAGTCCTTAGCCTAGTCCAGGGGCGTTTCTAGTCACCTTGGGGGCCCTAGGCAAGAGTGACCATGGGGGCCCTCCCGGCCCAAAAACACCAAGAAGATCATTCAATCCAGAAATCTTTTATTTTAAATAACAGAAGTGCACAATCATGTAAGAAAACTTTAAATACCATATAACATTTTTTTTGTGAAGAGGACGTGGTATGAAGATGTGGTGTGGCCTCAAACTGTGATGGTGGCGGGGCTGCCATGCTGCTGCTGCTGCTGCATGAAGGCATGTCCTGCTCACCTGAGGCTGATAGAAATAATAATAATAATAATAATGCATTCAGTTTATATAGCGCTTTTACATGACACCCAAATACCCACAATGTAAAAACAAGAAAAAACATACTGTAATTGTTTGACATTTATTTGTGTTATTGCATTAAATCAGATCATATCATGATAGATTTGAAAGGAGAGCATATCACTGTAATCTTAATTTGTTTAAAAAAAAAAAAACAGTCCCTACCGTAATCTGTAGAGGTAAGTTCTTGTTGTTGTTGTTGTTGTTCTTGTTGTTGCTGTTGTGGTCCTAAGAATTTCAACAAAGAACCTCCGGGTGGAAAAAACAATGGGAGAAGCCCAACGTATTTAGTCAGCTGGCTTTATGTTCATGCTGCAAGAATTGTGTATGCTACACACTTAACATTAAGATCTGTTTGGAATAATTAATGAACAGCCAACTTCACTGTTCCTGATAATATTTTTGCTTGTTGTGACATACAGAAAATTCACGGAGATATATGATATCGTCCTCTTCCAAATACAAATTAGTTACTGGTTAGCTTACTGTTAATTACTCTTTAAATAAGCTAGGCTAAGGTGCAGTAAACATGTCATGTGCAGTTGTGCTTCGTGAGACTACAGACTGGGACAAAGTGGCATCACAACTTTTTTAAATAATGTCAGATTATACACGTTTGAACTTACCACTTCCCCGTTTTCTTTTTTCTTCATCTTCTTGTTTTTTTTTTCTTTTTGCATGCCCTGACGGATACGCTCACGATATTTCCTCGAGTTTGAAGTACCGCAGAAAGCCGGCCACGGGCAGTCGGGGCCCCATTAGGGGGGTTCCAAACGTGTCGCTGCAGTGTCTATGGAGGTTTCAGGTTGTGTCATTGATATGGATCGATATTGGCCGTGTCTCGGGGTCCCTTAACACACTAGGCAGTGACAGTTAGTGGGGGCCCTATGCGGGGGGTTTTCCAATGCATCGACGTTGCAGTGTGTAAAGCAGTTCAGTCATTTTGTCATTGACAAAAGGACCAATGTCAGCGCTGTCCTGGGGCCCCTTCCAGCTCGGGGCCCTAGGCAATTGCCTAGTATGCCTACCCCGTTGCGGCGTCTCTGGCCTAGTCCTTAGACTTTTTGACAAATTTCCGACCTCATCACAGTACAGAATTGGCTCTTATCAGAGTGCTAAATGATATAAGGTTGAACACTGACTCAGGAAAAGTGTCAGTTCTAGTCTTATTGGATCTCAGTGCAGCGTTTGATACTGTAGATCATGGTATACTGTTGAACAGGTTGGAAACTTGGGTAGGACTCAATGGAATAGTCTTAGAATGGTTCAGGTCCTACTTGGAGGAAAGGAGTTATTTTGTGACCATTGGAAGTTTTGAATCAGATCGAATAGCCATGACACACAGGGTTCCTCAAGGGTCAGTTCTTGGACCCCTTTTGTTCAGCCTATATATGCTACCTTTGGGTCAAATTCTGCAGAAGTTTAATGTTGACTATCATAATTATGCAGATGACACACAGTTATATCTAGCAGTGTCCCCTGATGACTACAGTTCAAAAGAGGTGTTGTGTCACTGTCTAGAACAAATAATTAACTGGATGAACCAAAATTTTCTTCAATTAAACCACAACAAAACTGAGGTCATTGTTTTTGGCAGTAAAGAAAAGAAGATTTCTGTTAGTAAATACCTGAAGTCACTGTCTTTAAAGACCAAAGACCAAGTCCGAAACCTTGGTGTGCTGATAGACTCGGATCTGACTTTCAGCAGTCATATCAAATCAATCACCAAAACAGCCTTCTACCAGCTGAAGAACATATCCAGAGTGAGAGGTCTCATGTCCCAAACAGACCAGGAGAAGCTCATCCATGCTTTTATCTCCAGTAGACTTGACTATTGTAATGGTCTTCTGACAGGACTGCCCCAAAAGAGCATTAAACAGCTGCAGCTCATTCAAAATGCTGCAGCTCGGGTTCTGACCAGAACAAAGAGATCAGAGCATATTACTCCAGTTCTGAAGACTTTACACTGGCTCCCAGTCAGCTATAGAATAGACTTTAAAGTTCTGCTACTGGTCTATAAATCACTGAATGGTTTAGGTCCAGAATACATGAATGAAATGCTAATGGAATATAAACCCAGTAGGACTCTGAGATCTGCAAACTCAGGTCAGATAGTGGAGCCCAGAGTTCAAACAAACATGGTGAAGCAGCATTTAGCTGTTATGCTGCACACAAATGGAATAAGCTGCCAACAGAAGTGAAGTCAGCCCCAAGTGTGAATGTTTTTAAATCCAGGTTAAAAACTCTTCTTTTTTCTTATGCTTATGATTGAGCTCTTTTAAAGCACTTTGAAATATTGAAATCTTTTATTGATTTTATGCTGTTGCATTATACTGCACTGAATGTTTTAATTGACCTCTATTTATGCATTTTCATGTTTTTAAATGCTCTTATGTTTAGTAAGCTGTCTTTTTTCTGTACTTTGTCTTTAAATGCTCTTTGTTCTTTGTTTTTAAATGCTTTTAAATGTTGAACTTTTAATCATGTATTTGTATCATTATTTATCGTGTATCATTATTCTAAGATGGCGGCGCGTGTAGACGCAGCGACCCGGTGCTCTTCTTCAGTTAGCAGCAACACACTGAGAAGGACTTACACCCGAACTGAACTTCTAAGCCTGAAACAACACTGGACCGGCTGGACCACCCCAGAAGGGTTCGACTTGTTCCCGGAGAGGATACGCTGGCGAGAGCGGACAGAAAGGAGGCGACAGCGGCGCTGCGAAAGACGCCGGAAACGAGGCAAACAAGCCGGCATCAGAGCTAGGCTAACAGCGGCTCCGCACAAACCAGCGGTTCCAAGCGTCTTTCTCCGTCCACTCCCTGGTTAACAAGATGGACAAGATGAAACTACGAGACGTTAACAACCGGATAGACAGCTGTATCATGGTGATAACAGAGACCTGGCTGCATGAAAACATCCTGGACCTAGCCGTGGAGCTAGCAGGACGTACAATCTTCTGGGCGGATCGCACATCGGACTCCGGTAAGAGGAGGGGAGGAGGTGTGTGCGTCTATATTAACAACAGTTGGTGCACGGACACTGCCGTTACTGAGAAACACTGCTGTCCAGACCTGGAGTTTCTAATGTTGAAGTGCAGACCTTTTTATTTGCCCAGGGAAATAACCCAAGTGTTTGTAACTGCCGTGTATATCCACCTGCGAGCTAATGCTAACGTAGCTATGAGCAGGCTGCATGATAGCATCACCAGGCAACAGAACAAACACCCAGAGGGCTTCTTCATCGTGGCTGGAGACTTTAATCGCACCAACTTAAAGACTGTGCTCCCCAGATTTTACAAGAATGTTGACATTCAAACAAGGAAGGGCAGAACACTAGACCAGGTCTACACCAACATCTCTGGAGCCTACAGAGCCCGCCACTCCCCCCACCTCGGATGCTCTGACCATCTTTCCCTGTTCCTGACAACAGCTTACAAGCCCCTCATCTGCAGGTCTAAGCCACAGTACAAGTCAGTGCAGTGCTGAACTGAGGAGGCCACACTATCCTTGCAGGACTGTTTTGAGGACACCATATGGGAGCTCTTTGAAGACCCAGTCATTGAACTCCACACCTCCTCTGTACTATCATACATCAGTTTCTGCATGGATAATGTAACATCAAGGAAACAGGTGAAAACATTTCCCAACCCAAAACCACTGGTTTAACGCCAGTATCAGAGCACTACTCCAGGCCAGGGATTCAGCACTGAGGTCAAGGGACAGGGAAGCCTACAGAAGGGCTAGAGCGGACCTGAACAGAGGCATCAAGGTTGCTAAAACAAAGTACAGAGAGCAGATAGAGGCCAACTTCAGGGAGAACAACCCCCGCTCCATGTGGAAAGGCATACAGAATATAACTTACTACAAACAATGCCACAACGACCCCCCTCCACCGACACTTCTCTCCCAGACCAGCTTAACACCTTTTTCTCCCGCTTTGAAGAGGACAACAGACAGGCAGAGGACACACAGCTGACATCATCAGAGCACGACCAGCCCCCCACCATCCAACAACATCAGGTACTGCGAGTCCTGAGTGGCATCGACACCAGGAAAGCACCAGGACCGGATGGAGTACCAGGGAGGGTGCTGAAATCATGTGCTCACCAGCTTGCTGCAGTTTTCACTAACATCTTCAACCGTTCACTGCAGCAAGCCACAGTCCCCACCTGCCTGAAAACTGCCACCATAATCCCTGTGCCCAAATCCTCTGTCATCACAGGGTTGAATGATTACCGGCCTGTGGCCCTGACACTGGCGATCATGAAATGTATGGAGAGACTGGTGTTACAGCATGTCAAGGCCCACATCCCACCTGGCTTTGATCAACATCAGTTCGCCTACAGGTCCAACAGATCCACAGACGACGCCATCTCCATCGCCCTCCACACTGCTCTCAGCCACATTGAAAGCCCCAACACATACATGTATATCAGGATGCTGTTTGTTGACTTCAGCTCGGCATTTAACTCCATCAGCCCCAGCAGACTCATCAACAAACTGCAGACACTACAACTTGGAACCTCCCTCTGTCTGTGGATCAAGGACTTCCTGACTAACAGACCCCAGCATGTCAGAATGGGCACCTCCACATCCTCCACCATCGTCCTCAATACTGGTGTTCCTCAGGGCTGTGTGCTGAGTCCAGTCTTGTACACACTGTACACTTATGACTGTGTCGCTACTCACGGCTCCAACACCCTCGTCAAATTTGCGGATGATACAACCATTGTGGGGCTCATCAACAACGGTTATGAGACACCATACAGGGAGGAGGTCCAAGCACTGGCGGCCTGGTGCAGTGACAACCACCTCAACCTCAACACCAAGAAGACAAAAGAAGTCATTATTGACTTCCGGAAGTTGAGGACCACACTGCACTCAGGCCTGAGCATCAATGGGGCGGAAGTGGAACGGGTCACCAGCTTTAAGTTTCTTGGCCTGCTCATCTCGGAGGACCTGGGCTGGACTGTGAACACCACCCACATCATCAAAAAGGCCCAGCAGCCTCTCTTCTTTCTGAGAACACTGAGGAGGAACAAACTCCCTCCACCTCTGCTGAAAAACTTCTACCACTGCACAATAGAGAGTGTCCTTACCTATGGCTGTACGGTGTGGTATGCCAGCTGCACTGCATCTGAAAAGAAACAACTGCAGCGGGTCATCAAGACGGCTGAGTGGATCATCAGCTCCCCACTTCCACGCCTAGAGGAGATCTATTCCAGCCGTCTCCTACGACGGGCCACAAAGATTCGGAATGACCCCGCCCACCTCTGGCAGACTCAGGGTCTTGAGAGCCCGGACCAACAGACTGAAACACAGCTTCTTCACAGCACCAAACGAAATTTCACTGTATTTATTGCAGTGACAATAAAGCTTCTTCTTCTTAATGTAAATCACATTGAGTTGCCTTGTGTATGAAATGCGCTATATAAATAAAGCTGCCTTGCCTTGCCTTGCCTAGTCTTTTACATCCGACCTGGAAAATCTCACAGCCTCCTCTATTTGTTATAGTGTACCGTGCTCCTGGCCTGTATTCTGAATTTTTATCTGAATTCTCAAAGTTTTTATCCACTTTAGTCCTGAAATCAGATAAAGTTATTATTGTAAGCGATTTTAATATTCACGTGGACGTTTAAACCACACCCTCAATCTAGTTCTGGCGTATGGAATTGAAATTGATAACTTAATGGTCTTTCCTCAGAATCCCTCTCTATCAGATCATTACTTAATAACATTTGATTTCTGTCTACTTGACTACACGCCACTCAATAACAGTTACTATACTAGGTGTTTATCTAATAGTGCTGTAGCAAAAGTTAAGGAAATGATTCCATCGGCGTTAAATTTAATACCATGTCCCTCTGCAACAGAGGTTTCCCGTACGGACTTTAAAGTCTCCCAAATTGATTATCTTGTTGATAGTGCTGCAGGCTCGCAGCTAACAACACTTGACTTCATAGCACCTCCTAAAAAGAAGTTCGCAAAGCAAAGAAAGTTCACTCCTCTGTACAACTCCCAGACTCGAAAATTAAAACAAATATCATGAAAATTTGAAAGGAACTGGCGATTAACGAAACTGGAAGAATCTCGTTTAGTCTGGGAAAACAGTCTCAAAACGTATAGGAGGGCCCTCCGCAATGCCAGAGCAAACTATTACTCATCATTAATAAAAGAAAATAAGAACAACCCCAGGTTTCTTTTCAGCACTGTAGCCAGGCTGACAGAGAGTCACAGCTCTATTGAGCCTTGTATTCCTTTAGCCCTTAGCAGTAATGATTTTATGAGCTTTTTTTAATGACAAATAGCTGCTAGGAAACCACTGCTAAGGAGGGGCAACAAGCAGAAGAGATTTGTTTGGGCCAAGAAACACAAGGAATGGACATTAGACCAGTGGAAATCTGTGCTTTGGTCTGATGAGTCCAAATTTGAGATCTTTGGTTCCAACCGCCGTGTCTTTGTGAGACGCAGAAAAGGTGAACAGATGGATTCCACATGCCTGGTTCCCACTGTGGGAACTCCTTCAAGACTGTTGGAAAACCATTTCAGGTGACTACCTCTTGAAGCTCAGCGAGAGAATGCCAAGAGTGTACAAAGCAGTAATCAGAGCAAAGGGTGGCTATTTTGAAGAAACTAGAATATAAAACATGTTTTCAGTTATTTCACCTTTTTCTGTTAAGTACATAACTCCACATGTGTTCATTCATAGTTTTGATGCCTTCAGTGAGAATCTACAATGTAAATAGTCATGAAAATAAAGAAAACACATTGAATGAGAAGGTGTGTCCAAACTTTTGGCCTGTACTGTACATATAATATTATATATTAATACATGCGTACAACATATTGTACCACAATTACCGTAATTATGATTATATTGTTACCTGAATTAATGTTTTTGTAAGCTATTATCATTGCTGTCTGCCCTGCATCTCTCTCTGTCTCTGTCTCAACTTCTCTCTGTCTCTGTCTCTCTTTATGTCTCATTGTGTCATATGGATTACTGTTGATTTATTATGTTGATCTGTTCTGTACGACATCTATTGCACGTCTGTCCGTCCTGGAAGAGGGATCCGTTAAAGGGTTTTTTTTTAGGGAGTTTTTCCTTATCCGCTGTAAGGGTCAAAAGGACAGAGGGATGTCATGATTTGTGATATTGGGCTTTATAAATAAAATTGATTGATTGATTGATTGATTGATTGATTGAAAAAGCAGTTGTTTCTTTACAAAGAAAGAAACAACTTCTAGCCCAGTATTCCAACATCCACAAACGGCAACTGCTATTACAACTAGAGATTGATGAGGTACAACAAACATACTATGGCAAGGGAGAGCCAGGACGACAGGTCAAAGTGGGGATGTCATCATCATCCCCACACTCCGAGATTGGGTACCAAGCCCCACGCCTTTACGACACAGATTCCCTTACAGCAAGGGCGAATAACCTGAGATTAAGAATACTGAATAAGATGGAATCCTGGCAATCCTGAAGTCAATTCCCAAGGCTAAGTAACAAAGTACCCTCTGAAAGTCTGCTATCCCCACTAGGACCATTACTGAGATGAATCAGCTGATGTACACCAAAGCAACAATGGTTCTAGAGATGCTTGGCTACAAGATGATCACCATGAGCCACAAAGAGCACTGCCCTTCATTGAGAGGGAGGATGGAGGTCAAGATTAAGGCAACATGGAAAAAGGTTAGTCAACTTTCAGAGCTACAGAAAGGTGTAGGGAAGAAAGGGATCCCTGGGAAGTACAACATACTGTCTATACCTGAGGTACAGGAGACTGCCAAGCAAAGGCTCACAGCTCTGGCTACCCATCTAAAGAGATACACAAGATAAGCAGAGGCCAGGAGAATAAATAGGATGTTCTCCACCGAACCATCGATGGTGTACTTTCAGTGACAAGGTAACAACACAAGAATAGATCCACCGAGGGCTTACACTGAACAGTACTGAAATAGTATATGGGAGACGGAGGCATCACACAACACCGATGCTAAGTGGCTCGTGGATCTAAGAGCAAGCCACAGCAATCTCCCAGAACAAGAGCCAGTTACCATTACAACGGTAGACGTCCAAGAAAGAGTATCAGGTATGAGCTGGACAGCACTGGGCCCTGACATAATCCACACCTACTGGCTACTAACTCCACTCCATGAATGCCTGGCAGCACAAATGAACCAGCTGCTGATGGGTGGTACCCATCCAGAGTGGATGACCCAGGGACGGACAGTCCTGATCATGAAGGATCCCCCAGAATGGCACAGCCCCATCCAACTACCGGACAATAACCTGCCTCTGTACAACATGGTCCTGTCAGGCATCATAGCAGCTGTCAGGCATCATAGCAGCTAAGATAAAGCCACAGCCAAATACCTACACAGAGTAAGGCAGGTCCTGAAAAGTCAGCTGAATGGAAAGAACAAGGTCCGAGCCATCAACACATACTCCCCGCCAGTCATCAGATACTCTGCTCCTGCTGGTATAATAAGATAGCCAAAGGAGGAGATAGATGCCACTGATATCAAGACAAGGAAACTTCTTTCAATGCATAGAGGTTTTCATCCCAAGTCCAGCACCCTGAGATTGTACACTAAGCAAAGTGAAGGGGGCCAAGAACTGGTGAGTGTCAGAGCCACTGTCCAGGACAAAACAGAAGAAGCAGAAACAAGAGAATGCAGAAGAGGAGGATGAACCATCATGGAAGGACAAGCCTCTGCATGGCGTGCATCACCGACAGATTGGTCGACATCAAGAAATCCTACCAGTGGCTGGAAAAGGCTGGACTGAAAGACAGCACAGATGCACTAATCATGGTTGCACAGGAACAGGCACTTAGTACAAGATCAATAGAAGCAGGGGTCTACCACACCAGACAAGACCCCAGGTGCAGTCTGTGCAAAGATGCTCCTCAGATAGTTCAGCACAAAATGGCAGGTTGTAAAATTAAGGCAGGAAGAGCATACATGGAATGCCATACAAAGTGGCTGGCATAGTTTACAGCAGGCCTATTCAATCGGTGGTCAGCGGGCAACATGCCGCCTAGAGGCAACTTCTGAGTGGCCCGAGCATGGATGGGTATTGAGACCCGGTATTAAATGGCCTGGGGCAAAATTAATCAAGGCTGTAATAATAATAAACTCTGACATTATCAGATCTTTTATTGTTACTTTTTGGATTCATGCATTCTCTTCTGCTGTACCCTCTCTCCTGCTCTCTGCATGTCTGGGCTGACCTCCTCCACACATACACAGTCACACAGACACACATGGTGTTTCTCAATTGCAAGGATCCTTCCTTGAAGAGGACAGGTACTCCCAAGGAAGGACAGCCCTCTTTGGACTGACGGGGCTTCAGGGTACTGTGGGAATTTTGATACTCTCTAATATTGTTGTACAGTTTGAGCAAATATAAGTCGCATTTTCAGACTCATGTGACTTTTATGGAAAATATATTTCTGGATTCTACATAAAGAATAAAAATCAGGTCGACTAAATGACATTTTTGTAAAAGGTGTTTTTAGAATTCCTCTACAATGTATAAAAACTGACCTTACCCATTGAGCTGAATGTTTAGGTTAGTTGATCTGTTTCTGTAAAGTCTTATGAATGTATGAAGCATTAACACTTTCATCTGCTCAATTGATTTGGACAATTAAATGGCTATCTATAAAATGTGTCCTGATGTTTTGGGAAGAGTTGGCAGTGGGAGGGTTAATCCTGAATATGCTAAAGGTGCTTTTTACAGGGGAGGCCAGGTAAAGCCCCCCCACACACACACACATTCTCAAACACATTCACACCCTAATCCCTTTTCAGAGTGCAGTAAACACAACAGCTGAAAAAAGTCCTAAATCACCACAGCAACTACAGAATATAAACAGACTTACACACAGAATCACACTGTGTTTCCAAAGTGTTCTAGATTTTATGTGTGTGTCAGCACAAATTCCGTTGCAGTAATATTAATAGCGGATCTGATCTGATGAGCCCAGCTGATCTGAAACAGCTGATCGCACCTGATACCACTGTGTAACCCTCTGAAGTAAGTTCACCTCAAAATTAATGAGTGATGCTTTGACCTGCAGGATATTCTGATGTCTTTACTCTGGTCATTCTCACCGCGATTCCTCCCAAAAATACACCAATTGACCAGTTGAAACCCAAAGAATGAGAGCAGTTATCATGTCGTTATCATGTGAATAGTGGGGGGAGGAGGGGAGGGGGACACTTAGCGCTCCATCTCTACTGTAAATGATTTGTTTAAAAACTTTTATATTTTGTCTAAATCCTGTCATTTAAAAAAAAATCTCTAAGATAAATAGATGCATGGTCCAATACATGAACAAGGCCCAGACAGGATGGTATTAATACCAGAGGAGCCAAGCACCAGCTACTGGTTGATAGACAAGTCACACAAGACTGCAAGACCAGGCAGACCAACCTGTGCACAATCTCATTAGGCTGTGAACACAGTGAAGAGTGTGAATTATGAGGTTTCTGTCAATTTTTTTTTTTCACGCTTGTACAATAAAAACTCCTGGAGACATTAATCCAAATAAATGACATATTTATATTAGTCCTGCCGTGCTCTGCTGGCACAGGTTTCATTGAAGAGGCCCCACCCTCACCTCCACCAATCGTGTGCAAAGCATTGTGGGGATTTTATACCCGCGAAGGATCCACACATGCATCCTCCGAATTTCGCTGAAAAAGGACTCAGTCCTTCGTGAAACTCGGGAGGATCCTTGACATTGGAACAGTCCTTTTGCGGGGGTCGATGACGTAGCATCCTTCAAATCCGCCCATTTGAGGATCCTTCCTTGCAATTGAGAAACGGCTACAGACACAGACACGAACACAGACAGACAGACAGACACACACACACACACAGCAGAGTGAACTCAGACAACAGCAGAGAGGCCACAGTGCAGATAAAGGGAATATAACTTCAAGATAACTCTAGCTGACGACAACTACGCTTGTTACTGTAAGTAACTGCAGTAAAAAGCCAATACTTTATTGATTCGCGTGTACAGCGTGTGCAAAGCCATATTTCAATCTGTTCTGTCTGCGGTCTCTCATTCAATTCAACTCAGTTCAATTTTATTTATAAAGCCCAATATCACAACTCACAACAACATTACAGCATACAGCATCCCTCTGTCCTTTGGACCCTCACAGCAGTTTAGGAAAAATTCCCCCAAAAAACTCTTTAATGGGGAAAAAACAGTGGAAACCTCAGGAAGAGCAACTGAGGAGGGATCCCTCTTCCAGGACAGACAGATGTGCAATAGATGTCATACAGAACAGATCAACATAATACATTTGCAGTAATCCATATGACAAAATGAAACATAAAGAGAGGGAGAGACAGAGATAGAAATTCAGACAGAGAGAGCCCGACAGACAGAGCCAAAGAGACGCAGGGCAGACAGTCAATAGAGACAATAGCTACAATAACATTAATTTTAATAATATTATAATAATAATAATAACAGTACTTGTGGTAGAATATGTTGTAAGTATATACTGATACATGAAAGTATATGTATGTGACAATAATAATCATGTGTATAACAACAGAAGTATGACTATTTATAACAGCAGTAGTGGGAGGCATCAGGCAGGACCACGGCAGCAGCATAACCAGGGCACATGATCCAGGTGTAGCTGCAATACGAGGAAACCTGTGAGACAGTGGAGCACAAAGGCTCCAGAAAAGAAGTCAAGTTAGTGACATGCAGTAAAGCTGAGTTATCAATATGCAGTAATAGGACATGGATGTCTGAAATAAATGCAAGAAACTTGTGCTCCAGAAAAGGGATCAGCACCTAGTGAAAATAGCCTATGGCACAGCCTACCTATGTAGACCAGTGAGCAATGATAATTAACATGTCTTTGGGGTCATCAGGTGGGAACCTCTCTTTATCGGTGTTTTGTCTAGTTGGTCCCACAACACCTTCAGGAGGCTAGACCGTGATCTCTGGTGTCCCAGAGCCACTCCCCTAATTCCAGCTCTCACTGCTCCTCACCACGACACAACAACCCTCTTTTCCTTACCTGTGTCACACCACAGTGTGAGGTTCTTTAGATACCAGCAACTGAAAGTAGTTTCCACTGTTAAGAATGACAAACGTGCTGTATACAGTTTAAATAATTTATTAAAACAGTTAAACACCAGAATAAAATACCTTCAAAATGCTATTAAAATAGCACAATAAAATAATGAAAACTGGGTTTAAGGGTCCAGAATTAAAAGGTATAAAAGTCCAAAGCTCGAGGGGGGCAGCCAAAGTAAAACAAGTTCAAAGGGTGAGCTACTCAAGTTTAAAAGGGGAAAGGGGGTCCTGTGTCCGTCCAGTCCCAGACACTGGAAAGCGACACACACACACACACACACACACACACACACACACACATACACACACATACACACAGACCCTCAATGGCAGGGTAATGCTTGGTTCACGTTCCTTGACTTATCGTTTTGTAGGCGTTGACTTTTGTGTTTTCCGGCTCCCTGCTCGTCCTCCCACGCTCGTCCGGTCTCTCGTCGCGACCTCGCTGTGTCGGCCTGCACACTGTCTCAGCTTTCCTCCGGTGTGGTGAGAACTGCCGTCCAAACTGGCGTCTGCTACTCTGCTCGTGTCTGCTCGCTCCTGTGCCTCTCGTCTCTCTGTTTGCATCCCTGCTCACCTGTCCACAATCAATAAATCCCGCACTTGTCCTCTGCGCCAATCGTGCACTGCGGGTGTGTCACAAATCAGTCTGCAGGTGTTTCTTATCAGTTCACTTGATCCAGTCCATTAAAATATAAAACCAGTAAAACCACTATAAAACACAGTCCATGCAATAATAGAAAACCAATAAAACATGCAATCATAAAATCAAAATAAGATAAATATACAGCAAAGATAAAACCACACAATATGTAAAACCAGGATCAAGTGACTATAAAACTGGTATG
Organism: Cephalopholis sonnerati; assembly: GCA_019142605.1. NCBI lineage: Eukaryota > Metazoa > Chordata > Actinopteri > Perciformes > Serranidae > Cephalopholis > Cephalopholis sonnerati. Next base: position 5,027,033 of record JAGQAX010000016.1, read on the forward strand.
CCTCTCTGTGACACCTATACTACCACTGCTACCACAGTCAAAACAGCATGCCACTTTCAACAAACCCTATCTTACATTTCCCTGCCAGCATGATATTTCAAATATATGCTCAGTAACAAAGAGAGAGGAAAAAAGGACAAAGAAACTGTGACTTACAAAGAAATTCTTGCGAGACCAGCCGGATATCCCCTTGCACGCTAAAGCTGAGTACAGTGGATGAGGAAATCACTTTTTAATCCAGTTTTAAGACACTTTTTATTAACACACGTTATGATTCTTTCAACTGGTTGGTTGATTTTAGACATCGGCTCGGAGGATTTTAAGATTTCAAGTTTTATCTATCTCGCGGAGTCACCCGCCCGCTGCTAGCACCGGCTTGTTTTTAGCCACGGTGCTAGCCTGGACTTACCTTCGTGTGCTGGCACCGTGCCTAGTGTGGCTGTCTCCCAGCTCAGGCTGCAGGCATGCTGGCGGTGTGCAAGTCCTGCCTGCCCACGTTCTCCAAACTGAGGGAGAGCATCTCCGGGCTCCAGTCCAACCTCAAGGAGAGGGACAAAATCCTGCTGGACTTCTCCACTGTCGCCACGTCCCAGGCGAAACACATCGCCCTCCCGAAGGCATCCGGTGCTGGTGACCGGAGCACGACAGCCACGAACGACACCACCCTGCCGTGGACCAGGTCCATCACCACCAGAACTTCAGCACCAGCACCGGCGGAGTCCCGCTGGCACCGCCAGGGAGCCAAGCCCAAAGGAGCAGCTCCCTCCACCTCCTGCCTCCGCCCCATGGAGTTGCAGAGTTTCATTACTGAGGTCGGAGCAGGAGTCCCGGTGAGCTCAACTCCGGAACCTGGTCGGTGGTGGCCAGGGGTGCTGGGGCTCGTCCATCTCCCCCTCCTCCGCCTCCGGATCTGCCACTGGACAACAGGTACATCATCCTAAGCCTGCAGGACTTCCCTCCTGTGGGTGCTTGTTCCAGCTCGCCTCCAGGTTCTGTCCGTCCAGCTGGCTCTCACCAGACGAGGAACTGGGGTCAACTCGCCCGGCCTGACCCCTCCCCACCATCCCGGTCAGGAGCAGCCACGGCCCGGCGCCACCATCCCCAGTTTCCTCTCCGCCACCGTCACACCTCCAGGCGGTCAGAGGCGGCCACTCAGGCGCAGCGCACCCCCGCGGTGCTGGTGGTCGGGACCTCAATGGTCAGGCACGTGGCGATGCACAACGGCCGGACTTTCTGCCATCCTGGTGCCCGTGTTACGGAGGTCACATCCTTCGCCCTGCAGCTGAGTGCACAGCACCCCTCGGCCTCCACGCTGGTCCTGGAGGCCGGCATCAACGACCTCAAGTTCCAGCAGTTGGAGGTCTTCAAGCAGGACTTCATCTCCCTGGTGGACTGCCTGATGGACACGGGGAAATGGCTAATTATCTCGGGCCCGCTTCCCCCACCTCGCTACGATGACATCATCACCAGCCGCCTTCGCCAGCTGCACAAGTGGCTGAAGGGATACTGCTTGGGCAACAGTATCCCTTTCGTTGACAATTTCGCTGCCTTTTTAAATAGACCCTATCTTTTTAAACGGGACGGCCTCCACCAAAACCAGGAGGGGTCTCGGCTTTTATCTGTCAACATTGACCTGACTGTCTGTTCCTGCACCACATCCACCTCCTGACTCACGGTTAAAGCACATGCACACGGACACTCTGCCCCTCACTAACACCTACACTCACCCTCCACACGCTGCACCATACATACCTCTCCATCACTACCCCCATATCTGCCATCAGAATCACAGGACATTCACTATATTGAAACCATCATCTCACATAGACAGAAACCCAGGACTGCTTCTAGACGCAACAGTGCTTTTATTGTCCCCTTGAAAAGACATGACGAGCGCACGTTCAGCACGGACATAAAAATGGCCGTGCTGAACGTGCGCTCTCTTTTAAACAAATCTTTTATAGTAAATGATTTAATTTTAGATAGAAAACTAGATAGTATTCTCCTTACTGAGACATGGCTTGGCGCTGATGCAGGTGTTGTTCTCACAGAGACTTGCCCACCAGATTTTAACTTTTTATTTTCTACGAGGGGGGGCAGGAAAGGAGGTGGAACTGCTTCGATCACAAGGACCACAATGTCATCAAATGACGTTTCTTTTAATAAGTATTCATCATTTGAGCATCATGCCTTTGTTTTTAGCAGCCCTCCTATTCTATGCATAACAGTTTCCAGACCACCCCAGTACTCCACCTCTTTTATCAGCCAATTTTCTGAACTTTTATCAATCATTCACACTACATACAACAGGATTTTAATAACTGGTGATTTTAATCTACACATCAACAACACCTCGGACCCAGTGTCCAGAGAATTTTTAAACCTCCTTCACTGTTTGGATTTTAAACAACATGTCACGCAGCCGACCCACAGCAGAGTTTGCATCCTGGACCTGGTCATAACCTATGGCCTGTCCGTGGGTGTGTCCTCTGTTGTGGATCTGGCTGTGTCTGACCACTTTTGTGTGTTTTTGAACATCACCAGTTTTAACCAGCGGGAGGCCCCTGTGAGAACGGTGAGGAAACGCTACCTAACTTCTGAAGTGGCTGCAAATTTTATTCAGATTTTACAGAGCACTCCTGCAGAGATTTTACCAGCACTGCGTGATTTTATCATTGATGATTTTAACAACAAACTGAAGTCAACACTGGACTCAGTGGCTCCACTTTTAACAAAAACAGTAAAAACAAGACCTACAACACTGTGGAGAAATGAAGAAATTAAAAAACTGAAAAGAACCTGCAGGAGTGCTGAGAGGAGGTTTAGAAAATCCAAGTTGACAGTTCACAATGAAATATTTCGTCAACACCTCAAAACCTACAATAACACATTCAAACAAGCAAGAATTTCTCATTTCAAAAAACTAATTTCCGACAATAAAAATAACCCCAAATTTCTGTTCTCCACAATTGAGGTTTTAACCAACAGTAATTTTAACAGGTCTCCTAAAACAACTACCGACACCCTTTGCGAGGCCTTTGCAGACCACTTCAGGAGTAAAATCGATGACATTAGATCCAATCTTTTATCCCAACAAATTTTAACCACGAACACTCCTGGATCATTGCTTTCACCTGAGGAGACACTGGATTGTTTTGCCCTGTTTGATGAGAGGACACTTGGTCGAGTTTTCTCCCAAATAAGCCCACAACGTGCCTTTTAGATTCAATTCCCACACCGTTTTTTAAAAACATTTTATGAATTATTTGAGGAACAGCTTTTATAGATGGTGAACTGCTCTCTTCAGACGGGTGTCTTCCCCACCTCCTTTAAAACGGCGGTGGTGAGGCCCCTTCTGAAGAAGAGCAACTTAGACCCCACCATTCTTAATAATTATCGGCCTGTATCCAACTTTCCATTTTTAAGTAGAATTTTAGAAAAACTGGTTTTTATACAAGTAAATTATTTTTTAAATACAAATAATGCAATGGAGAAGCATCAGTCTGGTTTTAGGATGAACCACAGCACAGAGACAGCCCTTTTAAAGATTTTAAATGACACCAGGTTAAACTTGGATAACCATAAACTCACAGTCTTGGTACTACTGGATCTAACCGCCGCTTTCGACACAGTAGACCATCACATTTTACTAAACAGACTGAGGAACCTGGTCGGACTGTCTGGCACCATTTTAAACTGGTTCACCTCTTACCTCACAGACCGAAGCTTCTTTGTAAGTATGGATACTTGTTCCTCAAGAACACATGAGATTAAGTGTGGGGTTCCCCAGGGGTCAATTTTAGGCAGAACTCTTTTTAACCTCTATATGCTTCCCCTGGGGGATGTCGTCAGGATGCACGGCATCAGTTTTCACAGCTATGCTGATGATACACAACTGTACATCGCCGTGTCTCCTGATGACACAGGGCCAATTAATGCCCTTTTTAACTGCATTTTAGATATAAAATCATGAATGGCAGAGAATTTCCTGCAGCTCAACCAGGACAAAACAGAGGTTTTAGTCATTGGTCCTGAAGACCTAAATTACGAAAATTTAAACCATCACAATCTGTGAAAAATCTGGGCGTGATTTTTGACTCTGAGCTCAGTTTTATTCCACATATTAAAAACATTACAAAGGTAGGTTTTTACCACCTGAAGAATGTAGCCAGAGTTTCTCTCTCAAGCCAGTACGGAGGTGCTGATGCATGCTTTTATCTCCTGTCGGCCAGACTATTGTAATGCCCTGCTCTCTGGTCTTCCCAAAAAGAGCATCTATAATCTTCAATTGTTACAGAACTCAGCCGCACGAGTGCTGACGAGGACCAGAGGGCGGAAGTACATCACACCAGTTTTAAAATCGCTGCATTGGCTCCCCGTCCGCTTAAGGATCGATTTTAAGGTTCTTTTATTAATTTTTAAATGTCTTAACGGTCTAGGGCCTTCTTATTTATCTGACCTACTTTTATTAGATCAACCCTCACGGACCCTGAGGTCCTCCGGCACTGGCCTTTTAACCATTCCACAAATTAGATCTAGAACACACGGGGAGGCGACTTTTAGTTATTATGGTCCCCGACTGTGGAACAGCCTACTGCAGAGCCTCAGGGCCGCAGAGACTGTTGATGTTTTTAAGAAGAGGCTCAAGACTCACCTTTTTAATCTGGCTTTTAACTGATATTCTGCTATTTTAGTTTATCTTATTTTATTTTACTTTAGCAAACTTTTAATTAATCTCTTTTATTCATTTATTTATTTTTTGATTATTTAATGTTACCTTTGGGATGTCTTATTAATTTTACTGATTTTGTATACTTCTTACCTTATTTTACCATATTCTTGTTTTTATGTTTTTTCTTCAGTTTTAGCTCCAGTGTTTCCTGATGGGGCCTACCACACCGGGAGCAATGTCTGGCCTACCGGTGGGGGTGCTGCTCCGTGGAGGGCTCTGGCCTGGGTGGCTGGTGGGCTCCGCACCTTGGTGTGGGGCCTCCCGTCTGCCTGTGCCGGAGTGGTCTCTGCGGCGGTGCTCCCGGTGGTCACGGGCCGTTGTCCCTCTCGGTGTGGATGGCCTCCACTTGTGGCTTTTTCCTCACCTTATGTCTCGGTGCCCAGCCATGTCTCTCTAGTGTTAGTCAGTGTCTGTAGGGATGTGTGTGTGTGTGTGTGTGTGTGTGCGTGTGCATGTGCCCGTGTCTGTGTGTGCTTGTGTGAGTGGGTGTGTATACATATATATGTGTGTGTTTTGTGTATTCATGTGAGGGTGGGAGGGGTGGGTCTTTGGTCTTCGGGGTTTTCTTTGTTGTTTTAGCCTCTGTGAGGCACTTTGTGTTACTGCCATGTATGAAAATTGCCATATAAATAAAATTTGATTTGATTTGAAATAAACTCGCCTAAGATGGCTGCCTGGTGCCAAAGGGACTCAAACAGGGCACACCCACCTTACATAAGCTTCCTCCTCCTGGATATCTGCCTATAAAAAATAAATTCTATAGAAAATATGTCCAAATCCCACTCCTCTCACTCATAGTGTTTACAAATCTTACAGAAATGAATATACTCATTCAGGTAGAACTGCAAAAAAGAAATATTTCAGTGAAGGATTTAAGAGGTGTTCAAAGGATATTAAAACCACGTGGAAAGTCATAAATTAGTTGCTACAAAGAGAAAAGAATACACCAGAGTTACCCCCAGTCTTTTTGGATTATTCCTTTAATAATCCATTTGATATAGCTCAAAAATGTAATGATTTTTTTTGTTAACATTGGTTATGAATTAACAAAGAAAATTCCTCCTTGTCATGGTAATCCACTGGATTTTATTCCAGTTAATTTTCCTATTATTTCTTCTTTTAAGCCCCCTGATATCCAGGAAATAAGTGACATAATTGATGAATTAAAATCATCATCAGCTGGTCATGACAGTATTTCTGTATATCTTGTCAAACAGGTGAAACAGTCCATACTGCAGCCATTGGTTCATATATTTTCATTGTCTTTGAAAACAGGCATTGTGCCTGAGAATTTAAAAGTTGCAAAAGTTATACCTCTGTTTAAAGCAGATGATCCATGTCACTTCAATCACTATAGACCCATATCTGTTTTGTCATGTTTTTCAAAAATATTAGAAAAAATTATGTATAAACAAATTCTTTTTCATTTAGATTCAAATTCAATTCTTTACAAACACCAGTACAGTTTTCGTAAACATCAGTCCACTTACATGGCTCTGCTTTACCTGATTGACAAAGTTAATTCTGCACTTGAGAACAATGAGTATACTTGTAGTATTTTCATTGACATTTCAAAGGCTTTTGATACAGCCATCATATTTTATTAGAAAAATTGTTTATATATGGTTTTCATGATGCTACACACAAATGGCTTAATAATTATGTCACTGATAGAAGTCAGTTTGTTTGTGTTAAGGGTTGTTATTCCAACAAGGCCAGATTACCCTGTGGGGTTCCACAGGGGTCCATTCTTGGACAATTATTATTCCTCATCTATATGAATTATCCAATGTCTCAAATAGCCTGTTTGCAGATGACACAGCCCTTGTTCTTTTCAACTCAAATTTTGACTCACTGATGAAAGATGCTAATGCTGGTTTAACTGCCTATGCTACTTGGTTCACATTGAATAAGTTATCTTTGAAAATAAGAAAATCTAACTTTATTATTTTCAGTGTCAAAAAACCTACTCTAAAAATGTATCTAAAATTATAATGGAGTCTATTGAGATGCCTCAAGTATCCAGTACAAAATTTTGGGGCATTTTTGTTGATGAGAATTTGAATTGGAGAGAACAAACTGACTGGGTTAGCAAAAAAATCCATAAATCTCTTCGTATAGTAATAGGGTAATAGGGTCAGTCATCTTGTTATCACAAATTGTCTCTTAACCCTTTATATTCATAATCTGATTTATCCCTGTCTTTCATATTGTAATATATTTTGGGCAAGTACTTTTCCGACTACTCTACATAAAATTTTGGTCCTCCAGAAACGTTTTGTTAGGATTGCAACCCGATCAGAGTCTCACATCTCATCTGCACCTTTATTTCAGGGACTTCAGATTCTCACTATTTATAACATAAATATTTTTCAAATATGTGTTTTTATGCACAAAATACTTTTAAGTGAAGGAAATACTCCTGAGCACTTCACGACTTATACTTTTACAGCTAATTCACAACTACATTCATACTTGACTCGTAAAATCATCAGATCTTCACCTTCCTAAATTCTTAACTTGTAGAGGTCAATTTTCAATAAGATTTAGGGGAACCAAATTATGGAATGCTTTTCTCCACCTGGTAAAAACCTGTAGGTCTATAAAGTGTTACAAAAGATGCCTTATAAAACATTTTACTGCTGTCTTGTAAAGGGTTTTCCTCCTTTCGTATTATTGTTCATGTTTTATGTTGTCATTTGTAGTTTGTTGTCACTTGTATTATTTTATGTATTGTTCTTTATCTTTATGTATTCTTGAGTTTTTAATAACTTAATCATGATAACTTTGTCATAATTTTATTAGGTGGAGGCTTCAAATAAGGCCTCTGGGGGTTTTTTTGCCTCCCTCTGCACAGTATTGCATTTTTTTTCTCCGCTGCTTTTTCTGTGTTTTGATTGTGCAAAATAAACTATACTATACTATATTATACTATAGTATACTATTGGGAGAGGAAAAATGGACGGGGGAAGCAGAGCAGGGGAGGAACATCTATTTAGATGTCCTCCCCCCAGCCGGATTAGGTAGTATCCTCTGCCGCCCCCTACTCCCTCACTACCTTTATTTGGCCCCCTAAACTAACATTATTTCTCCTAATCCAAATCCACTGACTGGATCTAGCTGCCTCATCTGACATCTCCCTCACTGACTTCCTCAAACTCTGTCCCCTCACTCCCAACTCCCCCAGGTGTGAGATAGCTGATCTAGCTACAAATCCCCTACACCCCACTTCCACTGGACAAACCCTAACTTTCCATCCTCACTGCTCAGCTTCTGCCCCAAAGTCTGTGTACCTAAGCTTTTTCCTTTCATAGGCTTCCTCCACTGAGTTTTCCCAGGGCACTATGAGCCCTGTGAAATAAACTATCCATATGCTCATAGACCATAAGACTATATCAGACCTCAGATTGGTAAAGACTATTTCCTGGGGAACAACAAGCTTTCCCCCTAAATCTACCAGCATTTCCCAATCACAAGCACCTTTTAAACTGCCTTGCCTCCTTACTACCTTACCACCTGTATGTTTCTCCCCCTCGTGGACAACCTGAATTGCTACACTCTTTGTCCTAGACCCTCCTGAATTTGCCTGTCTGTGCCTATCTTCAATGCCTGCTGCTAAGCTTTTTAACATCTGGTTATGTCGCCACATATACCGGCCTTGTGACAAACTAACTTTACAGCCTGACAAAATGTGCCTTAAATTTGCCATACCTGAACATGAGGGACAAGATGGGTCTTCATTTACCCAGAGTTTTAGGTTCTGGGGGGTTGGCGACACATCGTATGTGGCCCCTATCAGAAATATAATGTGACTATCCTCCATACTCCACAGATTCCTCCAACTGAGCTTCCTCTTCTCTACACTTTCCCAATTCAACCACTGTCCCTGCTTAGCCTGAGCCATTGCCTTTGTACCCCTTAATATCGTCTCCTGTCTACAAACCTGCTCCACAACCAGCTTTCTTTTTTGGGGGGGGGCTGCTTTATTCCACACCGGTTTGCCTGAGCCAAGCCTCAGGCCTCCCCAGCCTATCTGAACATTACCTACAATCTCTGCATGCCTTAGAGCTGCCTCTGCCTCCTGAACTGCCATTTTTGGATTGCATTTCTTCCCCTTGGTTGGATTTGGAACCACCTTCCTAACTACCTTATCTTTACTCCCAGATAACAACAGCTTTGTCCTAACCTTGGTACACTTAAACTCCTCTATTAGACTAGATACTGGCAGCTGAAGTATCCCACACTACTTAAACACCTAGGAGCACCTAACCACTTCCTAATGTAAGAGCTCACTAATCTCTCCATTTTCTCAACAGCAGATATTGGAATCTCATATACTGCCAGTCGCCACATCAACCTGGGAAATAATCCAAACTGCAAACACCACAGCTTCAGCTTTCCTGGAGGCCCTGACTCATCTATTCTATTCAGTCCTTCAACACCATCCTTCCTAAACTGCAATACCTGTTCCCCATCATTCAAATCCTCATTGTACCACCTAGCTAAACTCTTCACTGATTTTTCCCTAATTGTTGTTATTTCCTCATCATCTATGTCAAACTTTCTGTCACTTAATTTTCCCCTACATATTGAAATACTTATAGACTTACTCGGTTAGATTTTTTTTTTTTGAAGAACCAATTTTTCAGAAACTGAAGAGAGAGAGAGACAAGGAGAGACGGGGCTCAATGTATCATAGGAGGTCCCATGGCCGACTTGGCCTATGTCAGGCTAACTAGGGGCTGGTTCAAGACAAGCCTGAGCTAGCCCCAGGGGTGGACTTACCATTAGGCAAAACTAGGCAGTTGCCTAGGGCCCCAAGTTCCTGAGGGCCCCATAAAACGAAAAGTTATGATTGTAACTATGGTTCTATGAGTCCCGGATGACCGCCAGAGGCAGTGCATAAGCACTGGACATCTCCGCCCGCGCTAGCGCATGTCGAGTACGAATACCAACAATGTCACCCGTGACCCCTGCATGAACCCCGGGAGGCTATATCTTCCAGTGTCAGCAGGTGATCTGTTCCAAAATCTGCTCGCGGACGCGCGAGGATTCTGAGTGACCCAGCACTCGGGCGGTCATCCGGGACTCATAGAACCGTAGTTACAATCGTAACTTTTCGTTCTATTTCGTCCCTCCTGACCGCCAGAGGCGGTGCATAAGCACTGGATGACATATACCAACAATGTCACGAAGAATCCCCCAAGCTTACCTTACTGCCCAGGGGCAGGAGTCCTGGGATGAAGGACCATGCTTAATGGGTGGGGAGCAGCAACGTTGAGCCGGTAAAAGCAATGGAAGGTGGCAGGCGATGACCAAGAGGCTGCAGCACAGATGTCCTCCAAGGGAACGCCTCTCAGAGCAGCCCAAGACGTGGAAACACCCCTCGTGGAGTGACACCTGACCCCAGATGGCAATGGGCGACCACTGACCCTGTAAGCACAACAGATGGTATCCACAATCCAATGGGACAATCGTTGCTTAGAGAGGGCACAACCTCTGTTGTGACCCCCATAACACACAAATAATTGATCTGTCCGTCGCACAGTTGCTGTGGTGCTGATGTAGGCAGCCAGAGCCCGCACAGGACACAACAACCGCGCCTCACCTTCAGTCGGTGGGGGGTCAAACCGAGCCAGATGAATCGGTTGGTTAGGACGATTACGTGGCAGCGTCTTTGGCAGGAACGCCACATTTGGCCACAGCGTCACCCCTGAACCACCAGGACCCCAACGTAGGCAGGACTCACTGACAGACAGAACCTGTAGTTCCCAGACTCGCTTTGCTGATGTGACAGCGAGAAGGAAGGCTGTCTTCATCGACAGCCACTTAAGGTCAGCTTGGGCCAGAGGCTCAAAAGGTGAAGAAGACAGGGCTTCCAGCACCAGGGAAAGATCCCACGCCGGAACCCTGGGGGTCACCACAGGCCGCAGCCTCAGTGCCCCCCTTAGAAAAGAAGACACCAGCCGCTGGCAACCCACAGTGGCATTCTCTACCAACACATGTCTTGCCGAAATAGTCGCCACTTACACTCTCAAGGTGGAAGGAGCGCGATCATCATCCAGGAGAGACTGGAGAAATTCCAGAATGGTGGCCACTGAACAAGAGGTAGGATCCTCCCCCCTGCCCGCACACCAGGCAGAAAACCTCCTCCACTTGCTCTCATGCTGGAGGCGGGTGGATGGTGCACGAGCATGCGAGATGGTATTCCTGACAGATTCGGTGCAACTAGTCAGGAGTGGGTCGGGCCCCGCAGTGGCCAGATCTCTGTCGGGACAGAAAATCCGCTACCTGATTCTGATCCCCTGCCAGCCACACTGCCCGCAGGCTGGACAGACGGGGAGCAGCCCAAGTCAACAGGCGCTTGGACACCCGTAACAAGTGTGCCGACTTGGTGCCCCCTGATGATTGATCTGGGAGACCACGGCTCTGTTGTCTAACCGGACCAGCACATGTCTCCCCTGCAAGTGTGGTAGAAAGTGCACTAGAGCTAAATGGACAGCCTGCAGCTCCAGCACATTGATGTGGTGCGTGCAATCCACAACAGACCACCGACCCTGAGCCAATCTGCCGCGCCAAACTGCACCCCATCCTGAGCGGGAAGTGTCCGTCATGACAGTCTCTCGAAAGGACGGGATAGCACCCAGAGGCACGCCTCCCCGCAGGAATTCTCTGTTCCTCCAAGGTGCCAGGGCACGAATGCATGCCTGCGACACCCTGATCAGCTTGCGCCTGTGGAGCTTGGGGTCCAGATGAAACGGCAACACTTTTAAATACCTGTTCAGGCCTCGCAGGTCCAAGATGGGGCGAAGCCCGCCATCTTTCTTGCTGACAAGAAAGTACGTCGAGTAGAGCCCCCCGGGCTGAAGAAGGGGGTCTACCGGTATGATGGCGCCCTTGTCCAGGAGGACGGACAGCTCCTGGGTTAAGGCTAGAGCCATGGCCTGAGTCGTGGATGAGAGTCATTTTGACCCGGCCGAAGGCTGGGGGCCGGCGTCGGAACTGCAATTTGTAACCCCGGGTCAAGGTGGCAACCACCCAAAGGTCTGACGAGCAAGCAGCCCAGTGACTGAGCTGCTGCTCGGAAAAGCAGCCGACGACCAGCCCCGTGGCCCTAGCGTCGCTGCCCCTGGCCCCTGGAGGAGCTGGGAGTGCAGCGGTCAGGCTTGGGGTCCCGGGGCTTACGTGGCGAGCGGCGCGGCTCGGAACGAAAGTCACCTGCCGGCCTCCTCGTGTCCCGCAAAGGACGTTGGCCACCCCAGGAAGGTGGTTGTGTAGGGGCCCGAGGGACAGATTGTGAGGCCCCCGACCGGCTGGAGGCAGATCCTCTTCTGTGGAGGGCCGCAAGCCGCCGCCTGGTCTCATCGGCCTCAGCAGTGCGGTCCAAAGCTTCCAGAGCAGCCGAACCAAAGAGCTCCCCAGGTTCTGCCGGCACCCTACGGAGGACCCTGCGGGTGGCCTCTGTCAGAGGTGACTGCGCCAGCCACACATGGCGGCGAGTGTGGACCAGCGTCGACATCAGACGGCCCAGCTCCCTGGTCTGGTAGGCGAACGTCTGCAGTGACGCGTCACAGATGTCGCAGACGGAACCATCTACCTGCGCATCCTGCAGAGAGGCTGAGAGGGCAAGGAGGAAATGGGAAAGAGTGTTCCCAAGGCGGCCGACCCGAGCTGCCATGTTATAGGCCTTGCAGACATAGTCATCCGTGACCTTGCACTGGGCAGAAGGACACTGCCGCCTTCATTGCCTCATCCGAAGCCACAATCAAGGCCGCGATTGCAGGTTCCACCACCGGCATGCGGAGAAGGCCAGCCGATTCTGCATCCTCCATGGAGGCCAAGGCTCGTTCATCTGAGCCCGGCCTGGTGAGGGCCGAGGTGTCTCTCCAGCAGGAATGCAGCTCCTTCAAAAAAAGGGTTGCGCTTGTGAAAGGCACTTGGAGCCTGCACTTGACTTGGGGCGTCAAGCCGCAGACGTGCCAGGGCTGTCCGGATGATCGCCCCCACTGAGGAGTCATCAGACCCCCGCCGGGAGCTTAAGGCCGAAGAGCGAGAGGAGCCTGTCGCCGTAAGGGGGACTGGGCTCCCCTGCAAGTCATGGAATTGACTTGAGGAAGCCGCGATGGAAAGAGCATCATCCAGTGGCAGCGGCGACTCCTGGACAGACACGACAGCAGGAGGCGCCACCCCACTGGCAGGCTGAAGACTCAAAAGGAGCGCCTTCATTTGCTCCATGTCAGCAGCCAAGCGGTCAACCTTATAGGAGAGCCGGTCTTTCTGTGCCGCCTTGCTCTTCTTTGCCGGAGCCCCATCACCTCCCCGTGTGGCAGATCTCTTCTGAGCGGTGGTCCCATGGAGATCTGCCCCCTCAGATTGGAATGAAGGAAGACAGGCCAGGGGATCCAATTGGGTGAGTCTAGCCAGTCTCACTGACCGAGGCATGATGGAACAGTTCATGCATGCCCCCTCAGCGAGGGCCTCTCGCAGGTGTTCCACACCAAGACAGGGCCCACAGTGGTCATGGCCATCCTCGGGTTCCAGAGAGGCCATGCAGCTGCTGCAGGCGTGCTCCATCCATGATCGGGTGGAGAAACAAGCCAGCGAGAATCCCAGAAAAGTGTGACAGCGCTGGGAACAGACACGTCAGCACAACAGCAGAGACCAGACCAAGTTGGGAGAGGGGGCGGACATGCACCCGTCACCACAAGAGTTCTATGTATATGTGTATATATATATATATATATATATATATTTATTTTTTTATTTATTTTTTTTTTCAATATATATATTTTTTGTTTTTTGCACAACTGAGCTGGAGGAGGGAAGTGGAAGAACCACCTTCACCAACACAATTGCTTCCTTCAATCACCTTGAATTCCAAACTGCAAAACATAGAAAACAGCCATGAGAATTCAATTTAACACTGACCTGCACCCAGTGATCCAAGGCAGGCACAAACACATGCAGCCGTGCAATATGCTAGCTACAGCCTCTCGGAGGACGAGCGCTAGCCCGTTACTCCTACCCCAAAGGCACGAGGCTGCACAGAGCTAGCAGCACGTGTAATCCAACAGTAGATAAGGATAGCACAGCCATAGGAACGGCCATGCCTAACCTACTTACGTGTACCCCGATGCGCGGTCGCGAGAAGAATGAAGGAACAGATCACCTGCTGACACCGGAAGATATAGCCTCCCGGGGTTCATGCAGGGGTCACGGGTGACATTGTTGGTATTCGTACTCGACATGCGCTAGCGCGGCCGGAGATATCCAGTGCTTATGCACCGCACTGCATCGTCATACACTTATGGTTAATACAGTTATTACTTATTTGCGCACATTAATTATGTTTTTGATTAAAATCCTTTCGCTAAAATGCCAGCAGAATGGTGATTGTATTATGTGTGTCTCGGGGCCCCCCCTTCAGTCTCCACTACATTGGAACAGTCCATCTTACTGCGCATGTGCAGAAAGGATCCAGGAAGACAGCAGCAATACATATGAAAACAAACGGCGGGAGAAGAGAAGAGAAGAGAACAGAAGAGAAGAGAAGAGAAAAAGAAGATGAAAAGAAGCTACCCCAGTGGTGCTGAAAAGAGGAGAAAGAAGGAGGAAAGCAGAAAGCTGCTCTCAAAGTTAACTAGTTCAGTTCAGTTCAGTTTATTAAAGTTGCATCTCATATCATATTTACATACAATGCAAGAGCAAAAACCTTAGGTCTACCCCCCTCCTGACCAGCAGCAGCCTAAAGTGCATATATCCATAATAAATTACATAAATAACACACACACACACACACACACACACACACGCACGCACACACACTCCCACACACACACGCACACCCCAGCAGCAACAGCAATGATTTTAAAAAAGACACAGTGATAAAACTACAGTCATGATGAATAAGGGTCTATCTACTGTTAAGAAGCCTAATAGCTTGATAAAAGAAGGAGTCTTTGAGTCTGTTGGTCTTTGCTCTCAGACTGCAGTAGCGCTTCCCAGAGGGAAGCAGCTGAAAAAGGTTGCTGTTAGGGTGGCTAGGGTCCTTGATAATCCTTTGGGCCTTCTTCTTGCACCTTTCCTGGTACAGGTCCGCTATTGGTGTTAGCTCACAGCTGCAGATCTTCTGAGCAGTCTTGACTACCCTCTGTATTGCTCTGCGGCTGCTTGCTGTGCAGTTGCCATACCAGGAGGTGATGGCCCCTGTGAGGACACTTTCAATTGTGCCCCGGTAGAAGGCACAGAGGACGTTGGGGCCCATACCAAACTTCCTCAGACGCCGAAGATGGAACAGGCGTTGCTGGGCCTTCCCCACTATGCCTGTAGTGTGTAGGTCCCAGGTGAGGTTATTGGTGATGTTGATCCCAAGGAACTTAAAATTGCTCACCCTTTCCACAGCATTCCCCTGGATCATCAAGAGAGCCAGTTCAGCTCTCTTCCTCTTCCTAAAGTCCACCACCAGCTCTTTTGTTTTTGCCACATTTAGTGACAAGTTGTTTTTTTGACACCATTGTACCACATTCTCCACTTCCTCCCTGTACAGCAACTCATTGTCACCTCTAATCAAGCCCACTACCGTGGTGTCGTCAGCGAACTTGATAATGAGGTTTGAGGGGTGTGATGGTGTGCAGTCATATGTGTACAGTGAGTAAAGAAGAGGGCTGAGCACACAACCTTTGGGCGCTCCGGTACTCAGGGTTAGGGGAGCGGAGATGATGGGCCCCATCCTAACCACCTGATGGCGGTTACTTAGGAAGTCAAGGATGAGATTGCAGAGGTCAGGTGGAAAAACCAAGGCTGCTGAGTTTTGTGACCAGTCTAGATGGGATTATTGTGTTGAATGCCGAGCTATAGTCAATGAAGAGCATTCTAACATAAGAGTTGTCATTTTCCAGGTGCTGTGAGTGTGTTATGGAGTACTGTGGATATAGCATCCTCTGTGGATCTATTTTCTCGATAGGCAAACTGATGGTGATCCAGAGTTTTTGGGACGAGAGTGCTGATGTAGTCTCTTATAAGCCATTCAAAGCATTTGCTCACTATCGGAGTGAGGGCAACAGGCCGCCAATCATTTAGACACGTGATTTTGCTCTTCTTGGGAATTCACACTATTGCAGAGGATTTAAAGCAAGATGGAAATACAGAGAGAGACAGACAGCGGTTAAAAATATCCGCAAACACACCTGCAAGTTGTGATGCGCATGTTCTGATCACCCGGCCAGTAATCCCATCCGGCCCAGCATCTTTCCGAATGTTCACTCGTTCGAACGCACGCCGCACATTATCCTCTGTGATGTGGAAGGTGCTTGGTGTGTTATTGGCAGTGTTTGCACTGCTGGAGGAGCTACTCTGGGGGGTTGTGTTGGTGGTTTCAGACCGGGCATAAAAAAGATTCAGCTCATCTGGCAGTGTAGGCGAAACATTAGTTGTACAGCTAGGTCTTGCCTTGAGGTCTGATATGGCATGTATGCCCTGCCATACTCTGCGTGAATCGTTTTCACTCAGCTGTCTCTCAATTTTTTCCTTGTATTGCCTCTTTGCCAGCTTAATTGCCTTGCGTAGGTTGTATTGAGCTATTTTCCTCTCATCCAAGTTCCCAGAGGAAAAAGCTTTGTTTCTTGCAGTGAGGGCTAGTCACACAGAGTGGTCAAGCCATGCTTTTTGATTGGGAAAGACACGGACTGATTGCATGGGAACAATGTCTTCATAACACTTCAGTATGAAACTCATCACTACGTCGGCATATTCGTGAATATCAGCTGTCGCCTCCCAAAACACCTCCCAATCCACAGGCTCAAAACAGTCCTGGAGCTCAGCATCCGATTGGTCGGACCAACGGGGGATTGACCTCATGGTGGGCGCTGTCTGCTTTAACTTATGTTTATAGGCTGGCAGCAGCAAAATAGAGGTGTGGTCTGACTTCCTGAACGGTGGCCGGAGGAGGGGTTTGTAAGTATTGCGGAAGGGGGAATAGCAGTGGTCCAAAGTTTTACTGCCGCGAGTTTTAAAACTAATATGCTTGCTCAAAGAAGCTTGGTTTAAGTCTCCAAGCAGTATGGAAGCTGCCTCCAGATGTTTATTTTTAGCTCCGTGTTTGCTTGTGGTGGAATATAGACTGCTGTTAAAACGACGGCTGTAAACTCCCTTGGCAGCCAGAATGGTCTACACAGCAGCATTAAGTACTCCACGTCAGGTGAGCAAAACTGCTTTATGGATGTATACTGTCCAGATTACACCACGCATTGTTGGTAAGGAAACAGACGCCACCGCCTTTCTTCTTCCCCCAAGAGGTCGGCTGATCTGTCCGCCCGAAACACAGAGAAGCCATGGGGGGCAACTGCGTGATCGGGCACGCTCAGTGATAGCCAGGTTTCTGTTAGGCAAATAACATTACAGTCTCTTGACTCACGTTGGAAAGATGTTCTAGCCCAGAGTTCACTCAGCTTATTATCCAGAGACTGAACGTTTGCCAGCAGTATACTGGCGAGTGGAGGTCGGGTTACTTGCCGCCTGAGTCTCACAAGTATTCTGGCTCTGCGTCCTCTTTTCCAGCGTTTGTTGCATCTTTGCCTTGGTTTCGCCGCTGAGTTGGTATATGGGTACTCCTCTGTTAGTGCAACCAGTGGGTCAATATGAATATACTCCGGAATGGGGCGGCTGATCGTTGAGTCTCTAATTTCTAATAAAGTGTCTCTGTCATAAGCTAGCAGGCTAGCAACTTTCCATACGTATGTTAAGCAAAAGTATAATAAAATAACTAGGCGCGAGAGACACGGTAGCCATACTCTACGCCATGATTTGCAGACTAACTAAAGTGACTACCTTCTTCACTGCGGCAGCGGCTAGCAGCAGCAGCAGCAATCCATAACCGGCAGCGGCAGCAAGTGCAATGACAACGTTGACACCTGTATTTCTTTATCCCATTGAAGATGGGAAAGCGTATGGGTCATTTTGAAGTAAACTTTGAATTTTGTTTCTATTTGCTACAGAGGATGAGAAATCAATTATTTAGTAGGCATTTTTTTTTTTTTTTGTGCTGAATTTCCAGGAAAATCACCATAGGTTTTACAGGTAATTTTGGCAGTTTTTAGTCCTTAATGTGTTAAGTTATGCATTCAAAACAATAGAAACTATGTAACTTAAGGAATTTATTAACAACTACTCACTCTGCATTAAAATGATCCCTGTCAGTGTTATAGCTTTGTATTAATATTGCTTTAATGTGTGTTATCATTTACTAGATGTTTAAGGTTGAGCTAATTTTAAATGAATTCATTTACTGTTGGGCAGTTTAAGCAATTGTCATATAATTGTAGCATCACTAGTCTCTCCTGTGACATGCAGCCTGTTTTCAGCCTTGTCATGATGCATTTTCCAGCTGGCCCAAGACGATTTTTTAAAGAGTTTTGGCTTAAGAAGTCACCCCTCAAAGGAAGACTCTTTCAGTTTATCACAAATATTAGCATTAAATCATCATTTTTGGAGTACATGGTTTCCACTGAGCAGGAAGGGTTTAAAATATGTAACCAGCAACGTAAATAATGTACAGTAGTGGAGCAGAAAGTGCAGTATTTGCCTCTGAGGTACAGCGGAGCAGACAAAATTGAAGTTGCATGAAATCCTCAAATTTCTATGTTAGCAATGTGTTGTCTTCTCATTTCAGAGGGCCCCATGCCTGCCTTTGCCTTGGGCCCCAGATTTCTTAAATCCGCCACTGGCCAGCCCTAACTATAGGTTTGATCAAAACGGAAAGTCTTAAGTCTAGTCTTAAATGTGGAGACGGTGTCTGCCTTCTGGACTGAAACAGAAAGATAGTTCCACAGAGGAGGAGCCTGATAGTTGAATGCTCTGGCTCCTGTTCTACTTTTGGAGACTTTGGGAACCACGAGTAACCCTGCATTCTCAGAGCACAGTGTTCTGATATGACAGAGCTTGACCAAAAACACCACGGGCTTAAAGAGGAGCTAGAAAAGATGAGGGGAGTAAAGGCAACAGTGGTCCCACTGGTAATTGGAGCACTGGGGGCTGTGACCTCCAAACTGGGAGAGTACCTCCAGCAGATTCCAGGTACAACATCTGAGGTCTCTGTCCAGGCCTCTGGTAGAGGATCTGAGCTTGAGGAAGACACAACACCACCCCCATGGGACTGGAGGTGAGGGGGTGCTGTCAAAGTTAATGCGTTGATTAATATCAACACGATTAATACGTTAAAGAAAATTAACGCAATTAACACAGGTGCTCCGACAGTATGTTCCATGCACTTTTAGTGATGGAATGGAGGTCAATTTTTAAGCTAGAACACTGGCCAGAGTATCAAAATAAACTAGAACACCTAACACACACATTGGTTTCAGTCCTGACATCATAACATGATGGGAATGTGATGAAAAGAGTACTAACATTTTTAGGACAACAAAACTGGTATGATCCTTTTCTCTCTCTCTCTTACTTACTCACATACGCTCACTCTCCCTTTGTCCCTCCCCTTTCTTTAAATGAGCACTGTCTCTCTGTCTCTCTCTGTCATCTTCATATACATGGAATATTTAGGAACTTGTTGCACTTTGTATAGCCTTAAGCCTGACAACAAGCAAGCAGTGTTCAAGCTAAACATTAATGATCTAAAAGTAACTAAATTACCGTCTGGTCCACCAACAGTTTAATCCTTTTTCAGAGATAGTAGTGATCTAAACAGCATGACATTAAAATGATGAAAAAATGCTTCGAACAGGCCTAGTGCTAGCATTTTTTGGACAAACATACCTGGCATAGTCCTTTTCAAAAGCTCTGTCTCTCTCTCACCTTCAGTCTCTCCTTGCTTCCCCTTTTCCACGAGTGCTGTCTCTCTGCCTCTCTTCCACAGTGTCTTCATATGGACTATTGCACATTCCAGGCTCCAATATTTAGCTGTTTTTGGTGTTGCTGACTGCATGGTGGTGATCACTCTGGATGTGGTAGTCCAGACAGGAGTTTGTGGGACAGGCTATGTTTAGGGTACCTTTTCTAACCCCTCCCCTACTGGGGTGAGCAGAGTGGATCCTGAATAGAGCTGCCCAGTCATGGGTGCAGCTGCCGAGAAGCTCTTTCTGCCTCAGTCCAAGAACTTAGCGACTTCCTAACACCCACCGCCTGTGTGCCAGGTTGTGGGTAGGAACTCCCAGACTTCACGGTCCTGCCTCCATCACCACTTTCTGATCACCACAGGACTTTGTCCGTGATGTAAAATGGATAGGTTCCCTTTGGGAGGACGCCCACACGTGACATCTTTTAACGTGGAGAGCCTGATGTGCCTGCAGCTACCACATGGTCCTTAGCAGAGGGGGGCCTGGATCCAATGGCATGGAGTCCATGATGACTGCAGACCGCTCTCTGTTGCAGCCTTCATCTGCCTTCAGTGCCGTTGTGACATTGTCATCCTCCGCCACTTCCACCGTTGAGGTCTTCAGATGGCACTTTGTCTGGAACCTCCCCTTCAACCTTACCGCCAAGGGTGACCCTACCAGGAGCTTAAGCTCCAGACGGCATCGCTCTTAGGTTCACTGGAAGACACGAGATTCTCCACCATGGCAAGGTGGCGATACATTTCTCTCCTGTCCACCATAGGGAAAGCTCTAGCTCGGGTTCTGGCCAGCAGACTCACCCCCCTGTCAGAAACCATTCTTCCTGAGTCTCAGAGTGGATTTCGCCCAAACAGAGGCACTACAGACATGATTTTCACTGCTCGCCAACTGCAAGAAAAATGCCGGGAACAAAATTTATCATTATACATGGCCTTCATAGACCTCACCAAAGCCTTCAACTCAGTCAACCGTCAGGCTCTCTGGCTGGTTCTGGCAAAAATTGGCTGCCCAGAAAAATACATCCGGTTACTGAGACTGCTGCATGACAATATGTCAGCTACGGTACTCAGTGGCAGTGGAGATGAAACTGAATCCTTCAGGGTTGACACAGGAGTCAGACAGGGATGTGTTATTGCTTCAACACTGTTCTCCATCTCTGTCGCCGCTATCCTCCACCTCACAAGCAAACATCTAACCAGGGAGTCAAAATTATGTACAGAACCAACGGCCAACTCCTCAACATCAACCGATTCAGGGCTAAAGGTAAAACCACCACCATTTCCATCATGGAGCTGCAGTATGCGGACGACAATGCCCTTGTAGCCCTCTCAGAAGAGGACTCTGGCTGCCTTTGTGAGAGCTTACAAACAGCTTGGTCTAGCCATTAACATAGAAAAGACCCAAATCTTCCATCAACCACTACCAAACAGCAGTATGCCTGTCCTGCCCCCAAACATCTCCACTGACAACACCAGACAGGAAAATGTGGACCACTTCCCATATCTTGGCAGCCTCCTAAATCTCGCCTCCTAAAACAAGTCCTGTACTCCCAGCTAGTTGAAGGGAAACGTGCCCCAGGAGGCCAAAAGAAGAGGTACAAGGATAACATTAAAACCAACATAAAGAAGTACCACATAGACCTTAAAGTCTCAAGGCGACCTGGAGAAACCTTGTCCATGAGGGTGCTGCACAGTATAATGATGACCTTTGCCATGCTGCACAAGACAAGCACAGACTTGGTTTTATATAATAATTCCATGATGTCACATTCCAACATGTTATTGCAAATGGATGACATAAAGATGAAATTATTTGTGATTAAGCACAGGATTTTTTTTTCTTTTTCTTTTAGACAGTTCTTAACTTTAGAAGGGAATTAATCGCGATTAATCTAGATTAATGGATTTTAAAATGTGAGATTAATTAGTTTTTTTTTTTTTAATCTTTTGACAGCCCTAATATATACATATATTACTTTGACCTGTTTTCCTGGCTCCCCCTTGCCATAGCATGTTTGTTTTACCTCATCAATCTCCAGCTGCAAAAGCAATTACCGTTTGTGGATGTTGGAACACTGGGCTAGGAGTTGTTTCTTTGTTAGCCTAAATGTTGCATTTCGCAGCATCCGTATATCCCACATACTTTGCATGTAGCCCCTTTCACTAGGGTTACTTGTGTAGTAGCATTCTAGCAGTTCCATATTCTCTGCTCTAGTCCATCCATGTCTTGTTCCAGTAGCCTGTTTGTCATCAGGGTGCCCTGGTTCCCCAACACCTTACTCGGACCTTGTTTACTCTTGCAACATCTGAGCTGGTATGACTCTTGCTTTTGCGATTTCACTCATCCAGAGGTAGGCTACCAGCATTATGGACCTGGCCTAAGGGTCTAGACTGCATATGGTTACCTGCTCTGACTGGGATTCGAATCCCAATCTCCTGCGCCTTAACCACTGAGCTATATACACACTTATGAATCAAAGCACTGCTCCAAGATAATGATATCTCACTGATAAGAATTTATCTAAGATAGCTTCTGTTCTTTCACACCTCACAGTGTGACCAGTCAAGCTCAGCAAGGCAACACAGTTGAGTTGTAGCAAAGTACAAAGCTCCCTAAAGTTGTTACTGCTGTTTTCTCTGTAGCAAGTAATAATAAAGCTTATGCTTGACAGTGTAATTTCATTGTACAAAACCGGAGAACACTGAAATATTGACTTTCAGCTGGCACTTAAATGCAGGAACAGTGTAAGAAAATACACTAAAACAACAAAACTGGGGAATAAGGGAGTAACATTCACTCCTAGAAAAAAGGAGAAATAAATAATACTGCAAGTATTTTGGTCAGTACTATGTGTCTTCAGGGTACAATATGGGGAAACAAAAGTGAAGGCTGGAAACTAATGTTGCTTGTACTTTGTAATGACAGAGTAAAAAGGGGAATACAGTCAACACTTGATATAACTGACCAAAATACACATAGTTTCACTCATTAACAAATAATATTCCAGTTTGTCTGAGAAAATATATTAAAAAGGTTCATGCTTTTGATTGGCACGCTACACCCACACCTCCTGGATTTGGTCATCAAACAAACTGGAGGGGTTTAGTTAAGGGGGGGCACCTCCTGTCTTTTCCTGTTTTTGGTTATCTGATGGCCTGGTTTTAATTTTATGTGCCAAGATTTTATGATATCCAGATTACTGCCTTCATTACAAAACAATGGGTGAGAGTATGACTTTAATTTGTGCTGCTAAATAATACCATTTAAAAACTCAGCAGCAAAAACTTGGGGGAAAACATCTCTTGCATGACATGGGACAGCCTGGGACCTTTTCTCTCTCTCCTGGCTCTTGGAACCTGATTCCACATGTTGGATATGGATCTCTCTCTCTCTCTCTCTCTCTCTCTCTCTCTGTCTCTCTGTCTCTCTCTCTCTCTCTCTCTCCCTGTTTTGCACACTCCTATCTGTGTGAAGGATGTGCTGCAGTTCTGCTTCTTGTATTTTTGTGTAGTCTGTCCTCTTTCCAGGCTCCATAGTGGAGAGGAGGTCATGTGACTGCCTGACTTGATTTGACTTGCACAAACCAGACATTTTAAATAGCCAAGCTACCAACATTAGTTTCATTTAAGCTGCATAATCATGCAATTGAAATGAGGCATAAAGGCCACTTAACCCCACTAGATGGTTAGCGATTGCTGAACAGAAGTAGAAGAGAAAAACGTTACCAACATTTTTATATTTGACCATGATGACTTAGGTTGCATAAAAGAAAGATAAAAGATGAAAATGATCAGAATCACGAACTCTCACCTTTTCTATGTTCTTTATGTGATCTGTGACATGTCTTGCTGACCCAATCACCAGAAAATATGCTGGCAATGTACATTTCTACAAACCGGATTAGTTATATTTGATTATTATGTAGTGGTAACGGTGAAATTTTACGCTTCAACAATGCTGTGTTTAACATTTAATATGGTTTAGGCACAGAAACCACTTGCTTATGGTTAGGAAAAAAAAAATATTTGGCCTAAAAAAGGTTTTGGTGGCTGAGGGAGCAGTTGATTTCTTGGTTAAAAAACAAAACAAAAAAACAACTGGTTTTCATGCCACTATCCCTGCTGAAAAAAAAAAAAAAAAAAAAAAACACTGACAGATTGCTATGAAACACCCACATCTGGGGCCTAAAAAGCCACTGGAAATACACCAACACTTTGGTGCAAAAACACCCATGTTGGGAACCTACAAGTAGATGGCAATACACTTACAAGTAGCTGCAAAACACCCATGTTTTGAGCCTAAAAAGCTGATGGAAACACACCAGCAGGTCGCTACATAACATCTAAATTTTGTTCCTAAAAAGCAGATGGCAATACGTTGACAGGTTGCTACGAAAATACCTATGTTCAGAGCCTACAAAGTCACCAGAAAAACATCAACAGGCCACTACAAAACACCTATGTTTGGAGCCCAAAAAGCAGATGGAAAAACACCAGTAGGTTGCTACAAAAACACCCATGTTCAGAGCTACAAAAAACACTGGGAAAAAAAACAACAGGTCACTCAAAAACACCTATGTTTTGAGCCTAAAAAGCAGATGGAAACACAACAACAGGTTGCTATAAAAACACCCATGTTTAGCACCTCAAAAGATGCTGGAAAAACACCAACAGGTCGCTACAAAACACTACAAAGTTTGGTTCCTTAAAAGCAGATGGCAATACACCGATTGGTTGCTACCAAAGCACCCATGTTCTGAGCCTAAAAAGCCACTGAAAAACACCAACAGGCGTCTACAAAACAACCTTGACTGGAGAGCATAAAGCAGATGGAGACACAGATGGGTCATTACAAAACACCCATGTTTGGAGCGTAAAAGCAGATGAAAACACACAGACACGTTGCTGCAAAATATCCACATCTGGAGCCTATAAAGCTGTTGGAAAAATCAACAGCAGGTTATGACAAAACACCCATGTTTGGAGCCTGAAAAGCTGCTGGAAATTCCCCAGCTGGTCTCAAAAAAAAAAAAAACAAAGAATGAAAAAAAGCCCCACAGGTTTGGTTTTTGTTGGTCTCAAACTGTGGTCTTCAGTGGTCTGCCCAGGTGAGACCGCATCCCCTCCCCCTCCAGATGACATAATTGGCTCATATACTACGTCACTTTAGAAACTTTGATATGATACATATATGAAACATGCAAATGTAACATATTTGTGGTTTGCCGAAACGTACAATGCCAACATTGTCTTTTGGCAATTGGGCTGGTGTTGCAGATGCGTTCATGAGAATAGTTTTGCCTCAAAATAGCTCCCATGGGCCCGTCTCCTTACTGACAAGTTCCAGATGTTCTTTAGCTGTAACACTCATGTCCCCACAATACCTCACTGTGTAAGTGTTTTCTGCATCAACTGGTTCTAAGAAATGGAGTGGGGCCTCTGCTGTTTTTACAGTCTGCTGCCTTTAAGTGTCAATAAGAACTGTTGTTAAACACAAATACTTCAGGCTGATTTGTTACTTTGACTGAAAGTTTAAGTGCTTGTTTACTAAGTTTTGTAAATCTTGGATCCTGGTAATCTCACAGACCAGCATCTTTTGATTCTTGCATAAAACGCTTTGTTTTTGGCCTTGTCTTCAGATATGTTGAGACATATTAGTTTACCAACATTTCCCAGTAGCATTTGAACAGTGTAGTTATTTTCATAATCATGTTAACATCAGACCAGCACATATGGGTACTGCACAAAATGTCAAGTCTGTGCCCTTTTTTGGGGAACAGAAAGCTGAAGTTCCTAAACTGTACATGTCAGTGTAATTTGATGTGTGTTTGGATTATTATACTGACAGGTTTGTATGCATTTTTTTCTTGCTAAACAAATGTTAGTTTTATAGATATGCCTGATTATTATTTTTTTTTTTTTTACCTCGCCTGAACCTGAGTGGCAGGGAAACAAATTGAAGATCATCAGCATTTTTGGATGCATTGCTGGTTCAACCAATTACACAGCAACACTTTGGCATAGCATTATTCAATTAAACATGTTTGTTTAAAGTAGAAATTTGGAGATTTTTCAATTTCTTGTCTTTATGCTGTTGTCCTCAGCCTGGGACACTGGATTGTTTTACCCCAGAAGGGAATGTGGTGATGAAAGCCTATTCTGGATGACCAATCAGTTACCTCTGGTGCTCAAAAAATTAAGTCGGTGCAGAAGTGCCAAATACTGCAGTTCCTCAAATGGCCACTTACGACTGGCTCCAAAAACAAGTCAGTCCTCACCAAGATGTGGACAGCCAAAGAGCCAAACTCGAGGCTTCAAACTGTGAGTCCACAAACCAGTGTGTAAAATCACAGTGGATATGTGCATTATCTGTACAGTCTTTGTCGATGACATAATGCTGGTCTGGTGAATTTACAGTAGAGAGAGATATAGAGAGCTGGACTTGTGCCAGTGATTCCCAATTCTGTCAATGTCCTATTGCAGGTGGGGCCAACCAATCAAACACAAAGACTAGCTGGTAAACACAGTGGAGCACTTGGCTGCTATAGAGCCAGACATTTATCTCAGGAGTTAGTGGGGACCAAGCCAAAGCTAAAAGGAAATTACATTTTGGACTTGCATTCATCATAAGGAGACTCCATTGACTTCAAATGAATGCTAATGTTGCTGTGTCTGCTGGATAGGAAATTTGCTAACACATAGACCATATAAAAGCCTCCACCTGCACCAACAATCATTTGGTGGTATTTCAAATTTTAGCTTAATTTTAACAAGGTGTGACATTGCATTGTGGGCACTGTGTACCAGGAAATATATTTTGCAGGCATCTAGGACAGATTACTGGATTTTTTCAGGAGAATGAAAAATAACCCCTGCTATAACCAGCAGTAAACAATGTTGTTTAATGTGATTCCATGCTATTAAGTTAGCAGCAAGACGTTGGTGGTAGAGTTGGTGGCGGTGAGATGAGAGGAAGATAAAGAAGTGCAAATGATGTCTGTGAAGGTTCTCAGTCATCCAGGTCATGGTAATACTAAGTGCTATATTGTAGGCAACTGGACTTGCTTGCGTTTCTTGAAGACGTTTCGCCTCTCATCCAAGAAGCTTCTTCAGTTCTAACTGACTGGTACAGAGTTGCAGGGCTTTTAAGCTCTGTGTGGGTGTGAACCCTGGCAGAGTCGTTAGGGTCACATGTGAGCTCTTAGTTTCAGAGTCGTTAGGTTCACAATGTGAGTCGTTGACCCACCTGACTATCTTGTGTGTCGTTAGGCTCAGGTGGAACCAGGTGTGAATGGGTGCGAAGTGGTCTGGGGAGGGATCCCAGGACTGCATTGTAGGTGGGTGATAAGTTGTGTCGTAGTCCACCTCCTCTGTTTAACGATGGTTGTTCCAGTTTGACAGGTGGCTTCTTTTACACCTCTTTCAAACCATCTTTCTTCCCTGGCCAAGATGTGAACATTGCTGTCCTCAAAAGAGTTTCCCTTCTCCTGGAGGTGTAGGTGGACAGCTGAGTCTTGTCCTGAGGAGCCTGGGTGTTTTGTCCTTGGGGTGGACAAGCTTCTGTCTCTGTGTGTTACTGGGTTTGAAGCGCACAGGGATGTGGTGAGATCATATTCTCCTGTTTTAGCTTCTCTGCACTGGCTCCCTCTAAAATCCAGATTTGAATTTAAAATCCTTCTCTTAACTTACAAAGCTCTAAATGATCAGGCTCCATCATATCTCAGAGAGCTCATAGTGCCCTATTATCCCACCAGAACACTGTGCTCTGAGAATGCAGGGTTACTTGTGGTCCCTAAAGTCTCCAAAAGTAGAACAGGAGCCAGAGCCTTCAGCTATCAGGCTCCTCTTTTGTGGAATCAGCTTCCTGTTTCGGTCCGGGAGGCAGACACCGTCTCCACTTTCAAGACTAGACTTAAGACTTTCCTATTTGATAAAGCTTATAGTTAGGGCTGGCTCAGGCTTGTCTTGGACCAGCCCCTAGTTAGGCTGACATAGGCCTAGTCTGCCGGGGGACCTCCTATTATACACAGAGCCCCTTCTCTCCTTCTCACTCACTCTCTCTGTCTCCCTTGCTAGTATTCATGTCCTGTTAATGCATCTCTCTAACCTGGGCCTACTGCATGTTACTAACTTGGCTTGTTCTCCGGAGCTGTTGTGCTCCACTGTCTCGCAGGTTAACTCGTACCGCAGCTGTGCCTGGATGATGTGTCGTGGTTGTGCTGCTGCCATGGTCCTGCCTGATGCCTCCCACTGCTGCTGTTACTATTAGTCATACCTGGACTATTATACACATATCATTATTGTCACATACATATATAATCATATTATTAATATAATATATGTTTCTCCTTATGTCTCATTGTGTCATATGGATTACTGTTAATTCATTATATTGATCTGTTCTGTACAACATCTATTGCTCGTCTGTCCGTCCTGAAAGAGGGATCCCTCCTTCAGTTGCTCTTCCTGAGGTTTCTACCATTTTTTTCTCCCCGTTAAAGGGTTTTTTTGGGGGAGGTTTTCTTTATCCACTGTGAGGGTCCTAAGGACAGAGGGATGTTGTATGCTGTAAAGCCCTCTGAGGCAAATTGTGATTTGTGATATTGGGCTTATGATTAAATAAATCAATCAATAAAATTGATTGATTGATTGATTGATGGTGTTTGTTGAAAATCAGATACTCCTGCAATGTAAGGAATGACAATGTTGTTCCATTTTTTGTGTCTCCTCCTCTCTGTCTACTTGGGGTCTCTTAGAGGTTGCCAATGATCTGGATGAGTGGAGGAATAAGGTTTTGATGAGCTTGTCCTGGAATCTGGATGTGGTGGCTGGAGGTTAACAGGGTGGAGGAGGACGCGACTATTCTGCCTAAAATGATGGCTGAGAGCAGCAGCAGAAAGAGCAGATTTAAAATTTTTCAGTGGCGTCCTGATTGGCTGATAGAGATCGTCGCAAAGTTTGATTGGATAACTAGAAGAGTGAACACCCATAGTCAACTGATTAGAGGAAGCAGTAGGAGTGGGATAGAGAGAACTGTGAATGGATGAGCACAAAAAAGTCTTCTTTATTGAATTTATGCTGAGCTTCACTTCAATCAGGAAAGACTTATTTTTTATATTAAAAGAATATTTATTAACATGTGCACATAAGAATGAAAAATGTGGAAAGTCTTTGGCAGTTATACCCCATAGAGATGGAATGATTTAAGGAGGGTGATAAATCCATAGTCGAATAGGGAAACCCCCAAAAGAAGAGTAAAAAGGGAGAGGGACAACCAACCATTTGACATGAGATGATCTTTACCTTACATGCAAAGTTATGTGCAAAGTTAAGTTTCTGAATGAAATAAGCCCTGAATGAGGTAGCATGACTCTGATGAGAAATGTGTGGTAGGATAAGTCTTGAATGACAGCTAGGAAGCCACTAACTAGAAGATGATGATAGATGCAAAATAAGCATTGAAAAGGAAGGTGACAGTGGGGAAACATGTTGAGGTCTAACCACCAAATAATATAGAAGCCAGGAATGAAGTATGCTGTGACAACAGGAGTAATGGTGACATGCCAGAAAGGAAAGCTGAAAAAAGTGCATGGTTCTGCAGACCATGGGTGTCTATATGTTGAACATAATTAAAGGTCAACAAGGACCAACTGAAATAAATGAGACCAAACAGAAATTAAGGTCAGAAGACCAACTTAAATAAAATGTTTAAAAAAACCCATTAAGGTCCGATGACCAAACACAAATTAAGTCAGCAAAAGAAATTCTTATGGTCTTATGACCAAACTGAATATATTGTGACTGGTGTGAGGTCCTAGTGACCACAGAGCCTATACGTAGAACATAATAAAAGGTCAATGAGGACCAAACGTAAATAAAAGGTCATAAAACTGAACAAAAACTAAGGTCATGAGACCAACTTAAATAAAATGATGAAAGTAAAACAACTTGGTCTGGCAACCAAACAGAAATTAAAGTCAGTATTGACAAACAGAAATTATTGTCAGACAACCGAACAGAAAATGCCAAGAATGGACCTTGGGTGCACAGCGTGGTGTCCTTAAGACCATGTGTAGAACAAATCAAAAGTGTGAAGACCAGTGAAGACCGACTGAAATAAATGGTCACAGACCAAACAGAAACTAAGGTCATAAGACCAACTTAAAAAAAAATGGTGAAAGTAAATAAGGCCCGATGACCAGATTAATTAAGAAAGCATGACAAACAGAAATTAATAATTGCATGACCAACAAAAAATAAGTGTTGCATAGGGTCCCGCAGACCACCTATGAGCATACAGCAAGAGGTCCAGAAGACCATGGGTGTTTTGAGGTGTTTTGAGGTCCCGCAGACCATGATTGTGCATTTGCATGAGGTCCCAAATAAATTACGTTAGCAGCATGATGAATGCAAGAAAGGTAAACAGAATTGAACCAATAGAATTACATTAATTTAAGACCAACTTGAATAAACAAGTGCAGCAGAATCGATCCCATGGCCAGCAGATAATAAATCAGCAAAGTCAGAAATTGTGATTAGATAACCAAGATGAAATAACCATGGGTGATGCATGATTGTGGATTATAAAGTGATAAAGGTGAGCAATTAGCAGACAAGAGAGTGTTAGTGCATGCAGCATGTAGTTTGAGGACCACAGATGACTGTGCATACAGCATGAGATCCCATTGACCATGGGTGTTGTGGGAACGTGATTATTTTACAGCAAGCTGAACTGAATTCAGGCAGACAGAATTGGAATCATATTAATGAGTGTAAAGAAAAAAGGTCTGAACAGCAAGCAAATATAAATTCTGATATTAGCAAATGGCTAAAGGTATACAGAAGAGAAAGCAGATTTAAAATTTTGCAGTAACATCCTGATTGACTGATAAAGATTGTGGCATAGTTTGATTAGATAACTAAAAGAGTAACAGTCAGCTGATTAGAGGAAGCAGTGGGAGTGGGATGGAGAGAATTGTGAATGGATGAGCACAAAGAAAATCTTCCCGATTGAACTTACACTGAGCTTCATTTGGCTGATAATACTTTACTTTTTACTTTTACTTACAGTAAGGTAGCTTTGAATACAAGACTTTTACTTGTTTTATTGGTACTATTACATAATGATCTAAGTACTTCTTTCACCACTGGCCTATAGGGTATGACATTGTTAGGTTAGGTGTCTTCATCTGATGCACTTACCATGTCTGACTTCACTGACGAACACACACACACACAGAAACTATCACTGAACCTTACATGCACTTATATCTCCCTCAACTCATTCTGTTTCCATTAAGTTTATAGAGTGGGAGTCGGGGGTGAGTGGGTATATGTTACCTTATGTGCATATGTGTGTGTGTGGGTCTGTCAGTTTGCAGTGACCAAATGCATGCAGCAAACCTCTGGACTCCGTCTTTGACAAATAATCTCTTCTTTTATTTTTAGATGAGACACAACAACACATTCCTCAGAATGTTGCACTGTAGGAAAAATATACAGAATTAATCAGACATCAGTCAGATGATCAGTAGTCCCAGCCTCGAGGCACATCAGAGAGTGATCCTGCTTTGGACTGGGTGATTACATTTGTCAGTGCACACTTTTACATACAACTGACAATACGGTGTCAGTTTACCTCACAGTTAATATCACAGTGGTAAGAAACCCTCTCCTTTTGCCATTTGGATACAAAGCTGGTATAAAAGCAAACATGATTGCAAATATTACTGTAATTAAAACAGATTAGAGCCTCTTTGCTTGCAAGATCTCAAAACATAGATCACATTTCTGAAGATGTAATCAAATGTTTTTTTTTTGTTTTGTTTTTATTTAAATGAGGGATTAATCCAAGGCAGCATTTGCTGATGATAAAATTTAAGCTTGCAGTGAACAGTCTTGTAAGTAAAAGTATGTAAAGGTATACATTTCCCACTTGTAAAATTGAATGAGCATAACGCTTATTCCTGTAAGCCTATAACTTTGGTTTGGTTTAACTTCAGTTTTACAAATAGAATTTTTGAACAAAAAATCTGACAAGAAAAAAACAAACAAAATCCATCTGTTGTAGATTGCTAACTCTAGTGATACCACCGAAAAAAGGCAGGATTAACGGCCAAAATACATGGGACATGGATGCAACATGTCACGTCTGTTGCAGCATGCGTGCAGCAGTGCACAACCATAATAATGAACTTGAGATGCTGTACTGCGCTGCTCAATGTTATTTTTACATGGTTGGTCAGTTTTTTTTTTCTGCAGCCAACAGGTACAGTCTCTTTAAAAAAATTAAAATGAATACCTCATTATACCAGAGGCAATATGATGCAGCAGAGCAACCTTGTGTGTTTTTACGTTTCACATTCAAATAAAACAATCAAATCAGTGTATCCTGTTGTCAAATCGATCCAGTTAATTCATTCAGTACCACTTCATATAGCTTATTTTTCCAAACCCTCCATAACCAACTGCATTATAACTTGCTAAAACTTAATACACACACAGTGAAGCTGGCAGCAACCACATGTTGCGAAGATGTAGTTTGTGTAGCAGGTA
Source organism: Cephalopholis sonnerati (assembly GCA_019142605.1). NCBI lineage: Eukaryota > Metazoa > Chordata > Actinopteri > Perciformes > Serranidae > Cephalopholis > Cephalopholis sonnerati. The sequence goes on from JAGQAX010000016.1 coordinate 5,059,162, forward strand.
AAAAACCCTGCTCCGCTCCGCCTACGTGATGCATGGCATCCGTGCCCCATGTATTTCGGCTGTAAGAACCTGTAGCCATGTTAGGCTGCAAAGTGGCTCTTTGATCTAAATGCATACACAAACATCAGCATGCTGACTTGCTCACAATAACAATGCTAACATGCTAATGCTAAACAGGTGTATGTTTACTCTGTTCTCGTTCTTAGCTTAGCTAATGTGGTGGGGTGCTCCTTTTATGCAGTGCATTTAATGCTAGGGAGTGCAGCCCCAGGCCTGGCTCCTCCCCCAACCACACCCCTAATTAGTGCCAGATTATATAAGGCCCTTGGTGACTGCGCTCATTCTTTTGGCTCCTGTCGTCTTCCCTATTGTGGCTGGTGGTTAGCAGCTTTGCGCCAATCCATTTTCTGCACACAATGCATGTGGAAACCCTGGTGTCCTGCCCATGAGTGATCCTGTTAGTGCTCTAGATCCAAGGTGGTTAACCTGCTGCTGTTTTGCTGCTCTGCTGGTTTACTGTTTTGCCTTTCATTGTTTTGTTATTTTTGTTTTGCCAGTTTGTACTTATTTTTTACTGTAAAACCAACTGGGTTGTTTGTAATTCTTTTTGTAAAAGTTCTTTTCTTTCAGTGAAGCAGAGTGCCACCTTGTTGTGAGGCTAGGCACCTATGGTGAGGTCCCACAAGTGTTGATGAGCATCTCTAGCTATAGTGGGATTAGCCAGATATGGTGTACCAAACTTTGGCAACCTTGGTGTGAAAATAAACTCCAAAAGCTGTGCAGTCACTACTCCTGATGATACACTTATCTCCTGATTGGATACTATCACAATACTTGGGTGTGTATTGGATATGTGGCCGATTTAAAAAAAATACTGCAATTCAATTTTACAATTTAATTTTGTGTCCTTTTTAAACACTAGACCATAGGAAAAAGTTAAATCAGAAACGTCTGTATATCATGACAAAATGCTATCTATTTTGAGTCATTTTGTCTGACTTTAATTTTAGCAACATTATATACCGAATAGAAAAGTGGTAAATAAACAAATAACAATTTTATTCAAGTGAGGCATTTTGTCACCTTGCTCTGGGAAAAAACTGCTATATTAGATAACCTTTACTTACTTAAATGTATGTTACATGTACAACAGAATGAATAAAAATATACTTTTAGAAGTAAACTTGAACTGCTACATTTAGCTGTCCCTGCTCTTCAAGCTTACAGTGTTTCCCATATATTGATTTATTTGTGGCAGCTGCCATAATATCAACACTGACTGTGACTTATTAATTTTATTTTTTTAGTATTTAGTATTTTACAGAAAGTTTTCCATTCCGGCAGGTAGTCTGCGCTGGGCTAGGTGAATCCCAGCTGCTGTTCAAGCAGCTGAAGGTCCTTGTCCGTGGACCATCTCTCATTTTCTGCATTCTTGCTTCAGCTTTTATTTTCTTGAAATTGATATAATGATGCGTTACTTAAAGATTACCACAATAAAAATGGTAACTTTCCACCTTTGCATTTGAATTATATTGATGAACCGATCCCTCCCCCACCCACCCCCACCCCTATAGAGTGCTCCAGTGATGATGTTTCTCTGTAGGCTGACATGGAAGTTGGCATCGGCCTGGTTCCCTCTTCAAAAAGTCTATGGTATTTATTTTTCCACTGGATTTTAAATTCTTGCAGAAAATAAGCTCTGTGGCAAACAATCATTTATGATACTTAAGGCCTTTATACACTGAGGTCACTTGTGCACTTGATTTTCTGTATTTTTCGCATCCATCAGAAGCCTATGGAAACGTTTGACCAAGAATCAATGAAGAAAATATGGCAGTGGGACACAGCTGGGGTCACACGGTGTACTTTCATAACTCAGATAGCTCACTTTCAGTAGGTTAGAAAGTAATATTGAGGTGGACGATGATTAAGAGGAGGATGTGGACTGCACACAGACAGGGGGGACAGCTCTGCCCTGTCATGCAGCTGGTGCCAAATGCAAGACAGGAAGAGAGTGGTGACCACCAGACAGGTAACGTCAGTGGAGAGGTGAAAGAGGAAATGTGTCTTTTCATCTTGTCATGTATTACGAATATGAATTCACAATGAATAGAACAATAAAACGTATCGGAATCAGTGTACATCAGTGTGCATAGTGATTTTTTTCGGATGATTAATTAAAAAAATTGATTTAGTGTGCAAAGGCCTTTACCAGTTTTGTTCAGCAAAACCTAAATGCAATCGCCAGAGGTAAAAAGCTAACGTAAGGATATAAAAAAGCTATACCTGGTTCGGATGACTTAACATCCCTACCATCATGAGGCTGTAAAGCTGTGTTTGGCGTGATGACACTCTACAGTCTCATTTATCCACATGTTAGCAACCAATTTTTTTAAGACACAAAAGCTTCAAAATTCACAGTGGGCTATTTACTGATGTATTTTATGTCATAGAACAAAACGTGAAAATCTCTTCAGCTTGTGTTAACCACAGACCTTATTTCAGGCATCTAACCAAAAACCCATTCAACTAATGCATTGACTTTGAGATGATGGAACCAAGAGTACTAAAATGCTAACTCATTTGTAGAGTAAGAAGTAGTCATAGCTTGTAACTTTATCCAAAACAAAAAAAAAGAATGTTTTAACATTTGTTTGTGCACAGATTAAAGCATATTTCTTAAGTTTGGATAGAGCCAGGCTAGCTGTTTCCCCCTGCTTCAGGTCTTTATGCTGAGCTAGACAATCTACAGCCTGACTCAAGCTCTGCACTTCACACACAAATATGAAAGTGGTATAGATCATCCTACTTTCAGAAACAAAGTGAATTAGAATATTTACCAAAATATTCCTTTACTCAATTTCTTGCCCAGTGCAGTATTAAAACACATGGAGCACAAATTATTTATTGTCCCAAACTGCCTCTATAAACATGTTAACAATGACACAAGGTTGATCGACAAATAAACCCAAGTATATCTCTGAGTTCATCAGGGCTTACACCTAGTGGTGCACAATAAATCAGACCTCATCCTTAAACTTCATGACTCCTTCGAAGCCGTTGTAGGTGAAGGGTTCAAGAACGGGGCTGCAGGTCTCTTTGGCGAGGCAAGCCATCCTATTGTTGTCACAGCTGTCCTCACTGCCCGGCTTAATGTACACCCCATCAGCAGAGTGGATGGATGGGTCCTCATCAAAGTAGTTGTGGGGCCGCAGCAGGACCCCTCCCCCATTGCCCACTGTTACCGTGTTGGGGATGTCCTCGGCATGGGGGATGTGGAGAAAGCCAGCGGTCACCCAGGCAACCAAGTCCTGCAGCCACATTTTCATACACATCGTGCAAATTCCTTCAGTTAAGTTATCTAAGCTCAAGTTTACAAATGTGTATTATCTCATTATTTTTACATGCAGATAGAAATTGCGACACACCTTGTCTTCAATGCTTTCGTTGTCTTCAATGTACTTGCTGAAGTCAACAGCTGGAGTCCACATGTTGTTTTGACTATACAGACTGCTGCTGGTCTGCTCTAAGTCCTTATGGTTGGTGATGGCAACCTTATACCTGGAGATAGACAGAGGAGATGCAGATAAAAACGACTTAGGATGACCAGCAGAACCAATGCTGCGATCTTACACTGCATTGTGACTCATAGAGGATTTCAACTCTATCACCAGACAAGAACATTGCTACTAAACGATTGTACAAATCCCCTGATTATGTACAGTGACATTTTTATGTCTAATGCAAACATTTCTAAATGTGTTGCTTTCTTCAGTATGTGTGCCTGGCAGCATAGTTAGGGAAAGCTCTGGATTACGGTTAATAAAGAGGCTAACTTTAAATAATGGGACATGAATGTTGGTTTCCTGCATGGAAGCCTGATGTGCTACTCACCCCTTTACCACCTTGACCTCCGCAGCCATAACTTCTGCATTGCTACATGAAGAGCACAGCCCTAATGGTGGCGCTGGACAAAAATCCTTATGTGCGGAATCATGTAATATGTCCTGGTAATATTGGACCGGGGATTTACATGTCTGAAATGTACCCAGCAACATAAAGTGATTGCGCCACTGACTGACAAAAAACCTGATCTAAAGTCAAAACGGTGCAGTATTTCATTTAAAGGGTGCTTTATTCAGATAGTAAGATGCTCCTACACATGTAGGCGCACAACATGCATACACTCTGCTTGCTTGTTACACACACAGGGATGTGCAGATGGGTTGCGGTTGGGTGAAATAACACATCATTAATGAGGAAAATAGTTACATTCTGTAGAATGTGAATGTAGAAGAGATCAGAGCAGTGCTGCTATCAGATTTTCCATTAAGAGAGACACTGTGTATGTTTACACACCAAGAGCAGCATAACGTAATGGGTGGATTTCAGATCCAAAAGCAACATCGGGGACTGGCGGAACAGTTTATACTGAGCTTTAATACGTCACCTCAACAATACAAGGAGTGCAGACTGGTAAAGCAACAGAGAGTCAATGGTCAGGTTCAGAGTTTGCAGGGAAATAGAATCTGTCCGCAGCTCTCCGTGTGGAGTGCTGAAGCAGCACACAGGTGAAGAGCTGGCATTCGCCGCATGCACACACATGCAGACAGTTCAAATCCGTGCAATGGTAACGAGAGGGGGCAGGCACAGACCGATGTCAAAAGAGCTGGGATTCCAAAACTAGGAGTACTCACTAAGGAGACAGTCTTTCTGATGCGCAGTGGGCCGTGGACAGGGGAGACCTTGTCAGCAATCAAGCGTGGAATCCGCGGTGCACACACAAAGGCAGAGTGTGCAGCTACATGGCAAAGCAGTCCATAGCAAAGACTGAACCTGTAAACTCACTTTGGAAAGCTGGGTGACAGTCTTTCCAGACAGCCACAGGAAACAGGCGAACAGGAACCGGGAAGGCAGAGGCAGAGCTCATGGTCAGGAACAGAGGGCAGAGTAGTTTAACAGGGAGCAGACGAAGCAGGAGAGTTAGGGGCAGGCAAGGTCGATAACGAGGAAACAGTTTAGAAACAATCGCTGGAAAGTCTTGCATGGAGGTGAAGAACAATCTGGCAATGAGTGTCTTTGAAGCTGGCATCTCTATAGTGACAGGAGGCAATGATCCACAAGTGAAAGGTGTTAGCTTGATGAGGTGAACGTGGTGGACTGGCAGGAGCGGGTAGGCTGGTAGGTAGGTGTAGTGATGAGGAGGGATGTGTGGAAAATTACTGAATGGGCTGAGGGGATGGCATGTATGGCGAATGAAAGAAATTGAGCATAGCGTTAGTTCAGGCAGGCCACGGAGTCAAGCTTAGCTCACATCCCAGCTAAATCAGCTGATCTCAAGCAGCCCACTCAGCTAACTGCTAATAGATCACATGATTCGTCCTACGCAACCAATTGGCAACTCTCAATATGGGCGCCCTATTTAAACCGCTTTAGCCTGCCTACTGTTGCTGCTTCCTCTGCAAGCCGCTTTGCAACCCACCTCCACCCCAGCTCCACCTTCAGTTTTTATGCTGTGTCTGACTTATCAATGTCATTTCTGTTTGTCATTGATGCTGCTCTGTTCTGTTCCCTGGGGGTCTTTGCTTCTGCTCTCCCCACCTTAGGCTTTCCATGTAGGCGCATGGAAGGGTGGGGAGGTTTGCTCTCTCTGCCTCAGGCTTTCCTCGCATGTGCGTGGAGGGCAAAGACGCTGCTCTCTCTGCCTTCAGCTTTCCACGTAGGCACGTGGAAGGGCGGAGAGGAGTGCTCTCTCCACCTTAAGCTTCCACGCAGGTGCGGGGAGGGCGGAGGGGTTTGCTCTCTCCGCCTTCAGCTTTCCACATAGGCTCGTGGAGTGGCAGAGAGGTCCCGGAACAGAACCATACCGCCAAATGTTAAAAAATGCAAATGTTTAAATGCAATGGAAATAAAGCTCTTTGACTAAAGTGGTCCTGACTGAAGTGTAGTTCTGTTTTCTCTGTCAAGTTTACAACTACAGGTTTTTAGTTTTTCTGCTTAAATGTCCCACAGTATTTGCTGCAGTAACATTACTGCTCTGACTGCATTACTCTGAGCAGGTGAATCCACCATGTAAATTGCAGTGTGCCAGTATTCCTTTTAAAAGTCAGGTGTCTCTGATTTTTAAAGGGAATGGAAGTTGACACTTAGATTGGTTAAAGTTATGCCCACAGCACGTCTATGATTAATTATGGGACTAAATAAAATGCCTTTGCCCCTTGGGCCTTACTTTGTACCCAGAAAATGCAATGTTTACCTAGCAAAAGTGATTGACCCAAAATGCACTTGCACCATGAAGTTTAGATTAGGTGCTAAAGATTGTTTAAATAGTGCCCACAGTAACTTTTGCTGTACGACAGCCACTGTGACCATTTACAGGTAAATAAAACATTGAATTTCCTTATGTAGCAGCATAGAAGTCGGTGATCTATGCATTCTGTGGCCACATTTAAATGGGGCAGCTGGTGACTGATCATGGGGGCGGCTGGATATAAATGCGGCAGTCCTCCGCCGTCGCTCCTTTTGTGCTCCCCCGCCGCATCACTTTCAGTCCAGAGGTGTGCTGTCCAGAGGCGATTTCTCGAAGACTGCAGGGGAAGCTCAGCTTCCCCTAAAATGTCAAAAATGAAATGGTCAAATATGTACGGTTGTGTTAACATTTCATTGACTACAAATGCGTTAGAACACGTTCATCTCGAAGACGAGTTCGTTCAGAATCAGCTACTTATCACAAATCGACTGACTTGATGTTGTTAACTTCTCATACATTCCCATAGCGCCGTGTTCTTATACGGTCTATGGTCCATGCATTTGCCTGTAGAAGCTGAGCGTCCATGCACTTCAATGGGACTGCATGGAACCGTTTTTTTCATTGCCTCGAAACTCAACGGTCATTGGATAAATGCCACGATTTTGTCTCGCCCCCGGACGCTCAGCATCTCTTGGGGTGAATGGAGCTGTGGGCGGGCCTCGGCCGGGCTGGACGCTGAGCTTCCGCATGATGATTGGAGGATCAGTCGAAAGGCTGAATCCCGTTTTGATTGACAGCTATTTTGAGATACACCGTCACTTGACAGCTCAGCTCAGTCCCATTGCGGATTTTGCAAGTGAAGTCGAACAACCCATTTGTTGGTATTTGCTTGGCGAAATTACTTGTTCATTTCTTACACTGTAAATAAAACACACTCATAGTATTTCCTTGTTTCAGTTTAACATAATTTCAACATTTCCTTGTTCGAGTTTAATATCGTTTCGTTAGATCGTTCAATCAGTCAAGTCCCTGGAAAAGACGCCTACTTGGTACGATAGGGTCACAGATCATTTTCTTGAAAAGGAACAGAGGGCAGAATTTACGTATAAATAAATTGACAAATTTTATGATGTAAGCCAACAATGAGCTTCCCCTCTTTGAAAGACCAGCAGCCGCCACTGGTGCTGTCCTAACAGGTATTGCCACTTGCTGCTACTTCACTTCACAGTCATTTGGTTTCATCAATTTGGTCATGCTTAAAGCATTTGTTTCTGACTGCAGAGCAGTGACAGAGTGCGCCATGCAGGTGTTCCACCTGGCCCCGTCTTGTATTGGTAGGTGTCATGCTGCATGATCTCAAGTGGCTAAACGCTAGTGTGGTCGCAGGTGAATGCCGGTAGCTGAGTGGGTTCCTCTCTCCCTCCATCTCCTTGTGCGTAATAGACTCTACAAACAGGTATGATGTTTTTCTTTATTGTAGCTCTCAAAAGCTTAACTGTTACCTTTTAGCTTAGCAATGTTAATTTTAAGTTTACCAATAGGAAACGCTCATCAGCTGGCTGAGTCCAACGGTGGTGCGGACGTGACGTCACCACCAGCTGATTGGAACTGCTGCTGCTTTGTCTCCTGCTTTTTCTGGTTTTGTCTCCGGCTGTGTCCCAGCGCTGTGTGCTGCTTTTCCTCATCGGGCTGTGGGTTGTCTGCCTTGCCACTTTGGCTACAGCCAGCTTGGCTGCACAGTGGACTGCAGATGCCACCTGCCACCTGGGTTTAATTCCCTTATTTTTATTGTGTGATTGTGCGGAGTTACTGCCTAATTGGTGTTTATTTTGTTAACAAATTTGGATAAGCCCCCCTTAACTTGCCATTTAATTTCAATAGTTGGTTTTAATTAATTTGATTTCTTTGTGTAACTCTGTATGGGCCAAGTGTTTTTGTGTCTTTACTTTGTTTATTCATCTTTTTTGGGGGGGGGGGGGGGGGGGGCAGTGATTTTGTTTAGCTTGTTGTTGTCACCTGCCCATTTTTCCTCAGTTTGTATATTTTGCCTTAAATTTTGGTTCACTAATTTTCTGTTGTAACTCTATTTTGTTTTATTCCCTTTTCAGTTGCTGCAGGCCCGTGGTGGTGGTACTGGTGACCTGGGTGGCGGTATCCCCTGGGGTCTCCCTTGGGGTCGTGGGTGATTTCACAAAGTGTGTGTGACTGCCACGTGTGCCTGGGTGATTTAGATGTATTTCTTTCAAATATTTTTTTATTTGTTGGATCCCCATCCCCTCACTAGCCCCTGTCCCACCAGTGGGCCTCAGCTCCTGATTAGGTTTCCCTTACCCCCAATCCGGTATGAATGGTGTTTTGTAGTTTTTTTTAAACAAACATATACATATTTTTTTGTAATAAAGTGTACCCTTCTTTTAAAAATTTGGAACCACGTCTCTTGCCTTTGAGTAGAATGAACCTGTGTGTCTTACTGATATAAATGGTAATTAATTCTTTGGGTGAAATTCTCAAAGTGGCGTTGTCAGGCAACCATACAAACATGTAATATATCATTGTATCTGTAGACCCCCTACGTTCGCTACACTTACATTTCCCAAGATTTTCCTTAATGTGTTGCCTTTATGGCATCATAATTACGTATGTGACTTAGTGATGGAATATTAAAAAGTGCCCACAACAATTTCCCATAGCCCAAGATGACCAGTTTACTATCATGTATGACAATGATAAGCATCATCAAGTCTTCACATTTGAGAAGTTGAATCCAGCAAACTGTTTTTACCTGAAATAATTGTTTTACAACAATTATCAAAATAGTTGCCAATTTACTACATAATTCATCAACTAATTGTTGCAGCCCTAATCAGCAGTATGAGTAGAAAAGAGTTTTACATCAGCAAACTGGCTCAGTAATGTCACTTACACAGCTATTTTGATCTATAGTTTTTTAACATGAGCTAACAATAGTCACAATAAGCTACTGCTCTGACCAGGATGTAGCAGCATAAACATTTAGTGCACTGAACTGAATCTTCTTAAAGATCGTCAGCAAGATCTTAAAAAAATTCTGACAGTGACAGGAAATTGGTGAAGAGAGGCAAATATATTTTAATTCTCTTATATTTGTGAAAAACCTTGAATAACTTGAAAACAAGTAATTGTTGGCATCGCTTATTTCAACCATGGATACATTATATTTCTGTTATTATGTAGCAGATATAGTGAAACTTTACATTGCATTATGTTAAAACAATGCTGTCGCTCACGTGTGGTTAGGTTTTGACAAAAACCACCTGGTTATTGTAAGTAAAAGATCGTGTAGCCTTAAAATGTCAGTTTTTTGTGACACAATCCTGGTGAAAGCAGCAATGTCTCAGTAAACACCTCCTTTTTATGGCACTATTACCAGTGAAAACGTGGCAATGGTCTGCTAAAAAACGTCTGTGTTTGGTGGCTAAAACGCTGCTTAAAAACAACCACCTTTGGTGTTTGTCTTGAACAGTGGTCTACAACTATTTGAATCTTCAGTTCGATCCCTGGCTCCTCCAGTCTGAATGCCAAAGTGCCCTTGAGTAGATACTGAACCCCAAATTTCTCCTGATGGCTGTGTGTGTGGTTGTGTATGAATGTTTACAAACCTAATATTGTTAAAAAAAAACAGTAGCAGGTGACAACTTGTATGTTTGCCTCAGCCACCAGTGTAAGAATATATGCGTGAACGGGTGAATGTGCCCATCCCACTCACCTCCCAATGACAAAATCAGCTCATATACTGCATCATTTTAGAAATGTTGATATGAAATGTACATATGTAAGGTATCCATAGTTATCAGAAGTATAATGCCAAATGAATTTAAAAGTAATTTATCAAACAACTGTTTTGTGCAAGCAGAACATTTATGTAATTACAATGTCAAAGACTTCCAGCAGTCAACTCCCCTGTTGTTCTTTAATCATTTTTTTTTTAAATAATTTGTGATCTGTTATTATGCTGTAGCCTCTCCTCTGCTCTCTGTATCGTGACTGAGCTTCGGCACACACACAAAAATGTGGAATGCAAACAGCTCCCTTTTCGCCGACTCTCGCTTTTTTTCTTTTATTCTTGTCCTGTTTATAGTATTATTGATATTATTTCACTGTGTTTGCTCATAGCCAAAATGTTGTAGTAACGCAAAATGTGCTACCACATGTCAGGAGCTACATGTTAAGTACCGTATGCAAACAATCAAGTCACTGAATCCTCCCCAACCAAGTTACTGCAAATGTTTCACAATAAAAGCCTATTTCTAAAATAAAGAGGTTCGCTCAACCGAAGTTATGATGGGCTTTTAATTTGAAACAGATACAGGAAGAGTTGGGTTTTGAAATGACGGTGTGATGCATTAACGTTATCAAGGCAAATGGTAACAGATAAAAAGTATAAATATAAATAATTACAGAGGGAATAAATAACGGCCCATTTATAATGTAGTCAGTTTCAAATGAAGCTGGTAGCCTCTGCAGTTGTGTTAAAACCCCGCCGCTACTTTGTGTTACTTTGTGTGCATCTCCATTATGAAGAAATAGCACTGTTTCCTAGCTTGATGCTAATGGCAGTATTCACCGGGTTGCTAAATTGCCTCTGCATTTTCACACCATCATTTTTCCCTTTTCACTCTGTTGTGGTAACATCCCTAGAGGAAATATCATAAAAGCTGCGGTGTTGTTGTTGTACAGTTGTCCACAGAAGCAGATTGTTCTGTGTTTATGTTGGTCAAAGTGACGGCTGTGAACGACAAAAAGAAAATCAAACATGCTAGACTTTCTGTTTGAACATCGTGAGGCGTCCCAGACGTGACGTCGGCTGTCGTCTACTATGACACACTACATGAGCTGAAATTATGGATTATCTTGTACTACACTCATTGTCGTTCATGATCTGTGCCGACAACGTACGGCACTGTGTCGGGCTAGAATCGGGCTGATATCGTGTAGTGTGAACTAGGAATAAGTTGTATGCAATTTATTGTGTGAGATCATTAGGTTTCAGTTGTAGTTAACCTGTGTAAGGTCTGCCTCTAGCTAGCACTAGCTTGTATGGCTAGCTGGATGACAGATCAGTTGGCTGTAGATTCTAGCTTTTTATACAGTCTATGCTGTAGCAGCTACAACGAAAACATTTATTGACTGTTCTTTACGTCATGTATTTTTCTAGTTCACTCTGGACTTGGCTACTAATAGTTTACGGTGCACAGTAGTACATCTTAGTCTACCCCTCTTCCAATGTTGGCGTCAATGTTTGGTTAGGGCTTGTGCTAATTTGAGGTTTGCCGCTAGCAACCTGTCTGACTTTGAGATCCTATCAGTGATGTATTGGAATCCCAGCTAATCACTAATGCCGCCAAGATGCTTGTCAACCAAAAACACAAACTCTCTCTGCTCTGCTCTGTATCTTAGGTTATTAGAGGCTAGCCTGTTGAGGGACAGGTTTAGCTTATTAAAAAATCGGCATCATCTGGCTTTTTTTAAGGTAGTCATTTTCATGCCAAACAACACAAACATTCCATAAACACTACGCATTTTATATCAACTCCAGAGTGAGCAAGTACCTTGTAGCTGGTATTTCCTCCAAATTAGTGTTAGTGTATTTTAATGTTCAGATTTTAAATTTTTTTATTTATAATACAGTCCAGATATAAAAACTGTTATCCAACACTTAAGGGCACTTGCCCCAGGATATTCAGATGGCTCTTAGTTTGAAACTGACATGTTATTTGTAGTAGGCCAATCTACCCGCTTTGTTCAATGTAAAGACCATGAAGAAATGTATAAAGATTTGGACCTCTATCTATCCTCAATGGATTTAATTTAATAATTTATTTAAGGAATTTCAGTTTGCCTTTAGAGTGCATCATAGCACTGAGACGGCACTAGTAAAAATGACAAACGATCTTCTGATTGCTTCAGACAAAGGATTCATCTCTGTACTTGTTTTACTAGATCTTAGTGCTGCATTTGACACAATCGACCATCAAATTCTGCTACAGAGACTGGAACATTCAATTGGCCTTAAAGGTTCTGCACTAAGCTGGTTTAAGTCCTATTTATCTGATCGATTTCAGTTTGTCCATGTTCATGATGAATCAACTTTGCATACTTAAGTTTGTTTCGGAGTTCCACAAGGTTCTCTGCTCAGACCAATTCTGTTCACTTTATATATGATTCCCTTAGGTAACATCATTAGAAATTACTCTGTAAACTTCCATTGTTATGCAGGTGATACGCGATTATATCTATCGATAAAGCCAGAAGAAACGGATTAATTAATTTAATGTCAAACATGCCTTAAAGACATAAAAACCTGGATGAGCTCCAATTTCCTGATGTTAAATTCAGACAAAACTGAAGTTATTGCTCTTGGCCCCAAACACCTCAGAAACTCTTTATCTGATGATATAGCTTCTCTGGATGGCATTGCTCTGGCCTCTAGCACTACCATAAGAAACCTAATTATATTTGATTAAGATTTGTCTTTTAACTCCCATATAAAACAAACTTCATGGACTGTGTTCTTTCATATGCATAATATTACAAAAATTAGGCATATCCTGTCCAAAAAGATGCGCAAAAATCGCCCATGCATTTCTTACCCTTTAGGCTGGATTACTGCAATTTCCTATTTCCTATCAGGTGTCTCTAATAAGTCTTCAAAAACTTTCCCACTGATCCAGAGTGCGGCGGCACATGTACTGATGGGAACTAAGAAAAGAGATCTGTTTCTCCTGTTTTAGCTTCTCTGCACTGGCTCCCTGTAAAATCCAGAATTGAATTTATAATCCTTCTCCTGATTGACAAAGCTCTAAATGATCAGGCTCCATCATATCTCAGAGAGCTCATAGTGCCCTATTATCCCACCAGAACACTGCACTCTGAGAATGCAGGGTTACTCGTGGTCCCTAAAGTCTCCAAAAGTAGAACAGGAGCCAGAGCCTTCAGCTATCAAGCTCCTCTCCTGTGGAATCACCTTCCTGTTTCGGTCCGGGAGGCAGACACCATCTCCACATTTAAGACTAGATTTAAGACTTTTATTTTTGATCAAGCTTATAGTTAGGGCTGGCTTAGGCTTGTCTTGGACCAGCCCCTAGTTAGGCTGATATAGGTGTAGTCGGCCGGGGGGATCTCATATGATAAACAGAGCTCTGTCTCTCCTTCTCTCTCTCTCTTCTCAGTGTCTAAAAAGTTGTTTTTTTCTTTATTTGCTAACATTCACGTCCTTCTGCATATCGCTAACTCGTCTTTACTGCGTGTCACTAAGTTGGCTTCTTCTCTGGTGCCTCTCTGCTCCACTGTCTGGCAGGTTTCCTTGTATCGTAGCTACGCCTGAATCATGTGTCCTGGTTGTGCTGCTGCTGTGGTCCTGCCTGATGCCTCCCACTGCTACTGTTATTATTAGTCATACTTCTACTATTGTTTTACACATATGATTATTATTGTCACATACATATTGTAACATATATTAATATATTCTTACAACATATGCTACCACAATTACTGTTATTATTATTACAATATTATTACTAAATGTTATTGTAGCTACTGTCATTACTGTTTGCCCTGCTGCTCTCTCTGTCTACACTCTGAGGCAAACAGTGCTTTGTGATAATGGGCTTTATAAATAAAATTTAATTCAAAATTGAAGAGTATCGATTAAGAACCAAACCAATAAGGATCTGCCCAGATGACCATCCCAAGTCATCTGTAGTCAACCACCAGAGGGCCATTTTGATCTAGCAAACCCCTGCAATGTCAGTTATTCTGAAAAATGTCCACACAGAAACAGGACTTCCCTGTTCACAGGGGGTCTCGTCCCCAGGTCTTTACTTTTCATACTGCTTAATAAGTACTTGCTGTGAGTTTCACTTAATTACGAACTCAGTATTATTACATCTTGTCTAACACAACTGTTAATCATCAAGGCAAACAAACTGTTTGTAATCATTACATTTTGATAATGTGAGTTTTTTTTAATGTGCAGCTGTTAAGTCTCACCTGGCCCAGGACATGGACCTCTCCTCTGGCTCGCTCTCTGGGAGGTGGTCCCCGGCGAAGCTGAACACCTGCAACCTGTAGGAGCGCTGGTGACCCCATTGGTTGGTCTTATTGCTAGCGATGTGGAGGTAGCGAGCGGTCTTGCTGCCATAACGCAGAGCTGCTTCCTGTGGAGGTGTCACAGTAGACATTACACCCACACAGTCAACATTCAAGCAATACTTTGTTGGCTGTAACACTGGTGGATTAGGAAATTGGTAATTTTAATAAAGCACACACATCATTGCAAGAAACAGGTCATAAAATGGCTATTTGACAAGTTGTACAGGTGCTGACAAGTCTCACTGATTGACTGTGAGATTCATACAAATAACAGTTTTCACACGCTCTCACACAGTGAAAAATAAATGTATAACTGATAATGTTGCATTGTAAAAAGAAGACTCTGACAGGACACAAATAGATGAAACAGAGCACCAGAGCATTACATCAGCACTAAATGGATATTCAACCGACATTCACTCCAGACATGGAGACATCTCTTACTCAGATTTACGCAATTTTGACAGGAGGAGGACGATTAACTCACCTTCCAGCCCACCATTTAACTGCTGGGGGTTTACTTATCCCCTGATAATCAAAGTATTACATTTTGAAAATAGCACATTACCAGTGTTCTTCACAGGGGTATGCTATCAGGCCCATTGGGGCCTTCTCTGCTGGCTGAAATGTGTCTGTATTCAATTACTTGTTCAGTATGCTTCTTATCCAGACAACAAATACGGTTATTTTCTTGTGGGGCTGAGCACGGATTTTCTGTCATTTAAACGCATCACAACTCTTCAGACCTACATTCTTCGTATTGCTAGGCCAAAGCCCAAAGCTGAAAAATGGTTATGACTTTGAGTGACTGTATTATCAGCCAATTAGATTTTGATGTGTGGTGACAGAACACCCCGTGGGCCCTGCGATGTATCACTGTGCTTGCCTTTGGTGTTGTCATCAACTTTAAGCTTGACCTCGCAGATTGTGAGCAAATTAGCCACATGCTGAGAGAAAACACAATGGCCGCTGCATTCACAGCAACTGCTGATCTTGTTGTCGACCTACTTCAAGCACCTTTTTCAATGTGACCATTTGAAGACAAGAAGTAAATAATCACTAAGGGAAGACATACACCTAAACTGGATGGGCTTACCAAGGCAAGCAAAGGTTTTGTGTGGCATTTCACCCAGAGCTACTATGACCACTATGAGCGGCTAACAGCTAGCACAGAGCGGAACAAGCTATTTTGCTGGCCATGTTTACTTTTTAATATGTTGAATAGCACTAGTTTAAGCAGCCTCAACAGCTTCACCAAGGCAGCCATCAAACATCAGGCCTTGGGGCGTCACCTCATGGTCGTGGTACATTTGAAAACATTTGGTGAGTCCAGTATGGATTTACAGGTTGATGAGCAGCAGACACGAGGGACAAGCCTGCACAACGAGAGAGTTAAAAAAAATGTGACATACTGAAGCGCCTCATTGATTGTGTCATCTTTTTGGGACAGCAAGAATAATCTTTCAGGGGCAATGATGAGGGCAAAGAGTTGCTGAATCAAGGTAATTACTTGAAATTACTGACTTTGCTATCAGAATATGATGTTGACTTGCAATGCCACCTTGTCACCACCACAGGTTTTACCGGGACCCCGGGGAAAATTCAAAATTACCTCATAAATGCTGTTGCTGAGGTGTTTAATGATGCCATCAAAAAAGAGCTTGACCACACCAAGTTTGTGGCAGTTATGGTCAATGAGACCACTGACGTCAGCAATACTCCTTAGCTGTCACATGTCCTCAGATACGTATTTATTTATTTTTTTTAGAATTTTTTTAATTTATTAATTACTGAAGGTAATCATGTACAGTTACCAGGAATTAAATCTCAAAAAAGAGAAGATACTAAGAAAAAGAAAGTCAGAATTCCATGCTTCCCTCAGTGCATAATATATGATTTTGCCAATCCAACTCCTCCTCCCTCCCTACCCATCCCCAACCCCCCATCCCCCACCCATCTTACATTCCACTCAACTCCATTCCCTAACTGCTTTACATATACATATCTCCTCCCTCAATTCGTCCTCCCACCCTGTATATGATAGAGCAAAGACCCCAGATTCCACATACATACATATACACACACACCCATACCCACACTTCCACAGATACAACATTACATAAAAAAAAAAAAAAAAATTAAGATAAGGGGTTCTAAAAGCCATGCTCTAGAGGGCATCATATATTTGGCTCCATTGGCTATCAAATTGTTTCTTCCCATTTTGGTCCACTGGCATAGATCTTTCAATACTCAAATAATATTTCATTCAGGCCTTCCAATTCTCTATTGAAGGTGCTGTCTTACTTTTCCAGTTTTGTAATATTAGTTTTTTAAAGATGAGAGAAGAAAAAAGTGTCTGCCAACTACTCGGCTATCTTATTCCCTCTATATCTTGAAAAATACATAGTCTTGGGGAGAATGTAATTTTTCTGCTGGAATACTTAGATAACCATCTCTCTATGCTCTCCCAGATCTTCTTAATTCCTTTGCAGTACCAAAAGGGAGTCACCATAGAGGTCGCATCTTAGGCATTTATTTGGTAATGTGTTATCAAACTTGCTTATTTTATCTCTTGTATAGTATATTCTTGTCATTATTTTAAACTGTATTAGACTTTCATTAGTGGTTATTTTGAATATAGGTGACAAGCACTCCTTCCATTTTTCTTTAATGTCAACCCCTATGTCTTCGGTCCATTTGTTGTATATATTCTGTAGTAATGCATCACTGTTTTCCTTGCTTATCAGCAAATTATACATAGAACCTGTCAGCCTCCTCTTTTTGTCACTTTGGCTTAAGATGTTTGAAATTTCCAGACTGATGTTGCTTCTAAATCAAAGTTTATAATAATCCAGTTTTTCAATTGCATGTACCTAAAAAATCTGTGTCTTTTAGGTTATATTTCCTTTTTAATTCACAGAATGGTACAACAGAGTTGTGATTTGTTACATCTGACAACTTCTGGATCCCACATTTTTTCCATGCTTCCCAGTACAGTTGAGTGCTCTGAATATTTATTGATGGATTATTCCAAATCAGTATATGTCTGGGAAGCCCTATCCCTTAATGAAGAATTTTTTAAATTTTGTTCCAAGCCTTTAATGTACTATTAATTACGAAGTTTGTGGATTTAACATTGTCCTTGCAAAAGAGTGCAAATAGTAAACTATTGCACTGTAATTGGTTGTTTTCTATTTCTATCCACAGATCTTTATTTGTTTTACTTGTTATTTGATCAATATAAAATAGCTGAGCTGCTATGTGATAGAACTCCAGATTAGGAAGACTAAGACCCCCTTCTGTTCTCGGGTAATGCAAAAGTGTTCTTTTCAGTCTACAAGCTGTATTGGACTAAATAAACAAGAAAAGAACTGAGTTTACCTCTAGGTGTTATAGGTATAGTTTGAAATTTAAACAGGAATTTTGGTAGCCACATCATTTTAAAAAGGTTTATTCTTCCAATTAGATTTATTTTCAAGTCCTGCCACTGCATAACATCCTTTTTAAAAATCTTTCAGAAGTGGAAGGAAGTTGTCTTTATACAGCTGGCTCTTATCGTGACTAATATAGCAGCCGAGATATTTTATGTTTTTCTTTTCTGTATCTGAAATTGCTTAAATTTACCTTTATCTTCTTTACACGAATCTATTGCCATCAGCTCTGTTTTCCCTATATTTATTTTATAACCTGAGATCTTTGAAAATGTTGCAATTATTTCCATTACATGTGGAACTGAGATGTCGGTGTTACTTAGATAAAGTAGTAAATCATCAGCAAATAGGCTTAGTTTAATTGTTTTCTTACCAATCTCTATACCTCCCACTTCTTTTGTCTCTCTAATTTTTTGAGCTAAGGGTTCAATTGCCAAAGCAAATAATGATGGTGAAAGAGGACATCCTTGGGCAGTACCTCTAGTTAACGAGAAAGGTTTTGATAGAATTCTTTTTGTGTAAACATATGCTTTAGGAGATTTGTACATAGTTCTGACCATATTTATGTTGTTAACTGGGAAATTGTATGCCTCCAGAGTCTTAAACAAGCATGGCCATTGTAGTCTATCAAAAGCCTTTTCTGCATCAACTGCCATTAATGTTAAATCTATTTTATGTTTCTTTGCATATTGAATAAGAGAGATGCATGTTCTGGTATTAGTTCTTAAGTCCCTATTTTGTATAAACCCAGCTTGATCATAATGAATTAAGCTTGGCAGAATCCTTACCAGTCTATTATTTAGTATTTTAGTTATGATCTTTTTATCACAGTTTATCAAACTTATTGGTCTATAATCCGATGGTGATTCGCAAGTCTTACCTGGTTTTGGTATAACAGAGATAGTTGCTTGGTACATTGTTTCAGGAAGACCATTAAACTTTTGCATTGAATTGACTACTTCTGTAAAGAGGGAATCTATTTTAGGCCAGAATGTGGTATAAAATTCTATAGGGAGACCGTCCATTCCAGGCGCTTTTTTCAAAGGCAAAGTTTTTATAGCAGATTGGATTTCTATGTTTGTTATGTTCTTGCTAAGCTCTTCTGTTTGCTCTGAAGAGAGACGTTTAAGACTGATTGAGTTTAGAAAAGGAAGAGGGTCCTGCGCTTTCATTTCTGATGAATATAATTTCTCATAAATAATCTAAATTCATCATTTATGACCTGGTTATTTGTATAGGCATTGTTTGATGTTTTGTCTCTTAGAACTACAGGTTGCCTTTTCAAAACTTTCTTTATTAAAGAAGTCAGATGCTTGCCTGATTTATTAGCTGCTATATATATTTTTTTAGAGTTATGTTTGAAGTCCTCCGCTTTCTTAATTAACAGGCTATCCAGTTTTAATTTAGCCTCCTGTAGTTTTTTATAAGTTCTGCTATTTGTTTGAATCTTATGTGCTCTCTGGAGTACTTTTATCTCTTCTCTCATTTTATATAATTCATTATCCAGTTCCCTTTTCTTTTTTGATGCATATCCGATCATAATTCCTCTTAAATATGCTTTAAGGGTATCCCAAATTATGTCAATACTTGGTCTATCTTGGGGATCCCCGTTTTTCACATTTGTATCTATGAATAGCTCTGTGTGGCTATTAATATTTTTCAAAAAGTCAGTGTCCATTAATTTCCTGTTCATTCTCCAGATCCTGTGAGACATAATGATTTCTTTTGGGGACAACACACATGTAACTATAGCATGGTCAGATATTACAATATCATTGATTTGACTCGATACAACTCTATCTAATTCATTCCTTGAAATAAACACATAATTGATTCGACTGTAGCTATTTTGCAAGTGTGAGATGTACGTATAGTCCGTAGTATTAGGGTGTAACATGTCCTCAGATACGTAATTGAAATGGGTGTTAAAGAGATTTTTACAGATAAAAACAAGTTCATGATCTGGCTGCCTCAGTGCTTTAAGTGTTGGATTGCTATGATTGCAAAACAAAGTTAGTAGCTCAGCTCTGCTGTAATGGCATCAGGACTGGATGGAGTACAGGCTGGTGTTAAAGAATCAAACCCCCAGGCTCTTTTTTTGGACTGTTATGCACACACATCAAACCTTGTGATGTCTCAAGGAACAACAAAAATTGAAGACTGCAAAAATGTTTTAGCAAATCTGTGAGGATTGTCTGCATTTTTTACATGTTCTCCCAAATGCACCAAATTACTAGTTGAGTTGCTGCCAGTGAGTCTTTCAGGTAAGGTGGAACTTTAACTCCAGGCTAGTGACAAAAGCCCTGGTTGAGCTGTTTCAGCACATCCTTGACTACACTGATGATTTTGACCGCAACACAGTACACTGTGCATCAGGATGCTTATCACAGTTGAGAAGCTTTGACTTCTGTTTTTTTTCCTTTTTGCCGTCATTGGCATTTTTTACTTTGCTGATGCGCTCTTTGCAATCCTACAAAATAAGAGCTTAAACATACAGTTTAGTTTGGCCAGAATTGCAGATTCAGGTCATCACTAAAGACCCTGATTGAAACCCCATGGAGCGCTACTGGATTTTCAATACTTTCCTGCAGACTTGCCCATATTAGTGAAAATGATAAATAAAAAAATATATTAAATTGTTCTAATGCGGCACTTATTTTCACTGATATTATTGAACCCATGCACAAAATGAATCATACTGTGTTTGTGTCATGCTTTGTCTGTGTATGTGTGTTTACTTGTCCTTTTATGATGTCAAGTTTTTGCTGGACCCTTCATGTTGTTTATTAACTTTTTAGCTTGTAGACTCTACCATGTTTCCTGTCAAAACGTTCACTATACTAATGCTAACTCTGCTGACAGGCAAGTGCACCCTGTGCTGGATGTTTTTCTTTGCTGGTGTTGTTTCGAAGTCTGTCCCCCATCAATATGTGTTACCTGTGACGTACTTAATCTAGCTTGCCTATCGTACACACAGATGTATAAGGAGAGCTGGATACAGGGTTGGATTTGGGGCCCCGTTTATTCCTGTGAAAGTTGCTCAGTGGCGCATCAAGCCAAAAAGTTGGATTTCTTGGGTTTAAAATATCAGGGATCTGTTGCAACGTTGGGCCCATAGAGCAGGTACACTGGAGACTTCCACCAGCCAAGAGGCTGACTTTCAGTTTAGCCTTCCACTGATATAAATGGATGAATAATTGAGGATCAAGTCCTGATAGCAAAACAAGTCATTTTGTGGGGGTTGTGACGCTCAAAAACTGTGTCCACTAATTTACAGACTCTCTTTCACAATGTAAGTCTCTGGGAAAAAGTCTTTTTGGGTCAACTGACATTATGTGAAAAACCAAGAAGTTGTAAATCCACGGTTGGACCATTATCAACAATTGGCTCTTAAGCCCAGCACTGTTGCTGGGGGTTTAAGCAGCGCACGTTTCAATCTCAGATTTTAGAAGACATAAGAAACATGAGAAAAAACACATTGGAGGGTGGCTATAATAATTATAGTAGTATTATATATGTTTCTTTTTTCCTCAGCCTCTGAGGGAGCATGTTGGTGTCTTTTTTTGATTGACAGTGGAGCCGGCAGGCTGATGCCCAACAGGGGAACAGAAGGATATAGTAAACAAACTTGGGCTGTAACTAACAAGCCATGAACAGTCAGTGTGACTCCAGGGTCTAAACTGGCATGGAAAAAATTTGCAGGTACATTTACATGCTGGTTAATGTGGTGCAGCTGACTGGTTCATTAGGTATCCAGCCTCCCAACTGCCAGCAAAACAATCTGTAAACACAACACTTACGTCATTGTTTAAAAATGTTATGATGCATGTTTTAAGAATGATTATAAGCACATCACAAAGGTGATGTGCCACCTCTGTGATGTGCTTATAATTATTCTCCCTCAAAATGCGAGTGCGTTAGCAAACATTTGCCTATTAACACTTCCAGCAATTACAGAGCAACATTAACACTTATTTGGAGTCTTATTTGTGTCTACCTAATGAATGTTAGTCCAATATTGTAAGTCCAACTTAAGACTTTTTTCATTAACACTCGCCCTGGTTTGGTTTTTACCAACTCCTGAGAGAAAATATCTGGATCTGTAGCAGCGAAATTCTCCACTATGTTCACCAGCTAGTCTCTGCTAAGCAGATAGTGTCTGTGAGTTTGAGAGCTTTTTCACTGAAAGCAGCTGCCTGCTGCTGATGAAAATTAGATTTATGAGAATAAAGTTACAAGAGGCTAAAAAGCTGCATACAGCTGAGAAGAACTGCAGAGCTGGTGATGATTCTCTAAGGGTTTGTCACTACTAGTAACCATTACAACATTACACTCAGTCATTTAAACCATAGCAGACATGAAAATGTTGAGTAGTGCATATTTGACTTCTGTGGCTCCAGTGTAGTGAGTCAGACCTCTGTGTGACCTTCTGCCTCTGATGGTGACTTTATTCATTCCAGTTTAAAACAAAATGATTTGATTGGCTGTATTAAACAAGTTCCCTATCTATGTAGATGGAGAACTGCAAGTCTTCTGACTGGTTAACCCACAGGTGCTTAACTCAAGTTTTTCCCTCAAAGGAGAACACAGAGCAGATACAGAGAACACAGATACAGAGCAGCTGTGCAGGCTTTAACATGAAGAAACTTTTTTCACTTGGACTTAAATTAGAGGGATACTGTGTTGATTTTCTTTTTTTATATATTATTTTTTTGGGCTTTTGCCTTTAATGGACAGGACAGTGTGAAATGGGGAGAGAGGGAGTGAGGGGGATGACATGCCTCTGTACATGGCGTGCTAGCACTATCCACTAAGCTACCGGTGCCTCACTATGTCGATTTTTAACCAGCTTTATATCCTAACAATGTGTGCAGTATACTATGTAAAACTTACCTCCATCTTGCCAGTGCCCAGATTTCATGCTCATTTGCAGGCAAACAGCCCCTGGATGACCAGGTTCGTGTCATCCTGGGGCTTTTCGCCGGCTCTATGGCTGTTGCTCAAAGCACAAATTGTACCTTCTCATTTTTGTACACCATGCCCCACCACAGACACAAAGAGTAAAGAAGAGGATCGAGAAAGAGAACGTCCCCCACTCTCTCGCACTCAAACTAAAACTAAGCAGTGCTGATCAAATATAAATGGAGATTCTGTAACTGTGTTACCTATTTCTTGCCTAAAATATTTTCAGAAACACGTTTGGTGCACTGTTAAACTATAATTCAAGACTGTTTGTTACTTTCCAGCTGCCATATTGCTTTCTGTATCAAAACTATGGATGTATAAAGAGAACTGGATACAGCGATGAAGACGGGCCCATGTTCATTCCAATGAAAGTTGCTCAGTCGCGCATGAAGCAAAAAAAAAAAAAAAAGCTCTATTTCTGCTGTATGAAATTACCGGAATGATTTACGCTGCTTCTGCAACATTGGGCCCATACAGCAGGCACGCTTTAGTATTTCACCAGCTGAGCCAGCTACTTCTGATTTAGCGTTCTGTTAACTTGAATTGGGGTAAAAAGATTTAATCATGTGGCTCTTCTTGCCTTACCAAATGTTATCAGACTGAATGGATTAAATCCTGATAGTGGAATGCATAATTTCGCTGGGGTTGTGATGCTAAAAAAATGTATCCTCCAATTTACAGAAGTCTCTTTGTCTCTTTGAGAAACAGAAATCTCTCCCTCAATTTCAGTCTGATGGAAAAAGTCTTTTTGGGCCCTTTGGCATCACGTGACGACTTGGAAGTTGTAATTCCACTGTTTGACCACTATAAAGATGGGCTTCAAAGCCTGGTGCACTTCCTGGGGGCCTGGTCAAAACAGATAAGTTCGCTTTCTGTCACTCATCAACAGTACATTCTGGTCGTTGTAGGTTTTCTGGACGGCTGTGGCTCAGAAGTAGAGCGGGTGGTCCACCAGTTGGAACCCCTAATTGCTCCTGAAGGCAGTTTCATTGGTGTATGACTGTGTTAAAAACTGAGTAGCATGTGTCACCTTGTATGGTAGCCTAGGCCACCAGTGTACGAATGTATGTGTGAATGGGTGAGTGTGACTCGTAGTATAAAAAGCGGTTTGAGTGGTTGGATGACTACAAAGGCGCTATACAAGAGCAGTCCATTTACCATTTACCTCTTGAGCAAAAGCAAATGCCACAGCCCTTTTCCTCTGTTTTGTCTGATCATGTAGCACCAATATCAAAAGTAGTTGCCTCTTCCTACTGCATAGACAGTTAAGTTTTATGAAAAGAACATCTTTCCAGCAGTGAAATACTACTTTAATTACAAATGTGTTAATTGGGGAACGTGTTGACACCTGTAACAAATGGGTTGCATTGATACAAACTCAACAGTATATTTTACAGCATTGTCATTATGTTATTTATTATGAAAATATTTTCCTAATGAACGTGCAAATATAAGTAAAAAGTGAATCAAAGTCTAATAAAATTCAACCTGTGGTGCAATTGAGTATGAGGTTTCTACTGGCTATGACAAACGCATAAATTACACTTTACAATAGCTTGTTACTTTTACAATCCCTGGACAATAAAACATGCACAAACATGCAATAATTTGTTTTTTAGTGGTCAGTTAATAATTATTTTGCTTAATGCAAAGGTGCTTTGTATGAAGAAGATTAGGGGCCATGTTAAAGGAAAAAAATCTCAACTCATAAAACAACTCAAAAAAAGATTCTCGTAGATTTACGACTTTATTCTCGAAATCCAAGACTTTTTTCTTTAACACAGCCCTAATCCTCCTTCATAACCTTGGAATTAACACCTTTGTTGTAGAAATAATTCATTTTAATGGCAATAATAAATTAAAAAAAACAAAACATTGTGAGACATTCAGGTGCAGAGAAAACTTCATGCTGTCTCCACATGGTCAAAAGTCTCAATGTAGTTCATGACCTTTGTTTCACAATTTACTCTTTAATGTTGTGAAATCATGTTGTGACAGTTTTACAGTGAAAGCAGACTGACCTGTTCTGTTTTGAGCTGCTTCTCCACCAGCTGAGGGATCATGGCGTAGCGATCAGTGTTCCATGGCAGTGACACATTGACATATTCCATGTCTTTTGTCTGGAAAAAGTTATTTACTCCTGAGAAGGAAATGAAGCAAAACTGTTACTGTAATAATATTTGTTTTCTCTTGTCCTTTCAAGCCAAAACAGGCTGCTTTGATGCTCCTGTGGGTCCATGTGTTTGTTTTTTTTTAGTTTAGAGCTGCAGTGATTTATATTTTTGTGTCCAACATGGACCAAATCATTATGTGTGATGTTAAACTTCACAGAGTGCATGGGAACCTGCATGGGAAATAAAATGGACATACGCAGCTGTCTTGTAGGAGATTGCCAGTACTTTGGGTGCTTGTTTTGGTCAAGGAGGGATCTCTGGGGAGTAAAAATCAATTTGACCAGTCTATCATCAGTTGTTGGCCACTGATGCCCAAATTAATTCTGTAAATTAATTCCTATTTTCTCTAAGTGTAAGACAATTTATATTTATATTCCACAATACTGTATGTGTGCTTTATGGTAAAACTAACAAACTAATAGTTGATTAACCCATACCAAAGCAAAACTTTGCTGTTAAGATGCTAGTGACCTGCAACACATTCTTAAAGCTAATTTATAATCCCATTACGTGTGAAAATAGATATGTCCATTACAAGCCTTGTAAACATTACTGCTCCTGTGTTTCTATCTGTCCTTTTTGATGGCATAGATACAGACAATAGATCAGTGGCTCCTAACTGGTAGGTCATGGCCCAGAAGTAGGTTGCAGGTCAATTCTGAATCTACTGTCAGTGACTCACAAACATGTCAAGTTTGTAAAAAAAAGTTTATTTTGAAGTACAGTGAATTTCCGGCACACAGCTTTTATTTTGAAGTGCCACTTCCTGTTGTAGGTTGAGTGACTAATGGGCAGCTACTTGACAGAAAGAGCAAACCAGCTCCACGATACGGCCAAACACACTTAATATAGGAAACTGTGTGGACCTTGAACTAATGATTAAGGACCAATCTGAACCCTGAGGCTGGACCAGTTGGGAACCACTGCTTTAGAATATTGCACAGCTTGTTAATTTGCATCATGTCATGCAATATGACCATACATTATGCTACCACATGAACCAGTCTTAACTAGATAGCTAGGTGTGGGGTGCACATTTTGCCACGTTTAGCTTCAAACAATATTTAAAAAAGTGGTGTGAATTTTTTAAAGTCACTTTTTACCACATTTACAGCAATATTTAGAAAATTTTGTCCCCGCCTGGACCAAAATATGAAGCGTGGACTGGTAGCTGGAGAGGTGCCAGTTCACCTCCTGGGCACTGCCGAGGTGCCCTTGAGCAAGGCACCGCACCCCTCCAATGTTGCCTGTCCATGGGCAGCCCCCTCACTTTGACATCTCTCCATTTAATGCATGTATAAGTCCTGTTTGTGCATGTGTGTGTGTATGTTCAGGCCTGTGTCTATATGTATATGACAACAGAGTGAAAACATTGAATTTCCCCTAGCGGGATTAATAAGGTATATAAAATTAAATAAATGTAATTTAAAAATTAAATTAAAAATTAAATTACGTTAAATTAAAATATTTGAAATATGCCAAATATAATGTCACAGTGAAATCTAAATATTAATGTTAAACATAAATCTAAATCCAGACGTTAAATGTTAAATATAAATGTTGAATCTAAATCTAAATGTTAAATCTAAATCTAAATGTGTAATCTAAATCTAAATGTGTAATCTAAATCTAAATGTTAAATGTTAAATCTAAATGTGCTTTGTGAAGCTAAATATTTAGCTAATATGCAAATACACACTGCCGGTCAGCAGAAGTACCAAAATAAGGTGGTCAGACTGTGTTTATATCATCAAATAATGCATTAACACCAAACTAATCAGAGAAACACATACATCAGTGTGAGAAGAACTACCTAAACTGACAGAAACCATGTTTGGGGAAATTTTATTTGACATGTACTTTGAGTTTTTAGTGTCCCATCTGCTAACATGGAGGGTGTGGAACATTGGAAGAGCCGTTTTGGCCACAATTCAGAATTTCAGCAGTGCATCGTTGGTGACAGCGACAGTATCCACCATAGAGCCACCACAGCACTCGGTAAGTTTGTTTTCTAACTCGCGTAGCGTATGTTCCCTATGTTAGCATGTAAGCTATATGAAACTAGCTAACGTTAGCCCAGTAGAGATTTGCTACTAGCTACTAGCCTGAAGAGACATTTACAAAGTATTAGCGACATTGAATTTTGTGTGGTGCAATGTTATGATGTCCAGTGGTCAAAAACAAAACAAACGCACTATGCGTGAGGTACATTGATGCTAGTAGCAAATCTCTGCTGGGCTAACGTTAGCTAGTTTCATATAGCTTACATGCTAACATAAGGAACATATGCTACAAGAGTACTTCCCGAGTGCTGTGGTGGCTCTATGGTGGATACTGTCGCTGTTGCCAACGATGCACTGCTGGCTAACATATAGGAAGCAGGCTACATTCAAGAGAGAGACAGTGGACAGAGAGAGAGCTGAGGGAGGCAGCTGTGCCAGAAACAGGTTGCAATAATGATAAGGAAAGAAAAAATGTCACAATTTGTTATAAATTGGGAGAATTGTGGGAGAATTGAAACCCTGGCACAAAACCGGGAAAGAGCAATTTAAAAAATGTGAAAATCAGCATGATTGGCATGTATGACAAAAGGTGCATTTTCAAAATGAAGTGCTTTACTTTGGAATGGGCTTTGTGTTAAATTACATTATCAGTGTGCAGTATTTTTTATTTTACTATATATTTTTTTAATTTTAGCAAAACAAACTTTTTTACAAACTTGAAAATGATCTGTGGTTAGTTAAATTACCATTTGTACACCATTCAGGCACATGCTGATGGTTGTGGTGTGTGTGTCTGTGTGTGTTTGTGTGTGTGTGTGTGTGTGTGTGTGTGTGTGTGTGTGTGTGTGTGTTGGGGGGGTGGCAACAACCCCACAGTGTCTGTGCACGCACCCCTGGCGTTAAGTGACAAGTTTAAGGGGGTTCACAACATCCTGTCGATGTCAATAATGTTTTTTTTTCCATAACTAAATAGATTTGATTGACCTTTTCTTTTGACTATAACTTTTTTTAACCACATTACCCTGCACAGATTAACATGTGAAGTGTACTGTCACTCACCCACCACATCCAGGTCCACCTTGAAGTTGATAAAGTGGGTGTGGATGTTGCCAAGCACCTTCTCCGCTACCTGGTGTCCGTATTTCAGACTGCCATCTACCAGGTAGGTAGCGGAGATGTAGCCGGTGGCGTGCACCTTGGCCTCCACTGAGCCGCTCTGATAAAAGATGAAATCCCACATGTAGTCATAGTTCCCTATAGCCGTGATCGTCCTGAACACCAAGGCGCTGTTCACCATCCCTCCGTAACTGTTGTGGAAAAAGTCAGAGAAATGCCTTCGCAGGGGCTGACCCATGTTGTGCTCAAAGATGCAGATTGAATTCCTAAATCTGATCGGGGTTGGAACATCGATGTAGCGGTATGTGTCCACATAAGTGGCTTCGTGGGGGCAATCCACGCCACGGACCAGTTCGTGTGCGAAGCGCCCTATCCCGATGCTGGAGTCCAGAAACTTGGTCATCATCATCCCTGGGGTCATTGATCCGTACACCGACATGGCCTCTTGTACGCTCAGCTCATAGAGTATCCTCTCACCTTTAAAACGCACATCAAATGCCCTCATGCCAGTTAGAGAGCTGAGCCCGAAGGCGAAGCTCCAGTCCAGGTACAGGACGTGGTTGTCACTGATGCTGTAGCGCTTCCCTTCTGCATAAAACAGCTGTGGGCCGATCTGCAGAGGCTTCTGCTTGGGTTTCAATGAACCATAGTCAGACAGCTTCTTGTAAACTATTTTCTCAATAGTCCCCGCGTCATATTTCTGTTTAAGTTCGTCTACAGTGTCGAAGTATTGGCCATTATAAACCAGCCGCTCCACTTTCCAATCAGACGCGTTTACGCTCTTGTGGTTGACCAGCACCTCAAAGCCCACCGGGTTGATGTACATGCCGCTCACATCCCTGTAGAATGCTATCCAGGTCTTTCTGTCCCCGGATTGGACTCCACGGGGCATCTGCTCGAACGCGTTCAGACGTTTGTCCTTATCCACGTCGAAGCTTTCTTTCATGAGCTTCTCTAACTTAGAGAAGGCTCCTTCCAGAAATGTAAAAAGCAAATGGTATTCCCCGATGGTGACCGTGCGCGCGGTGATAGGAAGCTCCGTCCCGTACCTCTCCTTGGTGACATCGTTGCAGTATGTCGGGTTGGGAAGAGGCCCACATACGTACTCCTTAATGTGACCTAGGGCGCCGTGGTTGACCACCACCGTCGCCTCTCTCTTCGGTTTGGGGCCTTTCCCATCCAAGTAAGCCAGCGCGTCCGCTTTCTTGGGCAAAGACAGATCTATTAAAAACAAGAAATTTTCCGATGGTTTGGTGAGCTGACCGGTGGATATGTCCATGTTCTGCTTGAGCATGTACTGCTGAACCTGGAGGTACTCATCCCGGGTGAGGTCAGCGAATACGAGGCTGCGCTTGTCGTGCTTGCCTCTCAGCGGGTGGACACGCTGAGCGGAGCATTTGGGTGCCCTGGTGGAGTGAATGCCGATCAGGACGATGTTGAGGATGATGGAGACCAGGACAAAGAGAATGAGCGCCCATTTCACGAGAGAGTTCATCCTGCGCTCTACCATTACGCACGGGCTTGGAGAGAGGGAGAAGAGGAATGAGCGATGCTACGTGCAAGCGATCATATGAGTTAAGCACGGATATGCGCGTCCCTCAACTCCTCCGTTTTCCACCCCCCTCTGCATGGATCCCACAAGCCCCCGCCCATCCCCTCCTTCTCTGAATGAAGTTAAGGAGCTACGGTTTCATGCATACCCTGGTCAGCTTTACGCATGCTGTAAAACATCACACCAGTGGGTGGTGGTGAAAGAAGTATTGAGATCTTTTACTTAAGTAAAAGTTGCTATACTACAATGTACAAATGCTCTGTTACAAGTCAAAGTCCTGCATTTAAACTTAGTTAAGCAGAAGTACAAAAGTATTCGCATCAAAATTAAACAACCAAAGGTAAAAGTACTCATACAGACGGGTACATCTCAGAATAATATATTTTACATCACTGCATTGGTTATTGATGCATTAATATGTTAATTGTTCATTGTGTAATACAATCTATTCACCAACTCATGTCACCAACTCATAATAAATTATTACATATTTATTCCTAAATAATCTGTGCAATAACTGACTACATTGTTCAGTCTGTATATAAGGTTCCTGTATATATTGTAAAATATGTTGTGTGGTCTCTACATATATATTTTGTAAATTATCTTCTTATATTTCTTATATTTTACTTCTTTTTGCACTATATCTTTTTTCTACACTTGTTTGCACTATATCTTCTTCTTTTTACACTTGTAAGGAGCACCTGTAACAAAAACAATTTCCCCTGGGGATCAATAAAGTATTGCTGATTCTGATTCTGATTCTGATATTCGTTGATTTATGTTTTGTATTAATAATCTTAATCTGTATGGTAACTGGTTTGTAAAGCTGTCAGATAAATATAGTGGAGTACATTTGCCTCCAAAATGTAGTGGCTTAGCAGTAGAAAGTAGCTTTAAATGTCAATACTGGAGTAAAATGCAAGTACCTCAAAATTTTATTCTAAGGGTAAGATATTTTTCAGCCTGAACTCTATTTTCTCATGTTTTTGTGTCAAGGTGACTAATCAGAAAAATGTTTTTTGAATTTGGTGCAGTACTGAGCGAAACAGGCTGCAATGTAATCCCTGAGGGCAACTGTGCACTGTCAAGAAGAAGACCTCAGGAGGAGCAACTACGGAGGAATCCCTCTTCCAGGACAAACAGACGTGCAATAGACGTTGTGTGTATAGAACAGATTAACATAATAAATTTACTGTGATCCATATGACAAAATTATATAAATAGAGGGAGAGACAGAAAAAGCAGCAGAGCAAACAGTAAGGACAATAGCTACAATAACATTAATTTTAGTAATAATATTGTACTAATAATAGTGTAGTATATATGTTAAAAGGATATATTAACATGTGATAGTATATGTATAATAATCATATGTGTAATAACAGTGGAAGTATGACAGTGACAATAGCAGTAGTGGGAGGCATCAGGCAGGACCAAGGCAGCACATCCATAACTCACGATCCAGGCTTAGCCACGATTTAAGGGGACCTGCGAGACAGTGGATCTTAATGACATGCAGTAATAGGACGTGAATGTTAGCAAATGAAGAGGAACCAGCTTTTCAGGATCTGAGAGCAAGAGAGAGAAGGAGAGGAAGTACTTGGTATATTATAGGAGGTCCCCCAGCAAGAGACTGGACCAGGGCCATCCTGAGCCAGCCCTATCTCTAAGCTTTATCAAAACGTTAAGTCTTAAATGGACTCTTAAGTCTGGAGATGATGTCTGCCTTCCAGACCAAAATTGGAAGATGGTTTCACAAAAGAGGAGCCTGATAGCTGAAGGCTATACTTTTGGAGACTCTAGGAACCCAAGAATTCGGGGTTCCTTGTGGATCTCCTTTGTTAAAGGATCTCACTCTTAAACAAAAAAAAGGTCTTTAAGAATCCTCTCCATAATGTTGACACTTAGAATAACAACCAGTGGCAAAGAAAAGCACTATTAGTGGACATAAGATCATGGCTCACAGCAGCCAGTCTTCCACACTGCTGACTGCAGATTGTTCCCATTCGTCATTTAGACACAAAAACATGGTAAAATAGGGTCCACATTGGCTAATATCAAAGTTACCCTGCAGTTCTTGAGTACATGTACTTAGTTACATTCCACCACTGCAGGCAACCATCATGATTTGACTTTCTAAAGACTGTGTTACTTCAGATTTATATCAAGCAAAATCCCAAAATATCTTTAATTTCTAATCTTGAAATGCACATACATGTGTAGTAGACACTGTATAATGTTTCACCTTGACTTTTTATTTTCAGTTACTGTACAGCCATTCCATGCACAGTCAATACATCTGTGTTTCCAAAGCATATAAACTAGATAAAGAAAAAGAAAAAGTAATAGGTGATTGGAACGCAGTCTGAAACAAGTAAAACGAGACAGAGTACATTTTTTTAACCTTGCTTTCTAGTAATGTGTTCATAATGTGTGTATAACTATAACTATATATATATATATATATATATATATATATATATATATATATATATATATATATATAATTTTATACATTAAATATTTGTGTGGCCAGGGTTGTAGCCACATTTCACCGTAGGCTAACCAAATTTAATTTTCTGAGCATTTAAAAAATTCAAAATATTTTCATTATATAAAGTTGAGCTATCATTTCTGAAAATTGTATCTCTCTATAGTTTGAATGTTGTTTCAAAGCCTGATCATGATCATGATCATGTTTTGGCTAAAAATACACAGTTATGACACAGCAATGTCTAATTAAAACAGCTGTTTTTTTGTGGCACCATCCCTGGTTGAGAAACTGTGAAAAGTTTCTGAAACACAACCATTTTTGTTGTTTGTTGGTTTCAAACAATGGTCTGCAGCTTGGCAGGCGTCTCGCCTGGGTGACATGCCATTCACCATCCCCTCCTCCT
The DNA here is from genome assembly GCA_019142605.1 of Cephalopholis sonnerati. NCBI lineage: Eukaryota > Metazoa > Chordata > Actinopteri > Perciformes > Serranidae > Cephalopholis > Cephalopholis sonnerati. The sequence goes on from JAGQAX010000016.1 coordinate 5,091,683, forward strand.
CCACATGACAAAGTCCACTCATATACTACGTCACTTTAGAAACATTGATATGATATCTGTGAAACACACAAATGTAATGTATCTGTGGAGTGAAAGTGATGGCAGATTGAAACGTCAATGAGGTAAGGAATAAAGTAACATAACATAACGCCAAATAAATATTCAGCAAAGCAAGTTTACAGTGAATAAAATTCTGTGTAAATAGTGGATGTGTGTGGCTAGGTGGATGGGAGTCAAACAGAATAGGCTATTTGACAGAGGTGAGTTTGAATTAAGAAACAGAGGGAAAGGAGAGGGATTAAAATATAGTCTAAAACAGGCGAAGAGAAAGAGAAAACAGAATAGAAAAGGTGATGTATGCCATCTTAACTCTTGTCAGAAAATTTGATATAATCGAATTGGTCTATAAAACGTTGCCAAATTCAGTAAAATTTCCCTTCTTTTTTCAGAGAAAATTTAATTTCCTCTCATTCCAAGCGTTTCATTACATCCTTCATTAGATTTGAGTGCATTGGCGCAGTTCTCTGTTTCCAATTGAGTAAGATCAACCTTCGTGCCAGGACGCTGACAAATGATACCACAATATGTTTCACGTTGTTTTTTACTCCATTAGAGTCCGTAATTTCTTGAACCCCCATCAAAGGATCTAAGTCAATAGGGGTTTATATGATTCTTGGTAAGATCTGAAAAATGTTGCTCAAATAATATGATATCCTTGAGAAACTCCAGAACATATGAGCTAATGAAGCTGGTGAAGGCCAACAGCATTCACATGAAGGATCCATATCTCTGTAAATACCCTACTGAGTTTTGTTTAGATCAGGGTGAGCAATGTATCACCTTAAACTGCAGGAGACCATGTCTTGCACACACTGAAGAGTTATGAATCTGCCAGCATGGAGACGTTCTTTAAATTCACTTAGTATATTGCCTTTATAAAAAAAAATGAAAACATCAAATATTGATCAACATTTAAAAACATGTCTACATCAGAAATCATTGGATATCATCTCTGTAGTCCTCCTTTAGGGCTTTTTTTAAAAAAGTTGTCCTGAATGACACAACACTGTTGACTCAGCAGAGCTTTGTATGCAACACTGTAGTTCTGCATTTTTCACATGGAGCCAAAGTGTAACCCTTTCAGTCTCAGGCCAAAAAGCATGTTTTTGTACTACCTCCAATTATCTGTGTCTCAAAATCTATCATTAACTTTAAATATAGATATATTGCACCTTATCTTTCAGCTAAAGAAATGTTTTATGTGAATAGCTGCATTGATGATTTATGATGACATAACAGTAACAAAACTAACCAGTAAAATCTGTCTTCTTATGGTCAAAATAATGGCTTTACGAGAGCTTTTAACCAATAAGACGGACAGTGATGAAGAACATCTAATCTTCACTCAAAGTAACTTCTCCTCAACTTCTACCCACCTCGAACCCCTGTCACCAACTGACTTCATAGGGGTCAAAGGTCAACACATGGACTGCCAACCACAGTTTTTATCCAACAATATTCATAATATGGATTAAAAGGAGAATATGCTGCAGTACCAGAAATGCTTTATAAAATTGGCTATCAATAGGTCATTTGATGGTACTGTTTTTAGGGCTGCCCGTTGAAAGTCAGAGATTCACATTGTCAGTCAGAGACCCCTCTGTTGATTGAGATTGCTATTCTTGTAAAGTTTTGTTTGGGGTTTATGTTAGTCAGTGTGCTGTGCAGTGTACTTCTGTTGGTGTTTTGGTACCCAGATTTTGCACTCTTGACTTTCATGCTACTCTTTGATACAGACAGCTGCAGACACAATGCAGTGGCCGGCAGGAGGAGAAACTCTCCATCTTAGGGCTCTGAGATAACACTTTCTTCTGTCTTCTGCTTGGAAGTGTTGAATTTACAGGTCACACATACTTAATTTGATAGTCTCTGGCTTTTGTTGATATCTAGTGTTGACAAAAAATGTTGTTGCACATTTCTGATCCATCGTTAGTGCTCTTGCTTTTATTTGCAGGAAAGTGGCATGAAAAGCAGTTGTTATATTTTTACTGAGGCATTACTGCTTTTCCAAAGAGGATAGTGCTACGAAAAGTGTTTCTTTTTTACTGAGACATTGTTGCTTTTCCTGTAGGGAATGTGCCCCCATTATATTTTTATCAAAAACATAATTTTTCCTAACTGTGTTCTTCTTCCAAAGAATAACACAAAACTAAACATTCGATTGCGTTCATACTGAATCCATCATGTTTTGAATGTTTTTGTACAGGAGGGTGCGTATCAGGTCAGATCTTGTATCAACTTATTATTATACTCATCCACAATATGGAAGATGTGTCGCTGTTGACTCCTAACTGACAGAGGAGAGAATGAGCTCTCTGAGGTCATTTGTGAGATAACACCAAGTCTTAAAAGTACTCACAGATTTAGTATTGCAGCCCTACAACATTGTTGGACTCATGATGGGCAGATTGTTTTAAGGATCAAAATCAGAGCCTCTTCTACTCTGCTATTCCACACATTCCTCTTTCTTGTCAAATCCCTGCACCTACATTACCCACAATGCAACCAGACTGCCTACAGTTAAGTTGGAGATTCTTGTATTATGCCAGTAGCAGCTAATGTAGCTTGGAACCCCCAACTCCTCAGCTCCAACCGATGCTGACTTGAGTGATGATACTTGAGGACTCTAATCAGACCTTACACAGCATCCTTTGAAGACACATTCTTAATTCTAAAATGTTACTCTGAGCTGTTTTATTCATACTGGCCCATGCCTATTGAAATGTTGACAAACAGCAAGATACACTTCAGCAGCTGGTGGAGTACTGGGATCCTACAAGGACTAAAACTGTGAACTATGGACCTGTATTTCAACATCCTCATAGCAAGATAGGCGTAATCAGTGAGTTTTATATTTTTAGCTGAAAGGTTTCAGTATATCTCTTTCTCTCCCTGCCCTAAATGACCTCTCTTCCATCAGTGAAGCTGAACATGCAGACTGCAGGACCAACAGGAGAGACCCCTGTTGTTGTTTTCTCCAGGTCCTGTCAGGTCACATAAAAAAGGCAGCCGGGCCTAATTGGCCCGCTCTTGAACTGCAGTGCTTCCTGTTGGCCTGGTGGGAAATGTTTTTTGCAGATTAGAATCATGGCCAGCATTCTTTCCAATGTTCTGATGTGTTTGATAGCCACGGGACTTTTCAGACTTCCCGGAGGACAGAACAAGTTTTGGCACAGAGTAATGCCAGTTTGGAAAAGAGAGTGTTGCACTATGATGATATCTTCATGTTCAATATTAGCAGCCACGACATGTCATGACTGATGACATTGTTTTTACCTTGTGAGTCTCGAACTATCACAGAAGCCATTTGTCAGCAGGATAGTGCTGCAGTTGAAAGATGCAGTCACGAAACTTCAAAGTTTACAGTACTGGAAAACAATGTCTGGTACAAAGCTGTGATGACATCAGATCTCTTTATTCGCGCACTCATCACCATCCTCACCAGATGATGATGTGGGTGTGTTGTGTTGTTGTAGGGGGAGGAGTCAGTCATGTTGCTGCTCGCAGGCTCGTTGAGGATTCTCTCCAGCAGCAACAAAGACAGACCCACCCCGACGAAGGAGATGATTATCAGGAAGCCAGTCGCCACCCTTAGGCCGCATCCAAGCCGCCTAAGAGGATGCCACGGCCTTGGCTCGATCATCAGCATGATGTGTGTCTGGAGCCGGTACCCGTCTGCAGTGGCTCGCGTGTATCCACGTTGCTCTCTCCGCGACCTTAACAGCTGTCTCCGTCACCAACAGCACCTGGAACGGTCCAAGAAGGAGACCCACCATCGTATGACGAGACCGGTTCTTCAGACCCTGGTCGGAGTGAGGCTCAGGGAGAGTCATCTGCCACGGAGACTGCGAAAGGGAAGCAGCCCCAGCAGAGAAGCAGCAGAGATGTGGATTTACATCCAGAGCCTGAGTCTACTTCTACGACTCGGCAGGGAACAAGCTTCAAAGCTGCGAAATCAGAGACATTTAATGCCCCTATGCTGGAGGTTGCAGGTGGAGACGGCAGGACACAGCTCGTGTACAGACCATGGCTTATTAGCGAAATGCGGGAGGCCATGGGAAGCTTGCCACGCCTGATGGAAGGTGGTGAGAAATTTGGACAGAGACTGCAAGTGTTAATTCAGCAGTACAGACCAACTACTGATGAACTGACACGCATGTTGTCGCTGCACCTGACAAATGACTGGCACAAAATCTCTAGTGTCTTTCCTGAGGAGGACATCAGACTGGTACACCACCGGTACAACGATGATGCAAATGAGGATTACAGAGATGTAATTCAGAGACTGATGACTGAGCTTAAGACGAAGTTTCCTGCTGTTTTGGACTGGGACCAAGTTGGAAGAGTTAAGCAGCAGGATGATGAGTCTGTCTCTGCGTACTTGTATCGCCTGAGACGAGCGGCGATAGAGCATGGTGGACTGACAACTGATGAAGCGATTGGAAAACACGGAGAAAGACACACGAGCCAGCTGCGTTTGCTGTTCATGAATGGACTGAAACCAGAGATAGCTGCCGCCGTGAGACGGGGCTTCCTCACATGGGAACTGGATGACCTGGAGAAAGTTGAGCGACATGCTACAGGTGCGGAAAAAGGCATTCTGAGAGAAGCAGCGAAAAAGAAGGAGAAAAAAGAACAGGTCACTGAAAAGCTCCAGCTGGTGCAACTCCAACAGGCAGAGGGGAGACAGAAGAAAAAGGGAAAAGGAAAAGGCAACAATGACAAGTCAGTTGAAGAGATTCCTGAGTTGAGACAGGTTCCTGCTCATATCTGGGCTACAGGCAAATATAATGTTGGATTGATTAAGAACTGTGAGCCTGTTAGAATAACACCCAAATCTGACTATAGGCCTTGTCTACCTCAATACCTTGCTATTACCAGAGCCCATGATTATTACCTCTCAACGTTCGCAGTCACTTAAAAGACCAATTTAATAAAAATTAAAATGCAATGGATTTTATTACATTTAATACTGGTATGAATTTGAGTTAAATTTGTATATTGTTCCTCTTTTACCACGCGCACACTTACCAAACAAACCCAAACCACTCTCCTCTACTCCACACTGACAGCAAATTCACTATTCCTCCTTTAAGTCTAACAGTCTACACAAAATATTACTTAGGTCCCTGACCTAACTGAGCTTGTTACTTTCCTGTACTGAATTTTCCCTGAAAATTAGTACCTGGCACGTCTGCCAACCCCTAAGGTGGAAAGCTTCCTTTTTGCGCAAACCTTAAACTCACCAGGAAAGACTGCGAGGTGTTACAGCCACCAGGTTCGTTGGACCCCAACTGTGAGGAGAGTTGCAGATCTCCGACGTCCGGCCCTCTTCTCAACCTTCCTTTGTGGGGGAGTTTGAGGATGTAAGAGCCTTGGCTCTTGCTGTGCGCACAGTCTTCACACCTTCGGTCTGGAGAAAAAAAACCTGCTCACAGAAGAGGTCCCTTCGTGGTCGCCAAAATTGTGGTGGCAAAAATGAATTTGTCAATGAATGAACAATTTAAAGAAAAAGTCTTCACACTTTAGCTGTCTTTCTTGAGTTTAATAAGCATTCGAATGGAGTCACACACAGATACAACTGCAAAGAACAGTCAGTCAGTGAGTGAGCAGAGATGTCCTTCACTCCTGCTGTCTTATAGGTTCTCTACACAAACATCCGTGGGCAAAATATACGACTCTTAGACAGGTTCACACATAGATAAGGATGGTTCACATAACAACTTGGGAGGGCTCTCACGACTCTTGGTCGCACTTTCTCTTGGTGCCTATCCTCCCTAACTGAGGTTATTCTCAGGTCATGTGTCCACCTCCACTTCACTATCTTGATGTCGTAAATTGCCTAGTTAGAGGTGTCATGAGCTTATACAAGAGCTTATACAACAGACAAAGTGTCAAAACAACAGTATAAATCAGAATTTTACACTACAGGACCAGTGTGTAGGATTTTTGGGGCACTGGCAGAAATCGAATCTAATATAATGAGTATGTTTTCTTTATTGTATAACAGATGAAAATAAGAATTGTTGTGCTGATCCCTTAAGCTAATAATTAATATGCTGATACTTACCTGCAATGTTACGTGTGAAGAGAAAGACAATATGTATCCAGCATTTGTCGCAAGTCAGCCAACGTAGTTGTGTTGGTCACTCTGGCACGAACAGCATGCCCAAGCTGTGTTCAATGGAGCTGAGGTCAGGACCATGGCTGTAGCCAGCTATGAGGTCACCAAGGTGAGGACCTCGGTAAAAATTTCAAAGAGAAAAAAATAGAAGAAGCCCCAAACAGCATGGCAAATATATGAACACACCGGACAGCTTCTATTTTGAAACAACGTGCAGGATGTTATCAGATGTATCGGCGGAACGCAGAAAACTTGAATTCAGTTGACAGGAAGATGAGGATACTGCTAGCTGACAGACGAGGTGAGTGAATGACAGTTATTTTATTATTATTTTAGCGACGACCAAGCAGCCCACTGTAAGTTAAAGTTCAAGAAGAAGTTAAGTTCTTGCTAAGTAATGTTAATGTTAGAAGCTTTTGCTGTGACACAATGGGTTGAAAGCTACTGGCTAATCATGCATGATGTGAGCTCATTAAGTCCGTGCCATGCTCCCGAAGGTAACGTTATTTAATGTTATGCAGGTGGCTGTTTCCCTCAGGCAACAAACCCATTTTTGGCCTGTCACATCTCCACAGTGCATCCCTTTAAATGATGCAATACTTTAAAAAAGAGGGAAGACCATAAGGAACCAATAACAATGCTTGGATTTGTCACATGACTTTCAGGGAGCCATATTGAAACCCTTTTTTGCAGACTTTTTGAAAGGAAACAGCTTTGCCATTTTACTCGACAAAAAGGGTCTGAAAACAACATTTCCTGTCCCTTTTCCGTCTGGAAAAAAAAAATTCACACTAATAGACACTAAAAAACTTAAAAAAAAAAAAAAAACCTATAAAGTTTCTTTAGATTATGTTTATTTAGTCTATTTTAAAACATAAAAACACTCCAAACATTTTTTTCCTAACTTGCATCATAATGCGTACCATAATGGGTTAAGTCAGTGCCATGCTCCCAAAGGTAACGTTATTAAACGTTATGCAGGTGGCTGTTTCATGACACAATAAACTTACAAGAGGTTAGGTGGTGTAGAAACTATATATTTCTATATATGTACATATATGCACACACACACATATATATATATATGTGTGTGTATATATCTATGTATATGACAAAAAATATTGAACTTATTATGATATTCTAAATTATGGTGATGCACCTGTATGTTGTACACTAGATTTGATTGAGGTGGGTATTTGATATATAATGCACTAGGCAATAAGAGCATCCCTCTATCTACTATTCCACTATTCAGTGGCTTGAAGCCTTAAACCACATCAAATAATGTTGTTACATTATGCAGCACTTTATTCACTTATTTGAAGAGTACATGACCTCACATGTTTGTGTCATCTACTATTTATTTGTTGCTGTTGCATTACTCTTGCTATCCTAGAATTTGATAATAATCAGAAAGTGACAGAGGAGGGAAAGAAAGATATAAAAAACATTTTCTCCAAAATATGTTACATTCATTTGTTAAAAAAAAACCTAAGTCATGTGACAATGAGGACAGAGAGGATCAGAATGGACACAAGAGAGAGGAGGATAGAAAGAGGTGTGGAACTGCACAGAGTGGAGAATGGAGAGGACAGAGCAGAGAACTGTGTGGAAAGGCAGGAGAGCAGAGAGATCGGAGTGGAGAACGGAGAGGAGAAGAGATGGGGCAGAGTGGAGAACCAAGTGGACAGGGAGGACAGAAAGGAGAACGGAGAGAACAGGGCAGAGAACCAAGAGGAGAACCGAGTGCACAGAGAGGAGAAGAAAGAATCCAGAGAGGATCAGCACAGAGGAGGAGAGAGGGTAAGAAAGCATCCAGAGTGGATTTCCCAAATTTTTCATGGGTGCAACCCACATACTCAGCTCCGCTGCTCATCCCACAAATAGATGTTCCTTACAAATGTGGCACCATTTTAAAGGGAAATAAACAGGCTTTCCAGTGGTATAAGATTTATTGCCAAGAAGCATTGTTACAACAAATAAATAATCTCCCAAACACAAATTTTAGTTTAGTTACATTGTCACTGGGTTTCATGTATATGAAGGAGGATCAGGGCCATATTAAAGAAAAACAATCTTACATTTTGAGAATAAAGTTGCAAATCTTTGAGATGAAAGTCATAATTTTAGAAGAAAATTACAGATAAAGACCGGAAAGTCGAGTAACATGATATAAAAAGTGACAAAGTGTGTACAAACCGTGTTGGGGTGACAATAATATACATTTAATCAGCACCTAAGTAATATAATGCATTACCAACAAGATTTCAGGTGATATTATTACATTTACAATGTCACATAACGTGTTACCATCCAGAAACTGTTTATTGTTATAGGCCATCTCCTTATCCTCGCTGCTTTCAGGCACCCTTAGGGCACAAAAGTTGAACACATTAAATTGTAGGTATATAAACAGAATCATAATGAACATGATAATGCACAGTGTGGCACCACCCAGATATGTGAACACCAGTGGAACCCTTGTATAATGTAGTCTGTACAATGACACAACAACCCTCAGGGAATATGTTTTTTGCTGGCACACTGACGGAAGTGGAGCAGTGTGGATAAATGAAAAATGAAAACAATAAACATTTTCGAGCTGTGAGAGTGAACCAGAACAGTTAAGTTATTGGCTGGACAGCAAAACAATGAGCTAAGTTGTCAAGGTGAGGAGAGCTGCAGGTACAGCTGATAATTCTCTGCAGGTTCAGCAATATGAGTGTGTGCTTTCACATTGTTTTCAAATTGTTGTACGATTAACAAGACTAAAAAGAATAGCATGCATATTGAAATGATATAATGTGCTCCAATAAAAGATCAAACTGACAGGCTTTCTTCCTCTGTGAGCATTTCCTCAGGTGTGCATTCGTGTGTGTGTGTGTGTGTGTGTGTGTGTGTGTGTGTGTGTGTGTGTGTGTGTGTGTGTGTGTTGAACAAAAGCAGATAAAGGTTAAGTCAGTTTTATTTATATAGCCCAATATCATAAACCACCGATTTGCCTCAAGCATGAAATAGCTTCAAACGAACTCATTTTGCATTTAGCAGCAGTCAGTGAGAGCAATGAAAACACCCGCTGAGTTCTGCAGATGGAGTGGTTGTGTTGGTCTATCCAGCTATGAATTCATTTATGTAAAAAAAAAAAAAAAAGGAGTCGTTGATTCACACATAACTCCTGGTTCTGACGATGTTTCTTGGTATCAACATGAATGCACTCATAGCTAATAGCCCAGATGTAAGATAGGAGCACTATTCTCTGCAGTCTCTGCAGTAAGGAATTATTTTCATACCATTGGAGTACAATACATTTTATTATTATTATTATTATCATTATCATTATTATTGTTATTATTACTATTATTTGTGGCGTGTAGATCTGTGGATTAGTGTGAAGTATTATCCCAGATGTGTGTGGCATCACTCACAACCCAAAGACTGCCGACAATGCCCCTGAGACCGGACTGTAGTTGTCTGCTTATAGAAAACACCTTTCTGATCTATGACAAATGTCATCTTGATGTCACTACTCAGTCAGTTTTTTTCTCACTCTTTGTTTGAATAAAAGCGTTAGGTGCCATGCGTTTGTGCATGTTCGTCTTGTACCTACTAGTTGGGTAACTCCTTTGATTGGCTGTGATGGCAGCTGACCTGAGAACAACCCTCTCTGGTTGGCTGGGGTAAATATTTAAAAGAATGTTAAGAGGTAGAAGAGGACTGCTAACTCTCTCTCTCTCTGTAACACACACATCTGGCACATTTGTACACACACACACACACACACACACACACACACATTTGGGAATGTTTATAAACTGCAGGATGGATAACTGCACTGCTCAAGTGCTGAAGTAGCAAACACACACACACACATGCAAGCACACACACACGAACACACACGAACACACATACACACACACACACACACACACACTGTGTGCTGTTAAGCTTTACAAATAGCTGTTTTGATGACCTTGTGGCCTGCATGCATTCCAGCTTTTTTCTAGACAGACTCCCAGTCTCAGTCTCAGCTCCAGATGGTCAGCTTATCAAGGAGCACCCCCTCTATGCTGGGAATGCAGTATATCATTCAATGTCTCATCCTCTCATGCATTCATCTTTACCTACTCAGTAGTGTCGACTCAATCCAGCTGGAGCTGCAGCAAGACTTCCCTCACATATACTGAAAGCCCCCACTGCCTTGTCTTTAAGAAATGAACCTCAGTCAGTGAACAGGATGCTGAAGCTCCCAAGTGTTTTGTGTACTTCTGTGAACCTGATCTCCTAATGCTGTTGGGCTTCTTCATGGATTCCATAAGTTACAAAAAAATTCAGGGTCAGTGGTTCCCCGACCTAGTTAAGTTATAATACTGAGGACTTAAATGCCATCACACTTATTTATGGTCTGCAGTTTTTCAACCATAGCCTCTTAGTGTGAAATACATTAACGGTTTATCATGGTTTACTCTAAAGGCTGAATTAAAGCCTCATCCTCTTCTTTGAAGATGTCATTTGAAATAATACACCACAATTTTTTGTGAAAGACTTGTATATACATTTTTGTGTCTTACATATAATACAAGCTAATGGGGATCCTTAAAAGTTTTCATCGTGGCAGAGCCTGCCATTTCCATGCTGAACTCAAATTCCCTTACTCAACGTGAGATGGGCAAAAAATGATACAGCATGTAATCTGATGTTACTGTCATTTAATTGTATTAGCCTTATCAGTGCTGTATTTAATTACTGCCAATGCTAACCCAACATTTCCTACTGCTGCTGACTAACCTGGAGATACTGAACATCTACAAGTACACCTTACAGAATGTAAAAATCTGTAACTGAAATCTATTAAATATACAACTGGTATGTATGACTTTGAACAAATCATTGTCCCTGAAAATAACTTTTTCAACAACATTAACAACAATTGCTCTTACTATACAGATGAACAGTTAAACTCAAACGTCAATTATCCACTAAACAGCAGGAGTTTATTTGCAAACCATCTAAACATAAAAGAACACACTGTATAAAGAAAATCATCAATGGAATTGTAAAACCACTGACCTACATCTGCAATTTATCTTTCAAAACTGGTACATTTTCCTGCCAAATGAAAACAGCAAAAGTTCTTTCAATAGTTAAAGCTGGGGATAAACATCACTTCACCAATTACAGACCCGTGTCTTTACTCCCCCAGTTCTCTAAAATATTGGAGAAACTTTCTGTTGCAAGGTTGGATGATTTGATTGAGAAGCACAAACTGTTGCCAGATAGTCAATATGAGAAAGCAAAAAAATTCAGAGAAAACAGATCAACATTTATGGCACTGATGGAGCTAATAGAAGAAATAACACCATGTATAGATGACAAAAAATATGCAATATGGGTATTTATTGATTAATTTGTTTATTGACTTATTAGACAATAAACTAGAAAGGTATGGCATCAGAGGGGTTGTGTTTAACTGGCTGAGTAGCTATATACAGAGCCATCAACAGTCAGTGCAGATTGGTAAACATAAATCTTCATGTTCCACAGGGGTTTTCGGGCCTAAGTTGTTTGTTTAGTACATTAATGACATATGTAAAGTCTCAGAAATATTGAAATTTGTGTTATTTGCAGATGATACAAATATTTTCTGCTCTGGGGACAATTTACAGCAGCTTCTGGAGGTGGTCACATCAGAATTGAATAAATCAAAGATGTGGTTTGACTCAAACAAATAATCATTAAATATGAGCAAAACCAAACTGATGCTGTTTGAAAACTGAAAAAGAAATACACAAGTATTTATTAAAAGACAATGTTATTATTGAAAGATTATACGAAAACAAATTTCTTCTTCATGGGATAATAGACCACAGAATCTGCTGGAAACCACATATAGCAAATGAACAAAGTTGGCAGGGAGTGTTGCAGTTTTAGGCAAAGCCAGACACATACTGGATTACAAAGCATTGTATATTCTGTACTGTTCTCCGATATTGCCATGTTTATGTTATTGTGTTGCAGTATGGGGAAACACTTACAAAACCAATCTACAACCATTATCCATACTACAAAACAGAGCCATAATAATGTTACATAGTGTTGGATATCATAAACATACTAATAACCTGTTTTTGAAGTCACATGAACTGAAATTTATGGATCTGGTGGATTCTAAAATGGCTCAAGTCATGTACAAAGCAAGAAATAACTTACTTCCCGGCAACATACAAAAATGTTCTTGGACAGAGAGGAGGATATAACTTAAGAGGTTTTCGCACCACTCTACACAAAAATATGTGTATATCAGTTTGAGGAGTGATTTTGTAGAATGCACTGGGTGAAGAACAACAAACAAAGTAAAGATATCAGACAGTTTAAAAAGAGGTACGAAGACAGTATCTTCACAAGGTACAGAAATGATTAGAGGGAATGTAAAACACACCGAGAGTGATACTGTTGTCGGTATTCTCAATTTGTATTTTCGTATTTGTTTTTTGCACTGGATAATATTGGTTATCAGGTATTAAGAGGCCCAATGGTGTAAATATGTGGTTGATCAATGGTGAGGAGAGTGCATTTATGTAATAGTTTTATTAATGATGGATTAGTATAGTTTGGGTTAGGGCAGGAAACCTTCTTTTTTTTTTTTTTGGAGGGGGGGGTTAGGCTTAGACAAGCATGATGCTTCTTCCTATTCCTTTTCAGACATGACATGTTAATTTATGTTTTTCATTGTAAGTCTGTTCAGGACTTATTTTTTTGTCTCTACAATATATTCTATTTTATTTCTTTATTTTTTAAATCTTCGAAATAAATAAATTAAATCAAATGAAATTAATCAAATCAAAATCAAACATTAAAAGCATCCATTTGGTGAAATACGGGTCAGCTTTTATTGTGAAGCAGTCACAGGAAACGCAATTACACAGTGGTTAATGTTGCAAGTTCAAGCAGCAACCTCCAGAGCATAAACATGAAGCCAATGCATAGTGCCAAAAACTGCAGTTCTTTGAACAGCCACTTGAGGCTGCCTCCAAAATCAAGTTATAGAATTCTATGTTAATATCCCCAAATTTACAGCAGAAATAAACATGTTTACGGCATGGTACAAAAAAACGGTTTTGGTCTCTTAAGCTAATTTCCCCATTCATGATAACTGAACAGGTGGTGAATTTTTATATAACTTCCTGTTTAAATGTTATGAAGGCTTAAAGTTAAGCATTATTAAGAGCATGCTCGCTTTGAGTGATAGGTGGGTGCCGCCCGTTGACAAGTCACTTACATAGTGACAACCTTGGTTAGGTACCTAGGTTCACAGAGTATAGGTCAGGGGTAGGCAACCTGTAGCTCCGGAGCCATATGCGGCTCTGTAGATTGTCTCCATTGGCTTCCTGTGGCTTTGACATGAAATTATCTGGAGGTGATCAACAGTTATTTTTCAACATTCAGATTTTTTTTTTTTTTGCCATAACACAATGAGTAACAACACAAACAAATTTTAGAAACAATAACTTCCCAAGGTGGGATCTAGGTCAAAACTTAGCAACAAGTCTTATACTTGTCCACAGAGTATACTAGACCACCAGAGGCATAGTCAAAATTAAGTCAAAATTTAGTTTTATGGTACTTTTAAATCCAAATGTATGTAATGTAATTAAATCTTTTAATGTATGGGCTAAAATTTGGATCTGCATATCTGTGCCCAGGGGCCCATTCTCTCATCATTCCCCCATCAGGATTCAGTTGCTGTAACTTTTAGAGTTTGTGGATATGATATGGGTATGAGGGAAAGTGTGTTATGTGTAGGTTATTTTATGACAGACTAAAACCAAACAAACCAACCCATGATTTTGTACTGTGTGTGGTCTCTTAATGTACTGTACACTCATGAAATACTTTTACTCTAATGCTGCTTTTCCTGAGTGAAACCAATAATCTACAGCATGTTTATTCTCTCAGATGTGCTAAATATGACTTTAAACGGTAACATTTTTTCTCTATTTATTCTGTTGTAGTTCACCCAATGTAAAGAAAACGACACCAGTGACCACTGACTGAACTCTGGTCCTTTGCTGTAATGGAAAAAAGATTAAATGATTAATGGCCAAAGGTACCAAAGGAAACATGTCTCATGCGCATGCACATACACACACACACACACACACACACACACACACACACACACACACACACACACACACAGTTCATTCTTAAGATTCCTAACTCTCTCTTGATTTGATAACTCCCGTCCTCCCTCCAATTTATCTTTTCCAGCTCCCTCCTCCGGCAGAAATCTGTCCATTAAGATTTTCCTTTTTTCTTTTATTAGGTATGTTATTTATAACTTCAGTCAAAGACATCCACACCTAAAAAGGATATACTATGATGGAAAATTAGGGCCACTGTTTGAAAAATGGTAAGAATCAATTTTTCAGGAAAAAAAAAAAACTTTTGATATTTTGGGAGAAAGTTAACATGTGTTTGGAGAAGAAGCCACGCTAAGGTTGGGGTGGTGGATGGATCAAACAAATGCATGCTTTTCCCTCAGGAGACCAGTATTCGTGTCCCCTGTGAAACCAAATAAACATCGAATTATTTTAAGGTACATACTCACATCATCACACAACATTAAATATGTAACTTTAAGTTAAGTATGTAACATGACGATGCCCAACCTTGTCCCATTTCCAAAACCTAACCTATGTAACTTTACTTTCCTAAACCTAGCCTACGTAACAAGTGTTAAATACAAAACTTAACACTATATATGTAAAGTGACAATGCCCAGCCATGATTTTTTTTCCTAAGCCTGACCTGACTCGTTGGGTCTCTAGCCGGTTGAACGCCAAGTTGTTAGATATCATATGAACCATTGCATGAGGATCAGTTGGGTTTTTGGCAAATATACATCTTGTTAACTTCACTACTCCTGATAAAAAGTGCCACATGGCTGCTTTGTTAAACTTTGTCTCATACAGAGACAAATGATGCTAATTTATATGGGTGTAAAGCACTAACATAATGCACAGCATGGAAGAGGTAGATTCTGGCTGCATTTCACCATTTTCACGAAGCCCGCAGAGCTTTATCACTGTCTTTTTTCCTCTTTAAGACTTTTTTTTTTTTTTTTAATAATTAGGGACTGTTCGTTATTTATGAGGGAATGGTGGAAAAGGGTGGGACTTGTTTGTTGTTGTTTTTTTTTATTATCTTAGCTTAGGGGAGGGCATACAAATTTAAATGGTTGAATTTTGTAGTTACCAATGCTTTTTAAAGAAAACATGCCTTACAAACACACCCACAGATTTTCTTTAAATTCACAAAACTACACCATTTATCATAACCACAAACTGTAAAAGCAGAAATAACCAATGGATTTTCAAATTTGCGATGGTCCTTGGACACGTATGTGGCAAGAATGCTTTTGTCAAAAAATGACAAAAATAAATAAATAAATAAAAATGTTTAAAAAAGCATAAATAAAGCATCAAACATGCCCACTGCCACACCGGTCCTAATTTACTTTAGAACTCACTCCTCTCCTTCTCTTGCCAGAGTCCTGTGTTCTGTCAGATCAGCATATAGGCAAAGAGTCATCTGTTTAGATGGTGCTGGCCACAATTTAGCCAAGTTTTGGTTCATCATACAGTTCCTGATATCGCATTAGCTGAACTAAACCAAAATATGTTAAAAATAATGTCACAGTTAAATCTAAATCTAAATGTTAAATGTTAAATCTAAATGTGCTTGGTGAAACTAAATATTTAGCTAATATGCAAATACACACTGCCAGTCACCGGAAATACCAAAATAAAAGCCCAGGTGGTCAGACTGTGTTTATAGAATCAAATACCAAATTAAAACCAAACTAATCGGAGAAAATGAATACTTTAACATACATCAGCATGATAGGTACTATCTAAAATGACAGAAACCATGTTTGGGGAAATTTTATTTGACATGTACTTTGAGTTTTGAGTGTCCCATCTGCTAACATGGAGGGTGTGGAACATTGGAAGAGCCGTTTTGGCTGCAATTCAGAATTTCAGCAGTGCATCGTTGGTGACAGCGACAGTATCCACCATAGAGCCACCACAGCACTCAACAGTTTTGTTTTCTAACTCGCGTAGCGTATGTTCCTTATGTTAACATGTAAACTATATGAAAAAAAACGCCTATTAAATTAATCAGCAACGAATTTGATCATCAATTAGTAGGTTTGAATATTTTTTTGAGAAAAAAGTCATAATTCTCTGAATTCAGCTTTTTAAATGTGAATGTGAATATTTCCTAGTTTCTTTCCTCTTCTGAGGCAGTAAGCTGAATATATTTCAGTAGTGGACAAAACAGGAAATTTGAGGATGTCATCCTGGGCTTTGGAAAATAAAGATCAACAACATCAGCAACAATGAAAATAATCTTGAGCTGCAGCCGTAATGAAGGGGAAGCACAATAAAAATGAGCCGGAAAGAAGAGTAGCAGCAGTCCCACGTGACAAGTTAGCTTAAACATGTTGTCGTTTCACCTCATTTCTCAGTGGAATGTCCTGACAAAGCATCCAGCATGTCACCATCAAGACAGATGCTGAAGATAACCATTATCTATCTGTGCTCACTTGGAAGGTGGACCACAGAAGCAGATATCCAGTCATTAAGAAATATCTCCACTTTGATTGGTGCAGACACTGAGGATCTGTGTGATAAGACGTAAATGTGAAATGATAAGAATGTGGAATCGTCTGCTCAATATGTCAGATAACAGGGTTAATAAGAAGGTTTTTCTTTGGAGTAAACTGCATAAATCACCATGGGTTAAGGAGATTCATTACATCTTTGGAGAAGTTGATTTACAATATATATATAGTAATAATTTAACATGCAGCATTAATACTATTAGAAAAAGGTTACTTGATGGATTTGAGATTAAATGGTTAAATGAGATTTTATTAAAACCAAAATTACGAACATATATTCAAATCAAGCATAACTATGGCCCTGAGTCTTATGTTACTGCAAATTTAACAAGGAGCCATAGATCTTTAGTTGCACAGCTGAGAACAGGAATCCTCCCTCTGAACCTGGAAGTTGGCAGATTTAAAAACATCCAGGAGGACGACAGATTGTGTGAATTGTGTGATTTAGGAGAAGTTGAGAATGAATCACATTTTCTTCTGTACTGTCCTTTCTACGATGAGCTAAGACTACAGATATTTAGTGATGTGTTTGTCCAAAATCCTGACATGTTCTGGTGGTCCGATGATGACAAAATGGAATGGTTGTTTAATTTTAATGTTTATAAGTTGGCTAATTTTGTTTCCAAAGCTTGGAAGAAGCGTCAAGATGGTTTATTTGTTTAATTAATACTAATTGTAATTTATGTTGCTACTCTGGTTTCTGGCCTGTTTTGTTTAGCAATGGTGTCTTGTAAGCCGGTTTGGGCTGGGCACTTTGTGCATGACACAATAATAAAAAAATTATTCATTCATTATTCATTCATTCTAGTTTGGCCTGAGATAAGTGATGGCATTTTATTGCTTGGAAACCTCTGGAATTCTCAATAACAGCCAAAACTTTCTGTAAGTGGGGGTCATATTTTTGGGTTTGCTTGGAAACCTTTAAGCCACATCTTTTACAAATTACAGGCACATGCACATATAGCCCCCAGGTGGTGCTCAAGCACCTGCCCTTTTGGCCCATAAGTGCATTCATTTTCTATTTATTTTGCTACCTTTTACTAGCGTTTTTAATTTTAAAGCTTGTTGTAATGGCCAACTACTGCATGTGAGTCAAGCCCCTGCCCCTCCTTCTTAACTTCCCTTGTTGTCACAAATACCACAGTTAACACACACAAATCAAGCTCCCTGTGGAACAGCATCACATCTCCCTGACCTGCCTTCATGGACAGCCAGGTAATGATGGTGTTTGCCCCAAGCCTCGGCCATGTTTGTTACTGTTGAGAAATCAAACCAATATTAAAACAACTTAATACTGCCAGCCTACCTTGGGCAACAACCTGCTTAACAACATTAAGTAAGCTCTGGTGTAAAATCATACCATCTCTCTCCAACTATCTAGCAGATTCAGGTTCACCAGCTGCCAGGTGTGAATGGAGACAGATGCCAAACTGCTTTCCCACTCTAACGTCTTTATAAACCAAGCTGAAACTATGTTTATGTCTCCCTCACTGTGGCTCTGATATTTCATTTAAACAAATCTGACATGTGGTTTGGCGCAGCATGAACATGCCATGTGCAAAGAGCATAGGAGGAGAGGAAGAGTTCTTTAAAAATATTTAAAGCTTATAAAGAGGATAATTACAAGAATTAGTGAGTGAATATTTGAAAAAGAAAGAGGTGAAGAAGAAAATGAGGAGAGGGCAATATTTTATTGTTTTTGTTGTCACCTGTTATAATTAGATAAATGATAAATGTAGAAAGTGAATGTGTAGCAGCTGTTATGTGCATATAGTATAGATCTCGAGACACCTCAGAAAGACATTTCCCCTACTCAATAGTATGTACAAATGTACTGTATGTACTCAGGCCTCAAGAGCCTTTCTGGTGCCTGTAGACACATAGAAACCTCCTGGCAGGGCGCGCTTTGAGAGCACACCAAAATATTTATGAAAAGGGAGCCCTTTTTTCACTTCAGCACCTGCCCCACTAACTGTCTGTGAACCGTGTTGCAAGTCCAACTAAATTCCTAAAGAATATTTGACAGCAGCCTGCAATCCTTGATTATGGTGCCGTTAAAATTTATTTCAGTATTATTTTTCGTATTTTTGTTAATGCCCCTTACTATTAGATTAGAAGTTTTTCTTCAGCCATCACTTTAATATAAAACTCAGCCTTAGCTTTTTTGGTCACCTTGTTTCAAAGAGATTTCAAAAGTCTGTCATTACTTGTGTCCATATTCCACAGATTTTCTTCTGTCTTTCTTCTAATCTGTCTTTTTAGATATTCATTAAGCTATGGAGTTTTATGTCATGGTTCACCTTTATCATTCCATTGAAAGACTATTTACTGAGACTAAAGATATAAAGGAGCTGTAGTTAATCTGGTTTGCACCAAGTGCAGCCAAATGGGATCTGGAGGAAATGGAGGCCAAAACAAAGTATTTCTACTGCGGAACTTAGAGTACTGGTTGAAGAGGAGACAATTAAGGAACCACAAGAGTGTATTCTAATGATGTCTCAGTCTGACCTCAAAGATTGGTATCAGGGTGATCATTGTTTAATTGATAAGAATTGGCTATATTGAGCAACACAGAGTGCAGTCCAATCCTTTGTTTTCAATAGTCACTGAGGTGTTTTATCTTACAAAGCTGTCATGCACAGCAACCGAGTGAGTGCAGCTGTTGTCAACTCTGCAACTCTCCACTGCCTGTCTGTCTCTCCACTCTGGGTGTGTAAGAGCAGGGGCTGAGCCCCTCCCGTGGGAAAACACTGCACATCATAATCAACAGCAAAGAGAGAGACTGACATAGCCTATATAGTGCACTGCAGACACTCACAACACCAATGAAAATGCAACAACAGACCAGCAAACTTAATGTTATCTGTCCAGAAGATGTACAGATAAAGAAAATAAAGACTTAGCATAACATTGGTCATTCAGGTAACTCAGGCAAAAGCTGTACTGATGCAGCAAACACTGGAGAATACTCTCTTAAAGAAAGGGAGAAACTCCCACAAGACAGCAACAGGGCCAAAATATTAAACGGAGGGTTTGTTATTTTGTAAAAAAAAAACAAAAAAAAAAAACAACAACAACGGCCTGAATGTTGGCAACTTTTTTTCTTAATGCATTGTGAAGCTATTCAGGCATCAAGCATACTCATTTTAAGTACTTGAAATGTGCACTGTGCAGCTGTTTTTCCTTGGAAAACAGATGTATCAGATTAGGGCTCTGTCTTGGCCAACACATTGTCTCTCCAACCTTGTCACACATTGACATTTGGTTGTGGACTTTCCACATCCAGATACAACGTGCAAGTACCCTGGATGCATTGGTTGTTGACGGAAAAGCTGGAAAGCTGTGTCAACTCTTTGGGGGGAGAAAGCCGGAGTACCCGGAGAAAACCCACGCTGACATGGAACATGCAAACTCCGCACAGAAGGGCTCCCGCACCCAGGATTGACCCAGGGACCCAGGGACCCAGAGACCCGCGACAGTGCTAACCACCACACCAACGTGCCACCCCTATATCATCATGCTATTATTAATATAAACAGGGGATTTTAATACAAAGTGGTAACCACTGCATGTGAATGCACAAATGGGTCAGACCTGCAATGGATTTGAAAATAATTGTAATGAACTGGAGCTTCTGTGCTTTGATTAGCTGCTACGAAATATTAGCCTCATCCATTTAAAACAATGCCTAGTCTTCTAATGGTCATTTTGGCAAAAGTAAAGCAAAAGTACAAAAAGAAGAAGATGTACTTTATTAATCCCTGTGGAAAAATGCATTTTTTTCACTCTGTTATTGTATACAAGCAGGCCTGAAATACACACACATGCACAAACAGAACCTACACATGCATTAAGTGGAGAGATATCAGAGTGAGGGGGCTGCCTTGGACAGGCATCCCTAGCAGTTTAGGGTTTCATGCCAGCAGTGCTCAGGAGACGATATGGCACCTCTCCAGCTACCACTCCACACTCCATCCTTGGTCCATACTGGGACTTGAACCCCTCAGTTCTAAAGCCAAGTCCCTAGAGACTGAGCTACTGCTGCTGCTACTGCAAATAAAGTTATTCTACTAAGAGAGTGTTAAGTAAGTAATTACTTTATAATAAAGGTAACAAGTAAAATATAATGTATTACATTTTGAGAGTAACTTGCCCAGCTCTGGTTTCATCATGGCAAAATGTGGGCGTGGTGACATAAGCTATAGCAGGAACTACCATGGAAGCTGTTTAAAGAGCTTTTGCCAGGTTTTTATATTTCTGTTTGTCTGTCTGTGGACAGATTTTGTCAACACAGTACCATCACAACCATGCAAGATGCAGTCACAAAAAAATTGCAGGCTTGTAGTCTAGATAAAAATGAAGGTCAAGTTGGAGGATGGTTGTGGTCAGTGCAAGGAGGGACAGAAATGAAGGGTAGGGGGCCATTGCCCTCCTACTTTACGCCCCTGGCCCACATTAGTTTTATGCAGCTGATCTCTGTTTCCTCCCTACTTCTGTCCTCCCTTTTCATATCACACCCATCTTTGAACTCAGCCCTCACTGTGATCTGATTTACACGTCAATCTTTGTGACAGCATCCTGCACAGTTGTGACACTCTTACAAATGCTGTCAACAGACAGACAGACAGACAGACATATAAACACTTGCTAAAGTGCGTAACAAAGCTTCTTTGGTAGTTCCTGCTACAATAGGTGTCACCTAAACCACAGTTTGCCATGATGACACACACACTGACTCGCAATGTAAAAACAATACCAGCTGTTGCTACGTTGTCACCACTGATAACAAGTACAGCCCACTGTCATCATACATCACAAAGTAAAGTCAAACACAGTTGGGAGTATAATTACAACAATGTTACAACCCACTGTAACCCAGGACACCCCTCTCTGTGCAAGTCAACAAACTGACATGTATCACAGCCTTACACCTAACACATAAAGGAGACACCGCTGCTGCAGTTAATTCTGAGGATAGTACAACAGATTTATTGTGCTAGAGTGAATAAAGTGTTTTGAATTAATAGACCATGACTGAATACCTCACTGTGAAAGTCAGTCCAATGAATGACTCCAGTGCCTGGCTCCAAAGACATTAATACCTCTCAAAGTTGGGAATATTTATATTCACATGGTTCCCAATTTGTAAATTACAAAAGAAGATGATGGTAATCCAATCCCTTGTCTCCTTTATAATAGTAAGAAAACATTGTCTGAGTTTGATGTTAGATTATGAAGACTTGTCTAAATGAATGAATTGTTTTCTTATATGATTAATATATACTTTTCTGTTCTCCCTTCTTTCCACAGTGGAAAGAACTGGGAGAGAACACACAGATCTAACAAACAGTGTAGAGCAGATTTATGCCTGTGGTGTTATAAACTGAAGCTGTGTGCTTCAGCCTGTTACACTTCTCTGCTCAGTCCTTTTACAGAGCACACTGCAGTGTCTGGTCTTTCTCCACAAGACTTTTGTCATTTTAACCTCACAAACCTCCTCCTGCTGATTCATATCCACACAGCTGTTTACATTTCAGCATATTTCCATCCACAGATCCATTTTGTTAAAAACAAAACCCTGGGTGGCTTTTGTAGGCTCTTGTCCTCACCACAGCAAGTTTCCGATAGTACTAGAAATCCTCTGTGTACTTTCCGTTGTGACAGGAAGAGGGAGCTGCTCTCACACAGACCCATGGTTTTAGAATCTCTGCAATCACAGATGGCAGAACAATCATTTGTATATATTTTAATACTTTAGACTTTATCACAAATGACAGATTTCATTCTCATCATTCTTCCCTGTATCACACGATTGGATGGACTTCCTTACAGTTAAGAAGAACTAGCCATCTGACGTTATTCATTTGCACAGCTCTGCAGTACATTTGTACACAGTAATGAGCAGGGAAAAATGTCTTTCAGAGGTGCCTTGAGATCTATACTATATGCACATAACAGCTGCTACACATTCAATTTCTACATTTGTAATTTATCTAATTATAACAGGTAACAACAAAGAAAGCAATGTCACACTTGGCAGGCTTTAGTAGTCTATGAAATAAATATATATATTTATAAATAAATAATTAAAATGTTCTCCTTTCCTCTCCTCTCTTTATTTTCCATTCCGTTCCTTTGCTCTCCTCCTCTTGATTTGTTCCCCCCCTCTCCTCATTTTCTTCTTCACCTCTTTCTTTTTCTAGTAGTCACATACTTATTCTTATAATTATCTTCTTCATAAACTTCAAATATTTTTAAAGAACTCCAGAGAACAGGTGCATTCAGCGGCTGCAGCTTATTGCTCTTCCTCTTCTCCTGTGCTTTTGGTACATGGCAAAAAATGGTTTGTGCTGCACCAAACCGCATGTCAGATTTGTTTAAAGCCACAGTAAGGGAGACATAAACATTATTTCAGCTTGGTTTATAAAGACATGTGAGAGTGGGAAAGCATTTTGGCATCTGTCTCCACTCACACCGGGCAGTTGGTGAACCCGAAGAGAGAGCTGGAGAGAGATGGTGTGATTTTACACCAGAGCTTACTTAATGTTTAACTATTTAGCAGGTTGTTGCCCAAGGTAGGCTGGCAGTATTAAGTTGTTTTAATATTGGTTTGATTTCTCAACAGTAACAAACATGGCCGAGGCTTGGGGCAAACACCATCATTACCTGGCTGTCCATGAAGGCAGGTCAGGGAGATGTGATGCTGTTCCACAGGGAGCTTGATTTGTGTGTGTTAACTGTGGTATTTGTGACAACAAGGGAAGTTAAGAAGGAGGGGCATGGGCTTGACTCACATGCAGTAGTTGGCCATTACAACATGCTTTAAAATTAAAAACGCTAGTAAAAGGTAGCAAAATAAATAGAAATTAGTAAAAGAAATAGGAAACTAATGTCTTGTAAAAAAAAAAAAAAAAAAAAAAAATGGCACTTAACTAGTCAGAGGCCAAAAGGGCAGGTCGAGGTATGAGATATACCCACCTATTTTTTTGGCCATTCACAACATACCCACCTATCAGTCAAAAGGCCACAGTAATATATAGGAGAGTATACCCACTTCTTCCTTTGTAATCTATCCACCACATCAAAAATCATTACACCACTGTGTGCATGTGCTTGAAACGACCTCACATTTCTTCTATCCTTTAAATCTCATAATGATAATACATATTTCAGTACATCCCTCATATATGCACTAATGTTGACAGAACTGGTTTCAGATACGATGCACTTTTCAATGGAATGAACTGCAAAATGCCGTTGAAGGCTTACTTGTACATTACCTGATTTTTTTTTAAAGAAAAAAGTCGTTGTTTAAGTCGTTGTTTATTGTGTAGTCATGTGGTTCCTGTGTTGTTTTTGTCTTGCTGATTGTGTTCTTATGCATGTTGTGGGTTTGTTGTTTTTCTTCTGAAAGAGACCTTTATCTCACTGAGAGTGCCTGATTAAATAAAGATTTTTTTTTTTTTTTTTTAAATCCAGCATTTGTATCTTGTACACCCTGGATCTTCAACAGGAGATCTATGACTCCTAGGGGGTCCTTAAAGTTACAGCAGGGGCAACACATTCTCACTCCAACCTCATCACATAACCCCGCTGAAATTAATATATATAAATGCTTGAAGACCCGCTCATTACTAAAAGTGTCTGTCATATAAAAACTACAGTAATGGTCAAAGTTGTCATTAAAATTTAAGGTGCATTATTTGATTCACATCCGCAGCTCATGCATTGAGTAACATTGCAAGTTATCGTTCTACCTTAAAAGTCACGTGCAGTCAGCACAGTGAATTAAATTCTTTTTCTCTCTGACTACAGCTGCTGCTAGAAGCAGCAAAACATCCTTTCGTTTTATAGTTACATGGTATGAACAATGGTTACATGAGCTTTACAACCAGTCACAGCTTAGCCCTGAGCAGAGTGACTGTCCTCTACTGACCAATCAACAGACTGCAGTGTTCACAGCTCCACCTTTTAGAGCCAGATCTGTGTGCTAGGTACTCCAACAGAGGGGTGACCAAAAATGGGACTGGTACAGAACGGTTCCATTGGTACCATTGACTTTTCACAGTGGAAACAGAAAAAAAGCGTACTGAACTGAACTGTACCGTACCGTACTCCTCGGTGGAAATGGGGCTTAAGTTGTCTGGTCTTCAGGTTCCACATTGACAGCAAGGCTGCAGCTCCTGATGTGAGCATGTAGTGGTGAGAGAACGTGGGGGGTGCTTAGCAGGCCCTCCTGTGTGAACTTCAGAGCAAGAGCTCGTCAGTGGCTCAGGAGAAAGAGGGAGCAATGGAGAGTAGAAGCTTCTCCTTAAGTTTGCTTGGTGACATCACAGGGTCACATGTTACTGTGAAAGTAGTGACCAATCAAGTTTGAAGACTGGTGTGACATTGATCCATCCTGTGGAGAAATGGCTGTCCTTTGTTTGAAGAACAAAGAACATGCAGTCTCACTCACCATTCCAGATGGCAAGACCTAGAGGAAAAACCCTTACATGTCCAGTTTAGATCTTTTTTTTTAAACAAGGTATTTTTATTGAATATTCAATCAGATGTATAAAGCATCAACAAACAAATGTAAAACCAACAAGAACAAAAAAAAAAAGCAACCCCACCCACCCACCAACCCAGAAACAAACAGAAAAAGCCAGACCAACAAAGAGAAATAAAAGACAAAAAATAGCTAAATAAATAAATAAAATAATAATAATAATAATAATAATAATAATAAAGAAAAAGAAATATAATAAAATATTTAAAAAAAAACACTTGTGTGACATAAGTAGGGGAATATTACATGGTTCACTGCAATTTTTCAGCTTCCATATGGGTTGCCAGGTGGCAAAGAAGTGTGTAGTTGATCTTTTCATAAAACAACGGATTTTCTCCAATTGTAAATGATACATAACGTCCTTGATCGAATGTCCATATGCTGGAGGTGAAAAGTCCTTCCATTTACACAAGATGAGCCTTCTGGCCAGAAGTGAGCAAAAAGAAACAATATCCATTTGGGCTCTACTTAAGTTCTCCTCCCATCTCTGCTTTAAAGAGTCCAAGTCTGCAACATTATGAACACTGAGTAATTCATAGATTTGACTTATGGACAGTTTTTTTTTTATCTGTGTTACATTCAAAAACAGAATCTAAGAGGGATGGGTTAGGGCAGGAAGGAAAACTCCTGAAATGAGAAGCCACAAAGCTTCGGAGCTGCAAGTATCTGTAAAAGTGTACTCAAGAGATGTCAAATTTTTTAACTAGCTGGTCAAAAGAGGCGTAAGTGCCATCAATACAGAGGTCACGAAGTGAGGTGATTCCATTTTTTGACTATATATTAAATGCTGTATCTAACATAACATAACATAAGGTTCTTTGCTACTGGTGCGGCAAGTGAAGGGTCTGCTAGTTTGAAGTGCCGTCTGAACTGATGAAAAATTTTAATAGCATACTTTACAACTCGATTTGGTGTGACGCTGGATAAACACTGTGTGGCAACTTAGCACATAATATTGATAGGGGAATAAACTGCATGGATACTCTCTCCGTTATTACCCAGCTATCAGCAATGTCATTTCTTAACCAATATAATATTGCTCTAATGTTAGCTGACCAATAATAGTATAAAACATTTGGAAGTGACATGCCTCCTGTTTTACGAGGTCTTTGTAGTATTCTTTTCTTGATTCTGGATGGTTTCTTGTTCCAAATAAAGGTTGAAATTTGACTATTTAAATTGCTGAAAAAGGATTTTGTAAGAAATATTGGCAAACTCTGAAAAATATAAAGGAGTTTAGGTAAAATAATCATCTTGATTGAGTTAATTCTTCCTCCAAGAGATAGAGATAACGAGTCCCAACCGTCAAAGTCCTGCTTTATGCATGACAAGAGTGGTTTATAATTGGCTTTGTACAGATCTCTATAATCACATGTAATCCAAATCCCCAGATATCTATTTTTTTTTAGGACTGATTTTAAAAGGCATTGAAGAGAGGGAGGTACCTTGGTTTGCAGTCCCAATTGGCATTAATTCGCTCTTCTGAAAACTGACTTTACAGCTGGATAATTGACCAAATTCATTAAGGAGACCTGATAAGTATGGAAAACTAGAAGACGGATCGGATATATAAAGTAACATGTCGTCAACATACAATGACACTTTATGTTCTAGGCCACCTCTTTTAATCCTTTTGATATCTGCAGACATTCTCAAAGCTATGGCAAGTGGCTCCATTGCCATGGCAAACAAAAGTTCAGTTTAGATCTTAACAAATGACAAATCATCTGTGGTCCAGTGAATCTTAACATTTAAAGTGCAGTATAATAAAGTCTTAACTATATTGCACAGTAAAATGAAATTGTAGTTATTGAAGAGGGAAGGGAAATCTTATTTGCATTGAGAAGCTAGAATATATAACAAATAGTTTCCTTCCCTTAATGAACTATTTAGGTTCCATTTATGCCATTAAGTAGAATATCCACTTACAAAGAGAGGTCAGCTCTCACTGACCTATGTAACCTGCAGCAGTGCTAGGTAACTGAAATGGCTTTTTATGGGTATTTAAATCATGCTATTCTGTAGGTGAGAACAGTAAACCAGTCATTAGATAGTAACACTAACTCAGTAAGCAAAAGATTAGGTGCAATCCTGTAAGTAACCTGTTTAGACTGGTCAATGTCACCAGTACTGTAACGGGTCGAGTGCAGACCCAATACTCGTCAGAGAAGTCCATGTCCATTACCTCCTGAGCAGCCGGGAGTGGGTGGTCCTGGTCAGAGGAGGGGGCATCGAGGTCACCCTACTCGCCATTGCCGTCAGAGGATTCAGACAGGAGGGGTGGCTGGGAGGGTGGTATCTGCGGTTTGGAGGATGGGCTGGTTCTGGAAGGCTGTTCAGAGTGGTGCTGGTGAAACTCCCTCATGAGGCGGCGGTCCAAGATGTGTCTTGCAGGGACACAGGACCTCTCCTCAAGACTGTAGCCCTCCCAGTCCACCAAGTACTGGAGGCCTCTCCCACGACAGCGGGACCGCAGGATACGGCGGACTGTGTAAGCAGGACCCCCGTCAATGAGGCGGGGAGGCGGAGGGAGAGGAGCGGCAGGGACCAGGGCGCTCTCTCGGACTGGCTTGAGCTTGGAAACATGGAATGTGGGATGAATGTGCATGGATCTGGGAAGCTTGAGCCAGACTGCTGCTGAGTTGATGACCCTCTGGATCTGAAAAGGACCGATGAACTGGGGAGCAAGCTTCTTGGGACTTCACCCGCAGAGGAAGATCACGGGTGGAGAGCCAGACCTTCTGTCGAGGTTGGTACTCCTGAGCCTTGGAGCGGTGACGATTGGAAGCGGTGGTGTAGCGACCTGCGGCTCGGAGGAGGGCAGCTCTGGCTTGAGTCCAGGTCCTGCGGCAACGGCGGATGAAAGCCTGGATGGACGGGCAGGATGCCTGCCTCTCAAGGGCTGGGAACAGGGGTGGCTGGAACCTGTAGACACATTGAAAAGGAGAGAGGCCTGTGGCAGAGCTGGTCAGGGTATTATGGGCATATTCTACCCACAGGAGCTGTTCAGACCAGGATGATAGGGGTAGAGATGTCATGCAGCCAGGGGTGGACTGGCCATCTGGCATACCGGGCACTGTCCTGGTGGGCCGCTGTCTAGTGGGGGCTGGTCAACAGGATTTTTTTTTTTTTTTTTCCCCACAGAATTGGCCGGCCAGTTATGTGACCTATTGTCCAGTTGTGTGGCTGACTGGCCATTTGGCACAGCCCATTGACACATCCCATTGGTTTAACTGTCAGTCAGGGCCTGTCAATCACCCAGTTGCTGGATGGGCGGGGCTAACAGAGTCACGGCAGGTGAGCCGAGGTTAGGTGGGGAGTCTGACAACATCATGGAAAAACAACCACCAAAAAAATGCCGTGGTGGCGCTGAAAAGCAATGAATGAAAAAATGAAAGCACTGGAAGCAGAGGCCTCCAAATGCACCAAAATAACTGCGTTATTTGGTCCAGCAGCAGCAGCAGGGGCTGCAGCACCAGCAGCAGCATCTGATAGCGGAGGACAGACCCCGCAGACCATGCCTGATTCTGGCGCTACCCTCCCGGCCTCAGGCTACTTATTGTAATGTCATCACCAGCAGGAGCAAGAGGACCCGGTGACACAACAGGTGATGGAGAGTGAGCCTGTGGAGGCGGGGGTAAGTAATAAAAACGAGCATGACAGATCTGTAGGCAGCACTTCTAGCGAAGTTAGCTGAGAGAGAGCTAAATTTTAAAGACACACTCAGGTTAAAAGCAAAAACTCTGTTTTTACATGCAGACACATTATGCATGTGTCACTTTACATAGGCCTATTAATGTAATAGAGCAAACATGCCTATTGCTATGCCATGTCATGTGCAGTTTGGCAGCCACTGAGCTATGCTAAACACATCCATTACCAGTCATATCTCTTTTGCATGCTGATGCTGTCAGTCTCAAATATTTTATTATAGATATATTAATTCATTCATTATTTTATATGTAGATATACACTCACTGGCCACTGCAGTAGGTACACCTGTGCAATCTAATGCAATCAAATACAACTGCTATGCCATAATTTCTATTTTTACAAAGCTTACACATTTTCAATTTTTTTGACATTGTCAGGAGTCTGATCCTCTCTTCTGTCCCATCAGGTTGTCTTGAGCTGTTAGGTTCCTTTGTCAGCTTCCCTTTTGGGCAAAAGAGCCTTTTTGATTTGGTGAGTATACAACCTATTGTCCAGTAGGTGTCACGACAGCACCAAAAGCAAATGGAATCCTGAGGACAGGCTGAAGGTGGCCCCCAGGAGTGAGCAGAACTCCCTCCAGAAGACAGAGGTTAACTGGGGGCCCCTGTCGGAGACCACATCCACTGGGATGCCATGGAGACGGACTACGTGGTTAAGAAGCAGATGGGCTGTCTCCTTGGTGGACGGGAGCTTGTGCAGAGGCACAAAGTGGGCCATCTTGCTGAACCGGTCTACCACCGTCAGGATGGTGGTGTTGCCGCTGGATGGTGGCAGACCAGTGATGAAGTCCAAAGAGCTGTGGGACCAGGGGCGATGAGGCACAGGCAATGGGTGCAGGAGACCGGCGGGGGCCTGGCGGGACGGTTTGTGCTGGTTACAGGTTGGACACGCATTGACAATCTCCCAGGTGTCCCCATCCAGGGAGGCCCACCAAAAGCATTGTTGGACGACCTCCTTGGTACGTTGGATTCCAGGATGACAGGTAAGCCGGGAACTGTGGGCCCAATGGAGAACCTCAGATCGGTGTCCAGACAGGACAAACAGGTGGTCAGGAGGGCAGGAGCTAGGCCCTGGCTGGTCTTGGGTGGCAGCCCTGACTCTCTCCTCTGGCGACCAGCCAGGAGGAAGGCAGAATGGTGTCGGGGTCTCCTGCATCTTCCTCATCCTCCTGAAACTGCCAGGAAAGGGTGTCAGGCTTGACATTGCGGGACCCCAGTCAATAAGAGAGGGAGAAGTTGAATCGGGTGAGGAACAATGACCACTGGGCCTGGCGGGAGTTCAGTCTTTTGGTGGACTGGATGTACCTGAGGTTCTTGTGGTCAGTCCACACCAGGAACGGTAGCTTGGTCCACTCAAGCCAATAATGCCACTCTTCCAAGGCCAGCTTGACGGCCAGAAGCTCCCTGTTCCCGATATCATAATTCCTCTCAGCTGGAGTCAGGCGTCTGGAGAAGAAGGTGCAGGAGTGCAGCTTCTGGTCGGAGACAGCCCTCTGGGACAGAACAGCCCCAACCCCAGAGTCGGAGGTGTCCACCTTGACCGCAAACTGTCTCTCAGGGTCAGGCATCTGAAGAGTGGGAGCTGAGGTGAACCAGGCTTTCAAGGCTTGCGAGGCTTCAGCGGCGGCAGAGGTCCACCAGAAAGGCACCTTGGAAGAGGTGAGGGCCGTGAGGGGGGCTGCCACTGTGCTGTAGCCCCTGATGAATCTCCGATAAAAGTTGGCAAAGCCCAGGAAATGCTGGAGTTGCTTGCGAGAGTCTGGAGCAGGCCAAGCGGTGACAGCAGAGACATTGGTGGGGTCCATTAGGATGAATCCCTTCCCCATGACATATCCCAGAAAGGAGACAGACTGGACATGGAACTCACACTTCTCAGCCTTGACAAAGGGTGAGTTCTCCAGGAGACGCTGGAGGACTGCCTGGACATGGTGCACATGCTCATCTCTGGACTGGGAGAAGGTCAGAATGTCATCCACATAAACGAAGACAAACTTGTTCAGCATATCTCGGAGCAAGTCGATGACCAGAGCCTGAAAGACGGCAGGGGCATTGGTGAGGCCAAAGGGCATCACCAAGTACTCATAGTGGCCGGTGGAAGTGTTGAATGCCGTCTTCCATTCATCCCCCTCTCAGATCCAGACCAGGTGGTAGGCGTTGCGTAGGTCAAGCTTGGTGAACACGGTGGCCTCCACCAGGAGTTCAAAGGCCGACAAGATGAGAGACAGGGGGTACCGGTTCTTGACAGTGATGTCATTCAACCTACGGTAGTCGATGCAGGGGCAGAGTGACTTGTCCTTCTTCTCCACAAAGAAGAAATCTGCCCCGCCTGGGGACGAGGACGGATGGATGATGCCTGCTGCCAGAGCGTCATTAATGTACTCCTCCATGGCCTTTCTCTCAGGGGCGGACAGGGAGTACAGGCGGCCCCTGGGTGGAGTGGTGCCCGGCTGCAGGTTGATAGCACAATTGTAAGGTCTATGCGGGAGCAGAGGGGTGGCTTTGGCCTCACTGAAGACCTCCCAGAAGTCCAGGTACTCAACGGGGACCCCCGACAAGTCAGGCGTGGAGCTCAAGCTAGCAGGTGGCTGTGATGCGGAGGCCTGCCTCAGACAGACTCAATGGCGGGACGGACTCCAACCCAGAATCAACCCAGTGGCCCAGTCTATGTGCAGATTGTGTCAACGAAGCCAGGGGAACCCAAAGAGGAGTGGATGGCGGGGAGACTGCAGGATGTGGAACTGTAGGGTCTCATGGTGGCCCGGACAGGAGCATGTGGATGGGCATCGTCTGGTGAGTTACGGTCCCCAGGAGATTACAGTCCAGGGTGTTGGCGGAGAGAGGACCTGGCAGAGTAACCCGACCAATGCCCAACTGCAGAGCCAAGTCCTCGTCCATAATGTTGACGTCTGAACCAGAGTCTATGAGTGTGGCCAGGGTATGGGAGTTTTTGGGCAGCAGCAGATGGGCCTGGCACAGAGGACGCTTAATGGAGAAAGGTTCAGACGTGTGACTCACCAGGACCCCCTCCTTCACTGGTGAGCCCATCCTTTTACCGGACACCGGGATACATAGTGTCCAGCTTGGCAGCAATACAGGCAAAGGTTCCCCCTGCGGTGCCTCTCTTTTTCCTCCAAGGTGAGACTGGTATGGCTAATCTGCATTGGCTCAGGCTCAGGCTCTCTCAGTGGACTGGCTGGTTGAGGGGTTCGTCAAGGCAGATGACGGTGGTGGACGGGTGGTATGGTGACGTTCCATTCGTCCCTGGCGTCTCTCTCTCTCTCTGGCTTGGATGCGGCGATCAATGTGGGAAACCAGCTCTATTATGCCATCCAGGGAGGTAAGCAGGTTGTAGGAAACCAGCTCGTCCTTTACATAGTCGGAGAGACCCATCAGGAAGGCATCACACTGGGCAGCCTGGTTCCACTCACTGAGCTGGGCTTGGGTGCGGAAGTCAATGGAGTAGTCGACCACAGAGCAGGACCCTTGGCTCAGACCCAGGAGGCCGCCAGAGGCATCAGGACCCTGAGATGGCACCCTGAACACCTTGCGGAGCTCAGCGGCGAAGGCATCGAAGGATGAGCAAGCTGGTGTGCGATGTTCCCACTCCACTGTTCCCCATACCCGAGCACGGTCTGTCAGGTGGTTAATGGTGAGCGCCACCTTGGCGTCCTCAGAGGAGAAGGTGTGGGGCTGCAGGGCAAAGAGGACTGAACAGTTCGTGTTGAATGGATTGCAGCCCTCAGCATCCCCGGCGTAACATTCTGGGACCCCCACACAAGGTTCCGGTGCGGAAGCAGAAGGAGCCGGCGTAGCTGTTGGTGCAGGTGTAGGTGGAGCAGGGGAGGATGGCAGAGCGGTGGACTGGGCTAGTGCTGTGGTGAGCTGCTGGATCTGGGCGGCTAGTGCGGAGAATGCCTGTTCCTGATTAGCTGCTGCTAGCTGGACATCGGCTGCGGTGGAGGCTAGCAGCGCCTCGTGCTGTTGGAGCTGCATCTCCATTCCCTCTTGGCGGGCTTGCGGTGAGGTAGTGTGCACTGGGTCCATGTCTGGCCAGATTGTACCGTAACGGGTCAAGTACAGACCCAAATGCCACACACTGAGGCAGGCAGACAGCTGGTAGTGATGTTTATTGCTAACACAGAAATGCAAAAGTTCTGGGGTCTTTGGGTTTATCTTGATTGAAGTTCCAATGGAAGTGAGCGTGGGAGCAGTATGAGAGTTGTTGACTGTATCGTGAGTGCAGGGGGGGTGAAAGCTGGCGTAGCTAGCTGAAACAGGAGAGCTGAGGTGAGCAAGGTTGGTGTAACACCATGCAGCCACAGAGCCGAGCAGACGGGAACCAGGAAGGGAGCAGGCAGGAATCGGAGTCAGAGACAGAAGGCTGAGGTAATTACCAGGGCAGAGACGACAGAGGCAAGTCAGGAACAAGCAGGGTTCGTACTGGGAAATCAAGCCAAGGGTGAATGCTGGAATGTCTCGCATGTGGTCTAGAGAACAATCTGGCACTGAGGGAAAGGCAGGAGCTGCTTAAATGCAGGGAGTGTTGATGCGCAGCAGCTGTGTGCACAGGTGAGTGGAGTTGGCTTTATGAGGGGGGCGTGGCTGGCTGGCAGGGTGCAGGTGAGTGGAAATTTACCAGGAGCAGGTGAGAGAGAGAAGGGGAGTAGAATGCAGACTGTGACAAGTACAGGTACATACGTAAAAAATAAGTCCGTAACTTATTATTTTGTAACTAGACTCACTCTATATTGTGATGTAAACAAGGTAAACATACCCGTAGGCCTGAACAAAGGCACACAAATACAAAGATTTTCAATCCCAGTCACTCTCCAATCACCGTGGGAGGAATAATGATCTTCTTGACACAGGCCATAGCTTTGCCCAGGTCAGTGAACTCCATGTCCTCCCCTTTTTGTGTGACCCGAAGTCGAGCTTGAAACAATATTTCATACCAGACTCCCTGTCGGTTGCGAAGAAGCTTCCTCACCTCAGTGAACGCCTCCAATGCTTTGGCCCCAGTTGTAGTGTAGTCAGGAAAGATGACAACCCATTTCTCATTGAAATGAGGCAGACCTTAAGTGCGGGCACGGCGCAATACTGTGACACAATCTCGGTAGTAGTGTAGTTTTGCAATGATAGCACGAGGTTTTCCACCCAGCTTCCTCAGCCTCAGAGTCCAATGTGAGCAGTTGATCAGCAGCTCTTTGTCCAGCTGTTGCACCTCAGTTAGCAGCTTTAGCTTGTGGTGCTGGAGTCAGGTGTTTCAGAAATGCAGAGGATTCTTATGTTATACCTTCTCATTCTGCCTTCCATATCCTCACACTTCTTTTAGTTTTGCCATTTCTGCTTTCATCTCACTCACTGTTTTATAGAGGAGCCACTTTATTCAACCACACTGATAGACCCCCTCCACCTCTGTGATCCCAACCTTCAGTTCAGAGCTGCCCCCCCCCCCCCCCCCCCCCATATTTAATAATAATGATAATAATAATAATAATAATAATAATTGTTATTATTATTATTATTATCATGTTTAACAGGGCAGCATGGTGGTGTGGTGGTTAGCACTATCGCCTCACAGCAAAAGGGTTGCGGGTGCGGGAGCCCTTCTGTGTGGAGTTTGCATGTTCTCCCCGTGTCAACGTGGGTTTTCTCCAGGTACTCCAGCTTCCTCCCACAGTCCAAAGACATGCAGTGTGGGGATAGGTTAATTGGTGACTCTAAATTGGCCGTAGGTGTGAATATGGATGTGAATGGTTGTCTGTCTCTACATGTCAGACCTGTGATAGTCTGGTGACCTGTCCAAGGTGTACCCTGGCTCTTGCCCAGTGTCAGTTGGAATAGGCTCCAGCCCCCAGCCCCCCCAAACAGTTTTTCATTCCTGAGTCGATTTTTAGATTTGAATGAATGAATGAATGAATGATCTTTATTGTCATTGCACATATTACAGAGCAACGAAATTTGTTTCAGTTTCAGCCCGTCCAAGAAACATAAAAAAGACAGTGATACATAACAGGGGGAGGACAGGAGCGGGAGAACTGTGGGTCGCCATACGAACGGCGCCCCGTTACTTAGATGAAAAAAAAGGTGAACAAGAGGGAGCAAGAGGGAAAAAAAGCAACTCCCAAACTAGGCTCCTGTAGGGGGGGCACAGTGTGGGATTAGGAAAAAAACACCTCAGCACATAAGCAACATAATAAGACATTACAACAAGACTCAAAGACTTGCACATGTGGGAGGGGGGTGTTCGGGAAGGGAAGTGACGCGGCACAGACACGGTGGGGGGCACGCAGCCACATTGGGCGCATTGCAACAACCTCCCATGCTATACTGCGACGAAGGGAGGGAGGGGGGGTGGGGAGCCACGAGGCGTTGAGGTGGAGGGTGTGTGTGTGTTATATGTGTCGTGTGTGCGTGTGTGTAAACCCGTGTACGTCATCTCCACTCAGTCTCAACCATTGTCTCTGCCATCTGATAACTGATGACGAAGACATGGAGATGACCTCGGAGAGTTCTGATCCAGAAACAAGTTCACAGGAGTAGGGAGGTGGTGGGGAGGGAGATAGGGCCGGAGCGTCTTGTCTGCATAACATCCAGGAGAGTGGAGGGATAACCGGCCTTGGGAAGGCTGGTTATCTCGGGGAGTCAATGAAGATAACAATTGTTTTGGGTCAGGCAGACACTGCAATTTCCATCTGCCTTGAGTCTCTGAGTCTCCCGGTGGCTTTGCTTCAAATATGTCCGCATTTGGTAACCAATTTCAGCCCAGGCGAGCTGGCATCTTCTCCAAGTTGGCATCCATCTTGCGAAGGAGTTCATAAATCGCATCCAGCCTACGATTTTGATCAAGAATCGCATCCTGCTTGCGACTGAGCTCACATATCGCTTGAGTCTGAGTGTTGACAGATCTGCACATTCCCTCAGTCATGATGGGCAGCTTCTCGATTGCCAAAAGTGCTGCCAACATCTTCCGAACTTTGCGATAAATCAGGAAGCTGCTAACTCCAAACAGCAGAATGCCTGTTATCATAATTCCAAATTTGGGTTATTTTGCTTCCATAACATGTCCTCTTTCAGACGAGTGGAAAGAAAAGGTCCAAAATACACATTAAGGTGTTCATTTTAGTTTACTTTTCCATTCTGGAAAGTTATGCAAAAATAAGATAATGCATCATTTGCATATTTAGATACACATTGTCAGAGGATTTATCATACAAAAAATAATTAATTAATGTAAGTAATAACCTGGGCAAGTTTCACAGTGGTATCTATTAGTTTACATTTTTGACCCTTGTGTCATGAAATAAAATGTTACTTTTAAGGGCCATATTCTCAAAATGATTTTTTTTCTCATCTTCTGAGCCAAAAATCCTAACTTCAGAAGCACTTACATACACCAGCCCTTCCATTTTATTCCTATCTACAATCTGCAGGTTTTTACAGAGGAATTTTCTTCATATATCATTCACAGCCTGATTTATGTAACGTGAAAATTGATTTCATTATGGCTGTTGACAGTATTTTCTTATTTATGAAGCAATAAAAAGTAGGGGTGTAACAATTCACAGAATTCACAGTTATGTTCAATACGACACAGTGTCAAAGTTTGATATATATTGATATAAAAAAGTTTAAATGCCAGGAAAGTTTCCTTGATTTTTAAGAATTTCAATTTCTTTGAACTAACACCATTATAAAGTATAATCTGTTTTGACTTTGAATTATGATGTAGCTATATATATATATCCCTTTAAAATATAAAATCTAATATTGCATTCATAAACAAATACAAACAAAAGAAGCAATTCTATTATCTCTGAAATGCCAGAGAAATGTATTTGTTTTTGAATTTTAAATGTAATAAAGCTAACATTATTATTTGTTTTTTTTTTGTTTGTTTTTTTTTTTACTTTTGTAAAAACCAGGAATTGTGGTCTGACTGTTCCCTAAATTTTCACTTCAGAGTCAGGTCTCATATCTGCAGCTACAAATGATACCAGTCACAGCAGTGACTTTTTTTTTTTTCCCTTTTTGAATCACTCGGGAATGGCTGTCTAAATGTTCCATGGATAACATGAGCAGCTTATTTGTTGCTCCTTGTTTTTATCTAACTACACCTATTCACGCACTGGAATAATGTCAGCGTAAATGAGCTGACATCAGTATTCCCACTGATGTAACCTGCTCTCATGTAGCAGATGAAACATATCCTTCACCCTCATGACTTACAGGAAAACCATGGTGGCTCCAAAATCCGGGGAGCGTATTCACAAATATTCTGAGAATACTCTCAGAGAGCTCTTAACTTAGCCTAAAGAATTGTGATTGTGAAACATCAAAGCTTAGATAACATAAGCCACACTTAACACTCAACAGCATTGTTCACACTTTATTAGGTATCTGTTCTGATTTGAGGTCTTCCTCACCAGCCTGAAACTGGCTCATCTTGGTGCCACAGACCTCATCCATTTAATAACCTTGAGACTGATTTAAGATAATGAACTACT
Organism: Cephalopholis sonnerati; assembly: GCA_019142605.1. Classification (NCBI taxonomy): domain Eukaryota; kingdom Metazoa; phylum Chordata; class Actinopteri; order Perciformes; family Serranidae; genus Cephalopholis; species Cephalopholis sonnerati. The sequence goes on from JAGQAX010000016.1 coordinate 5,129,325, forward strand.
TACATTTGGTTATTGCAGGAAACAACTGCAAAACAAAATATCAGTGATGTTGTGATGAGCCTAAAATTTGTCATTTGCCAATTTTTACCAATATAAACATTGTAATATGGTTGTAGCATGTCAATGAGTTATGAAAGTCAGCATTTTTGTCTGTTAGATGCCGGCCTTATTTTCTCCCGAGAGAGCTAACAGTAGTGATCATCACTGCTGTTTACATCTCACCGGACGCTAATGCTAGCGCGGCGCTCTCTCTCCTGGCGAACGCCATAAATGAACAGCAGCAGGCCCACCCTGATGGCGTTCACATTATAGCTGGACTTTAATAAGGCCAATCCGAAAACTGTACTCCCGAAGTTCCACCAGCACGTTAAGTGCCCAACAAGGGGGGAAAACACGCTTGATCATGTGTACTCCAACATCAAGCACGGCTACAGAGCTACACCCCTCCCCCACCTCGGACAGTCAGACCATCTCTCCCTGCTGCTCATCCCTGCATACACCCCCCTCAGACGCAGATCCAGGCCCACCACAAAGACAGTAACAACCTGGCCTGAGAACGCACTCAGCGAACTGCAGGACTGCCTCCAACACACAGACTGGGACCTATTCGAACACCAAGAGCTGGAAACATTCACAGGGACTGTACTGGACTACATCAAGTTCTGTATGGGAACTGTGTCTGTGGACAAAACCATCCGGGTTTTTCCCAACCAGAAACCCTGGATGACCAGCCAGGTCCGCTCACTCCTCAAGGCCCGCGACACTGCCTTCAGGTCAGGTGACAGAGATCTTTACAGCACAACTCGAGCTGACCTGAAGAAAGGGATTAGAAAAGCCAAAGCGGACTTTAAGAGGAGAATAGAGTCCCACCTCGCCAGCAACAGACCACGGGAGGTGTGGCAGGGCCTGCAGAACATCACAAACTTCAGAGGCTGTGATGTGACACCAGGAGACCTGAGCGCGTCGCTGGCAGAGGAGCTCAACTGCTTCTTTGCCCGATTTGAATCACCGCAGCGACACTCATCGGCTCCAGCCCTGCCCCCACCCCCACCAGGTCCCAGCACCCCCCCACTCACTGTAGAGGAGCATGAGGTGAGGCGCGTGCTCCAGGCAGTGAACCCCAGAAAGGCTGCTGGCCCAGATGGAGTACCTGGCAAGGTGCTCAGAGCATGTGCCCACCAGCTGTCCAGCGTCTTCTGCAAGATCTTCAACCTCTCCCTGACCCAGGCAGTCATCCCTACCTGCCTGAAATCCGCCACAGTCATCCCCGTTCCAAAGAAGTCCCCCACTTCCAGCCTTAACAACTTCCGCCCTGTTGCCCTCACACTGGTAATTATGAAGTGCTTTGAGAGACTGGTTCTCCAGCACATCAAGGACTGTCTCCCCCCCACACTCGACTCCCACCAGTTCGCATACCGGGCGAACAGATCCACGGAGGACGCCATCACCATAGCTCTGCACACTGTGTTGAGCCACCTGGAACAGCAGCAGAGCTATGCCAGGATGCTCTTTGTGGATTACAGCTTGGCGTTCAATACGATCATCCCGGACATCCTGATCACCAAGCTGGACACTCTGGGCCTCCCCCCTCTCACATGCACCTGGATCAAGGACTTTCTAACCAACAGACCCCAGACTGTGAGACTTGGCCCCCACCTCTCCTCCACCCGCACACTGAGCACCGGCTCACCACAGGGCTGCGTGCTGAGCCCCCTCCTGTACTGCCTCTACACCTACGACTGCAGTCCGACCCATGGTACCAACATCATCGTCAAATTTGCTGACGACACCACAGTGGTCGGGCTGATCTCAGAGGGAGATGAGGCAGCCTACAGACAGGAGGTCCAGAAGCTCACGACCTGGTGCTCAGACAACAACCTGGCTCTGAACACCACCAAGACGAAAGAGATCATTGTGGACTTAAGGAGGAACAGAACCAACCCGCCTCCCCTCTATGTCAATGGTGAGTGTGTGGAAAGGGTCCACACATTCAGGTTCCTGGGAGTCCTGATCTCCGATGACCTCTTCTGGACAAACAACATCACAGCTGTCATAAAGAAGGCTCAGCAGCGTCTGCACTTCCTGAGAGTCCTCAGGAAGAGCAACCTGGACAAGAAGCTGCTGCTGGCCTTCTACCGCTCCTCCATCGAGAGCCTGCTGACGTACTGTGTCTCCACCTGGTACGGAAGCTGCACTGCTGCAGACAGGGAGAGGCTCCAGAGGACAGTCAGAGCAGCGCAGAGGATTATTGGCTGCCCTCTCCCCTCCCTGACTGACATCTACACCACCCGGTGCCTCAGCAGAGCCCAACACATAATCATGGACTGTTCACATCCCAGCTCTCAGCTGTTTGAGCTGCTTCCTTCTGGGAGGCGCTACAGATGCATCAAAGCAAGGACAAACAGACTGAGAAACAGTTTCTTCCCGAGAGCCATCACCGCTCTGAACTCCCACAAGACCCAACCCCAGCCATCAATATAACATTTTAATATGGAAAACACTGTTTACACTGTTCACTGTCACCTTATGCAATACAATCAATAACCTGTGCAATAACCTGTGCAATACAATTTCATACCCTATGCAATATATTTATTATTTATCTATTCTGTACATAGCCAACATCCTGTTTATATTCTGTTTATACATTCTGTTTATATCCTGTTTATATTCACAGTATTTATTCCAAGATTTATCTTTATTTTCTATTTTTACTATTTTATATTGTACTTATTTTGTAATATATTCTTAGATTTTAGATTGTATGTTTACTGTGCACTGAAAAGGGAGTAGCTCTCCAATCTCGTTGTACTACTGTATAATGACAATAAAGGGCATTCTATTCTATTCTATTCTATTCTATTTTTCACCATTAGCGTGGACATCAATTTAAGATGGCCGCCCAACGAACCCCATAGGCTATGAGCTGACTTTGGCAACAAGAAAAATTCTTAACTAGACACTATTAGGGTCCTAAAAAAACAGGTTACAAATTATCCCTGCATGATCTAATCGGTAGCATCTTATATACTCACTGTCATCCAGTGTTTAGCAATTTAAAAAAAAAAGAAAAGCACCTACCACAAAAACATAAAAACACATCCTGCACACAACAGTATTACACATCAGCCATTCATGTATTGCACATATCACCCACACACTGCAGAGCATCATAAGCAAAGTACAACACAACCCCTAAAGCATTAAGCAACATTATTTAAAATCTTAACTAAGGTTGGCACAAATTAACTTTTAAAACAATCCACTTTAACTTTGGGCATCCTGTATTGTTTGCCTGAGGGTAAAAGCTTGTACTCAGCATGGAGGAATCAGACATTCTCTGTGCTAGTCTGAGAACAGACTGTTCATACAGTGCCTGGAGGGATTGGTGTTTCTTCCTCCTCAGGATCTTCATGGCTGTGTCAACCAGACAAGCAAGTTTGGATTTTAACTCCACAGCCTCCACAGACTCTCAAACCGTGCTGACATACCATACCTGGCAATCATATTTCTTAAGAAGACACTCCCTAGAACAGCATCTTCTAGGGAGTGTCATCTTAAGAAATAAATTCCTCTTAAGAAATAAAGCCTTTGCTCTAGCCGAGAGCACACAATGTCAACATGGACCCTCCAGCCAAGGCTACTGTCCTGGCAGAGGCCGAAGTACTTGTACAACGACCTAGTCTTAATTTCAGGGAGAAATTCTAAGAAAACATCACAATTCTAAGAATTTTCTTAGAATTTCTTCACCAGGAGCAACCCCCCATATTAGGAAACCTTGTGAATACAGCCCCAGATCTGTAGGTTATTGAAAGATCTTCTTTTCCTGGTATGGTAATGGAGCTACTATCATATACTACCATCTTGCAGCAAGCTAGCTTAGTGTAGCTACCTCCCAGTGTGTCTCACTGGAGTAGAATGTTGTGGTTTGGGAGTGGGAGGTGCAGACAGCATGTTGCCCGTTCCATCCTGTGGGTTGCCTTGTTAAGCGTAGTGGCAAAAAGATAATCTTTATGTAAGGAATCAACTGGGAAAGTTTCATGGTGATCACTAATTTTATTTTATTTTTTTTACTAATCTCCTGGGGTGAAGAAGGTGAAAATGTAAATGTATATGTAAATGAAAAATGTAAGATCTGACTGTTGTTTGATTATAACACAATCCTGTTTGGCTACATAGTTTAAGGAGCCCTTTGGCCTTTCCAACGGATCAGTGAAACACCAAGGACAACAGTAAACAGCAGTCAAATCAGGTGAAAATGCCATGTGGCATGCATTAATCTCACTACACTGTCAGAGCTGAACATCAAGTCAAGAACAATGCTGTTCTTTAATCCACTCTCTATCCATCAATAACTGGTGAGGATGCTGACCAGTTGCCTGGGTAATGTGGTTCTTGCCTCAGATTCAAAATGCAGTTCCTCACAACGTAATTCATCAGATGTTAGGGTTTAGGCTTGTTGGGCTTAGGGTTAGACATGAGGTGGTTCTACTTACAGTTGGTCTAATTCAGGGAATAAATGTAGGATAATGCAAATTGTAAAATCCCATCTCATAGCATTATATGATGTAGGTGCTGACGTTTCCAGTCACGTCTCTGTGAGTTCAGCTAAATTTGTGCTAAATTTAAGCTGTTGTTGTCTTGGCGGTGCTTTTTGTGGTTGGTGTTGGAGGGTGGTGGCGTGTGGCTGCGAGTCACTCATTGGGATGTGGAAATCCACTCACCAGTCTGTAAACTCGCCTCCTGCGAAGTTTTCGCTAGTGAGCTGCTAGCTAGTCAGTGTGAGGCTTTCAAATGTAGTTTCAAATGTAAACATCAGTAAACATAGAGGAAGAGATGGATAAGATGGGCATCAGCTGAACTAGCATTGTGTAGGCGCTGAAAACAGAGGCGATTTAATTACATGGTCAAATATGCATGGTTGTGTTAACATTTCATTGACTACAGATGCGTTAAAACACGTTCATCTCGAAGACGAGTTCGTTCAGAATCAGCTACTTATCGATGTTGTTAACTTCTCATACATTCCCGTAGCGCAGTTTTCTCATACGGTCTATGGTCAATGCATTTGCCCGTAGAAGCTGAGCGTCCATGCACTTCAATGGGACTGCATGGAACAGTTTTTTTCATTGCCTCGAAACTCGACGGTCATTGGATAAATGCCACGATTTTGTCCCGCCCCCGGACGCTCAGCGTCTCTGGGGGTGAATGGAGCTGTGGGCGGGCCTCGGCTGGGCTGGACGCTGAGCTTCCGCATGATGATTGGAGGATCAGTCGAAAGGCTGAATCCCAATTTGATTGACAGCTATTTTGAGATATACACCGTCACTTGACAGCTCAGCTCAGTCCCATCGCGGATTTTTCAGGTGAAGTCGAAAGACAAACTGAAACCCATTTGTTGGTATTTGCTTGGTGAAATTACTTGTTCATTTCTTACACTGTAAATAAAACACACTCATAGTATTTCCTTGTTCAGTTTAACATAATTTCAACATTTCCTTGTTGGAGTTTAATATCGTTTTGTTAGATTGTTCAATCAGTCATATTGTTCAACAGTATGACTGATTGAACAGAGGGCAGAATTTACGTATAAATAAATTGACAAATTTTATGATGTAAGCCAACAATGAGCTTCCCCTCTTTGAAAGACCAGCAGCCGCCACTGGTTGAAAAATAAACTGGACGACCTCTGCGATGCATCGTTTTCCAGCAGGATATCAGAAACTGTAATATCCTTTGATTCACAGAAACTTGGCTAAATCCTGGACAGCACCATTCAGCCAAGTGACTCTTTTTCTATATGCTGATCTACCCAAGCAGAGGACTCTGGCAAGAGAAGTAGAGGAGGCATGTACTTTACAGTGAATAAGGACTGGTGTGATGGTGGAATTGTGAGGTGCTGTCCCGTTCCTGCTGTAGATCACTGCTATACGCTGTGCAGAGGTGGCTGCAGAGCAGTGCAATGTTCTGGTGCAGCCGTCTTGTTGAGGTCGGGATGTGTGGACAGTTAAATTATTCCACAAACAGAAACCATTGAATTCCAGAACCATCCAGAACCATGGACAATTATAAAGCAGCAGCCAACAACGGAGAAAGATGCAAAAAATGATTAAATTAAAGAGCACAAGTTAAAATAGCTGATGGGATCACATTTCACTGTAGTTGTATCGTGTTTAATTTCATGTGACAAATAAATGATTGATTCATTGATATAAACCTCTGTGCAGTGTTTTAGTCTCTGATAAGCCTCTAACTCATTAATCTGTTACTGAAACCACCATTCTATTGTACCACCTATTGTATGTAGCAGGGAAGGGCAACAGGCCCAGCACTTGGACCCAGGCAAGTGGGCAGAGTCTATAAGGGGGGCGGGGGGACTCACCTGGGCCTTTCTGCCTTTCTCAGTGCAGCTGAGACACACACGTGAGAAGAGAGCTGAGGCCTGCAATTTTTGCTGCTTAATTTGGTAGGTCTTTATTTAACAATATATATTTTAAAACCATGATTGTTAAGAGAGAAAACAGTTGTTAGTTCATTGAGATAAAGATTCTTTAAAAAAAAATCTATTAAAATAATGGGTAAAAATGTTTGACTAGGGTCAGTCTGCTTGAAGTAAAACCTTGGAGTGGTTGCCGAAGCATGCCAGCCAAGAAGTAAGGCATGCTAAACAACACAATTTTTTAATAGAACACATTTTATTTATTTTATACAAAAGTTACCTCAGTGCCTTGTAGATTTAGAATCCAATCACCTGCAAGCCTCTGACTGAGAGGAACAACTTTCTTCTTGTTTTACAAGGTATACCATTTGTTTGAACATAATGTATTTATTAAAGTGTTTGTAATTTTTTTTTCTGTTATACTAATTTGCTTTTGTTTAGTTTGGTTAAAACCAACACCTAAATAGAGGAGCCAACCACTGCTTTACCCACAATTAGTTGATTTTATGAGACCTTTAATTTATTAATTCAGTGGGCCATTTACTTTGTTCTGTTGTGTGAGGCCTTGCCACAAGGGGGAGACCGCTTAGACGGGCAGCAAACCTTTTTTTTGCTTTGTGTGGTTTGAATTATTTTTCTGTCAGTAGACAACTGATTTTGAGTGTTGTGGATTAATTTGATCTTTATTGACTAATTTGTGTGTTGTGTTTAATCCATGTTTTGCCCGTATAATTTATGACTTATTTGTTTTTTTCATTGTTTATTGCATAGCCCTACCTCAGCCTCCCTCATGGTTCAGCATGGTCCTCCCATCGTTTGGTTTTCTTATTTGTTTAGTTGATTAATCACCTTGATCAATTATTTAATTACATTATTGCTGTCAGTTTAATATGGTTTCATTTGAATTCAGGTTTAAACTTTTGTTGCTCCTCAGTTGAATCAAAATATATTTCATGCTATGCATTAAAAATAAATCCTACATATTTTGGTGTAACAGTCTCTGGTTTGAGTCCTTAACAGTCTTCAATAACTTACCTGATTGGGTCACATAAATAACTGAAGCATGGGGCCCCTATCAACACAGTTTTCAAGTTCAACAAGTTCAACAAGTTTTCCTGTGTGTGTATCTGCATATGCAAAACACATACCATTCAAGTTGTCAAAGAAAAAAAAAACTGCTAGCTTGTCTTAGGGTGGGGGAAACAGGTTTGATCTGTGTACGGACAGGTTTCATCCTGACCATCTGCCAGTTAGGATCTGAAGAACTGAAGGTAATTAACTTGTCAAGGATGACAGCAGAAATGCAAAAAAAATTGATCATGAATCAGTTACATAGGGCATAAGAGAAGTATTAGCTGTACTTATTGTTTTTAATTTTTTATTTTGTGTTTCACAGGCCAGAATTAAAGCTAGTGATTTCCACTCTCGTGGCCAGATTAAGGTGTTGGTACGTGGCCCATATTGACAACCCTATTTTATTTAAAGAATAAGGCTGGTGTTTCAGTATTTTTCCTGTTTCCGTTTGTTCGTCTGTCTCTCAAGACTTTCTGCCAGTTCCCCTATCCTCTCTGTGGATTTCAGCTCCAAGCCCACTGGTTCGTATGTAGACTTAAACCTCTGAAAAATATCTCACAAACTTAAAGCTTCATGTACTGTACAACTAAAGGCCCAGTAATTTTGTTTTTAAAAAAAGCTGGTCACAGTAGTTTTTAACAAACATCACTCAAACAGGAGGAAACAGTGCTTTGTTAAGGATTATTTCCATAAGCAGATTAATACACATTTGGTGTGCTAGTGAGTATTTTTGGCAGCAAGACATATGTGGGACTGAGTCAAAATACACTACAATGTGTGTATATGGTAATTAGGCTGTAACACGAACACACATTTCTTGTGTACATTGTATATACATTACTCCATCCATCCATCCATTTTCAGCCACTCATCCACGGCTGGGTTGCCAGGGCAGAAGACTGAGCAAAGTGCTCCAGACATCCCTCTCTCCAGCAATGCTTTCCAGTTCCTCTGAGGGATCCCAAGGCATTCCCAGGCCAGATGAGCTATGTGATCCCTCCAGCATGTTCTGGGTCTCCCCTGCGATCCACCTCGTTTTGGTGATAAAAATATACCTACTCCCTCACTCAAGTATTTACATTTTCACTTCACTTAATCGCACACCCAATTCATTATTGGTTTGGGTCTTTTCATGGAATTCCTTGACAGTAAGAGTTGGATAATTTTTCAATCTTTGGGCAGTGGCGCCGTCAAGGGGGGGCCGCGGCCCACCCTAGAATAACATTGGCCACCCCAGTGACCTCCCCAGGTGTGATAAGTAGTTGGTTCAACCATTGAATCTCTGGTGTCCACATGTTAGCGAACGCACCTGCCTTTTCCGATTGTCTGTGAATGCAGCATCAAACAGTGTATCACAGTCAGGTACCGCACTGTTAGAGTTTGCCTTACCTACAACAGAAGGAGGGAGAGAAACCAGTGGAGAGGAAGTAAGTCAACTGCACTGATGTGGTATTACTCAGTTTACTTACACTTTCATCTCATCAGCTAAAGTAATGGACTGTTGTAGAGTTAGTTTTTTAGTCACTGCAGTGCTGTGTCAGTTTTCAGAGGATGAAGAGAAAGTCCACCGAGGTCGACATCTCCTCTTTCTTTAAGAAAAAATTAAAGCAGGAGAGACACAGCAGAGTGTTATTAGTGAAGTGAGAATATTAAGTTGTAAAACATGTTTTAGGGGAAAGGACGAATGCTCTCTGACAAACTTTTCAGCTTCTATTATGTTATACAACAACATAACAGACTTTTTCAAATTCAGTCATTGGTTTTGGTTTTGGTGTGCCACCCCAAGATTTTCAATGGCCCCATCTGCACCCCCATGAAACATTTCTGAAGGCGCCACTGCCTTTGGGGTGAAAAATGAAGCTAACCCGTAAGTGCCAAAAGCAGTGGCTCCTCCAGTGGTTCCAAGAGCAAGTTAATCCCCATAGACTCTCATGTTAAAATGCTTAACTTTACAGCAGATATCGACATGTTTACAACCCTAGTGAAAAAAACAAAAACAAAACAGTTTTGGTCTCTATAACTAATTTCGATGCCAACATTTTTTGTTCTTAATTGGGTTGTGTTATGTTTGGCATATAATTTGACCATTGCCCATTAAACTTTTTGTAATTTGTGCTTCGGTGGCCCTTTACTTCATGCATATTTTTCTGATTTTGTTTATTGTTCCAACTTAATGAAATAGCAGTTCAGTCAGAATATCAGGCTACGATGAGCTTTTTTTTTTTTATTTTTTTTTTTTTACATGGTTTAAATTGTAGCTACGCTGTTATTTGTTTGGTTATCTTTCACAGTTGTAATAATCATCAATATTAATCAATCTGCGCTTGACCCCAGACTCATTCAAAGATTTCAGGGCTAAATCCTAAATCTCCATGTACCCTAGAACCAGCCCAGGTTTATAAAATGCAGCTCATGATATTCCCAAGACTTGTAGAAACTCTGATATTTTTAGACACAGTAACACTGGATTTCCCTCATTGCTTTTAATAATAGTTGTAGAATAACTGTAAGGGTGATGCAAGCTGTATACAACCAGACCCTGTGCTGTTAAATCTCCAAACATTAGCACTTACAGCTGTTCAGGTTTGAAAATTGTAAACACTTCTGGGAAAGTCAAGCAAAGACAGACTGGTTCTGTCACCTGTTACTTTGCTGTAACAGTATGTACTTCCCCTAAGGCCAAAAACTGTAAACTGCTGCGTAACTTGTCTAACTGCACATTGTTACTTTTTAAAAGTATTTTAAGATGGTTTTGATTATTTGTTTTTTTTCCCAGTGCCCATTATCCCCTTGTGTCTGTTTGCACACAGTGTTAGCCAAATTACCCTTACAGTACTCTATACGGTAAGGGTGAAGTTGACCTTGATTTTAAATCTGGTGTGTCATTTTTAGTTTTATTGCCATCATCAGTATTGTATCTACAGACAAGAGCAACAACAGGCTGACAGAGGTGTGTACTTTTACTACTGAACAGGTGCCCGAGGGAAGAACACCAAAATGGAGACACCAGTGAAAAAGAGGGAACAGTGGACAAAGAAAAGGGAATTTATTCTGGCAGCAGCAGGCAATGTGGTGGGCCTGGGCAACGTATGGAGATTCCCTTACCTGTGCTATAAGAATGGAGGAGGTGAGCTAGAACGCATAAACTCCATACAATATACTGTAACATTTGAGATGATTGCACCTTTAATGAAAATTAGCGACGTCCCAATGAAGCTTTATGAACCACCAGGTGTATTTGCTGAACCCACTAGATGGCGCTCTTGGTGTAATGAAAAAGGCTCAAGGGATGGCAATGCAGTTTGATTTCAAATAGCACTACCCAAATAAAGTTTCATGAACCATTTTCCTTATCTTGTGGGTGCACTCTGGCACTCTTTGTTCAACAGAGGGTTGAAACCAAACTGCATTGTCATCCCCTGAGCCTTTCTCATTACACCAAGAGCGCCATCTAGTGGGTTCAGCAAACTGGTGGTTCGTGAAGCTTCATTTGGACATCACCAATGAAAATCACTGAGATCTTTACAGATAAAGATAAACATCTCATATTAATTTCTTCATTGCATATTTAGTATATCAAGCTACAGATGGTCAACTTAAAACCTTTGAGGCAAATAGAATGAGGATTGTGCAAAATAGCAGATATTCCTCATTATTTTAACATTCAGTATACAGTATAGAGTTGAACCACTTCAAGTACACAAGAAAACATTCCCTCTTTGCAGGAGAGCATAATCAAAGTTGCACTTGTGTGTACTATATCCTTATGATTATATGAGTTAAATCATTCATATTACATTTGCAAAAGTTTTTTGGATACCATGTAATCAAAAAAAGGGGGGACAAAGGCTCCTCCTGTTTGAATAAGAGCCACTGTGAAGTCACTGAGTGAGTGTTTACAAGACTGACTTTTTTGTCCCCTTAAAAAAAACTCCAAAAATGTATGAAAATATATTCATTTTATAAATGTTTTCTTTAAAAAAATATGTGAAGAGGTGAAATTGTAAATATTAGATGTTCAAATTTAGACTGCATTTTTCAATTTAAGTGATATTCATTTTAGCCAAGCTTCCTGACAATGCACTCCTTGTACATTTCACAAAATTGAGCAATTCACATTTAGGATGTGCTTTAAAAATGTGATGAAGTGTTAGCAGACACCTGTTTTTCTTATTATTTCTATTACTCTTCAAACAGTTTGTGAGCGATGGAAGGTTGTGTCAATACAAAATTGTCCTAGCTGACCCAGCTCTCTTCTAGCAAGCACATGTATTTTTTCGTGTTATACCCAAGCGACACCCTCCAAGGCTGAGAAATCCTCCCTCAGGAGAAAACACTTCATTTACTGCATACTGGTGATTTTTTTCTGCATCAATTTATGGTGGAAATGTATTTATCTTTGCAAACAAAATCAAAAGTCAGGTGGCAAGTGACAAATCAAAATAAAAAATATAATAGACAAAAAAGTCAATCTTGTAAACACTCACTCAGTGACTTCACAGTGGCTCTTATGCAGTAACTCTCAGGCATTCTGTACTGCTTTCAGATATTTATTAGATCAACTTGACTTTTCTCATGTTGTCTGCTGAGTCAGCACATGTGTTTTACTGTGTATAAATGAGGGAACGTGTTCTGCAGTGAGGTTTAAATAGTTCTGGATGTAAACAATAGAAACTGTTTTGAGACACCAAGGATGATTTCGACCTCAAAGTTTTTCAATTAGATATGAAGTTAACAGTGCTGAAGATAAAATAGTCTTCTGGGGGGTAATTTGGTTCATTTACATCAAATTAAGCTTCCTACAAACATGGTTCTTTTCCTAAGGCTGTTCATTAAAGGCTTATTTTGTATTTTCTCTAGTTGTTATTTTCCCATCAGAACCCTTTGATTTAATCTTCATTCCAATTAAATGCTTTATTTCCTGTTGGTTCAGAAATAAAATTAAATTCACCGCCAAAGAATTTGTAAATAATAAAGTTTGTGTATGAGACAACAGAAATGATAGCATGGCAGTCAAATCCTTAACCACACCCGCACCCCACGAACCAAACAGGCTAGTGAACTCTCCAAAGTCAATGCCCTGCGCCTCATGTAACTCCTGAAGTCCACGAGCGGTGTCATGAACCATGTCCATCACCTCAGAGGTGGCATCTGATAGGAGCAACACTCTGCTCCAATCACTTTATAAGTCCCTCCTTGTGCTGCAAGAAGAAGATCTAGGGCCATGCGATTTTGTAACATAGCATGCTTACTACAAGAATGTTGACATTCAAACAAGGAAGGGCAGAACACTAGACCAGGTCTACACCAACATCTCTGGAGCCTACAGAGCCCGCCACTCCCCCCACCTCGGACACTCAGACCATCTTTCCCTGTTCCTGACACCAGCTTACAAGCCCCTCATCTGCAGGTCTAAGCCACAGTACAAGTCAGTGCAGTGCTGGACTGAGGAGGCCACACTATCCTTGCAGGACTGTTTTGAGGACACCATATGGGAGCTCTTTGAAGACCCAGACACTGAACTCCACTCCTCCTCTGTACTATCATACATCCGTTTCTGCATGGATAATGTAACATCAAGGAAACAGGTGAAAACATTTCCCAACCAAAAACACTGGTTTAACGCCAGTATCAGAGCACTACTCCAGGCCAGGGATTCAGCACTGAGGTCAAGGGACAGGGAAGCCTACAGGAGGGCTAGAGCGGACCTGAACAGAGGCATCAAGGCTGCTAAAACAAAGTACAGAGAGCAGATAGAGGCCAACTTCAGGGAGAACAACCCCCGCTCCATGTGGAAAGGCATACAGAATATAACTGACTACAAACAATGCCACAACACCCTCCCCTCCACCGACACTTCTCTCCCAGACCAGCTTAACACCTTTTTCTCCCGCTTTGAAGAGGACAACAGACAGGCAGAGGACACACAGCTGACATTATCAGAGCACGACCAGCCCCCCACCATCCACCAACATCAGGTACTGCGAGTCCTGCGTGGCATCGACACCAGGAAAGTACCAGGACCGGATGGAGTACCAGGGAGAGTGCTGAAATCATGTGCTCACCAGCTTGCTGCAGTATTCACTAACATCTTTAACCGTTCACTGCAGCAAGCCACAGTCCCCACCTGCCTGAAAACTGCCACCATAATCCCTGTGCCCAAATCCTCTGCCATCACAGGGTTGAATGATTACCGGCCTGTGGCCCTAACACCGGTGATCATGAAATGTATGGAGAGACTGGTGTTACAGCATGTGAAGGCCCACATCCCACCTGGCTTTGATCAACATCAGTTTGCCTACAGGTCCAACAGATCCACAGACAACGCCATCTCCATCGCCCTCCACACCGCTCTCAGCCACACTGAAAGCCCCAACACATATATCAGGATGCTGTTTGTTGACTTCAGCTCGGCATTTAACTCCATCAGCCCCAGCAGACTCATCAACAAACTGCAGACACTACAACTTGGAACCTCCCTCTGTCTGTGGATCAAGGACTTCCTGACTAACAGACCCCAGCATGTCAGAATGGGCACCTCCACATCCTCCTCAATACTGGTGTTCCTCAGGGCTGTGTGCTGAGTCCAGTCTTGTACACACTGTACACTTATGACTGTGTCGCTACTCACGGCTCCAACACCCTCATCAAATTTGCGGATGATACAACCGTTGTGGGGCTCATCAACAACGGTTATGAGACACCATACAGCGAGGCCGGCTCTGTGCAGGGGCAAGAGGGGGCAGCGCCCCCTCAAATAAATGTCTTGCCCCCTCAAATCAAAATTTTAGAAGTTGAGAAAGCACATTTTTAATATACTCACAAAATTAATACATTACAAGTTGACAAAATTATCTGCAGTAGCGGAAAAATCAGCCGGAAAGGGGACACAAAGACGATATAGTGTATTTTCCTCTCATCTCTCTGTCCCTCTGCTGGTCAGCACACACACACCTCCCCTCAGCCCTCAGTAAAGATCCGATCACTGTTAGTATGCAAATGAGCCAAGACGTAGCCGGACAGTGTGGTGTCAGGTTTCAGCGCGGCCACGGAGCGGTAAGACTTTGAAGAAACAGCTGCGTTTTCTCAGTCACAACAAGCACAGAAATGAGTCCACGTCCACTGCATGTGACAGACTGAAGACAAATGACCAGTGTTTGACAGACCCCTATGTAAAGCCCATAGTTGTCAAGTCTCCCGTTTTGGCCGGGAAAGTACCGTATTTTACCCCTCTTTCCCGCCGTCCTCCCGTATTAGTATTCTCCCGTAAATGTCCCGTGTTATAATAAAAACAACATTCCTCTGCTTCTCCAAACTGAACTCTGTCACTAGCCTCGCGAGAACTGCCACCTGCAGTAGCCTGGGTGGCAGTTGTCGCGAGGCTAGTGCCGACAATGGGAACAAACCCGGAACAACAAAAGAGAGAGATGGATGGATGTGACGAAGGAACAAACAAAACAAAGAAGTCCAGTAAATATTTCGACAAATGGGACAGCGAATTTACTTTCCTAAAGAGGAGCAGGATGGGACACATTATGAACTGAAAATATGTTTAAGCAATAAACCCAGAGAAGCCGTGGGTTACAGTGATTTTACAACGGCGGAGGGGCGTTCAGTGCCCCTCCGCCGTTGTAAAATCACTGTAACTCACGGCTTCAAGGGGCTTATTGCCTTTATAAAACGGTTGCCCTACATATAGCCCATAAAATAAACACACACAAAAAAAGAATCAACAATTTATTGGTAATAATTCAACAATAAAACTGAGAACTATTCATTCTTCCACCAAGCAAGATCGAGTGGACAGAATGGTTGCCAAGCAACACAGACGCTGCGGTCTACCAGTGGGTTACACTGATTGTACAACGGCATGGAACGCGGCTCAGCCAATCACATTTAAGGATGGGAAGCACCCGTTTTATAAACAATAAATAAATGTGCTTCGTATACCCTTTGTGTTTTCATTTAGGCTGTATTATAACGTAGGAATGTTCACAGCATTTCAACGTCAACAAAGGTTGGCCTATCAGATTCTGATCACCTAATTGTAGTTACTAAGCGGTTGACAAGTTGTTTTTAGATATCTTGTACACCTGTCTTAAAATGTCAGGGATACTGGAGCTTGGTTGGGGTGGTGGGACGGCTCACAGCGAGCGCCGGAAAATTTCCTTTATTTTCAAATCCAAAACTTGACAGGTATGCTAAAGCCCCACCCCTGCTTTGTTTCATTTAAATAAGTAAATATTGATTATAGTGTGTGAAGTCTTACTTAAGGTTAAAATTTATTTGAGAATTAGGCCATCCAGTTAAGATATATGTTATGTTGTTCGTTGATAAAATCTGGATGAAAAGTATTTTATTTTATTTTATTTTATTTTATTTATTTTATTTTTATTTTTCAGGTTCCCCCCTTGAGGGGTTGCCACCTTATTGTGGTCAGGGGGTTTGCGTGCCTCAGTGACCTTAAGAGCTATACCAGCAGGAGCTTAGTCTTCAGGTGGGACACCCAAGTTGGACAGGTCTGAAAGTAGAGGCCTGACTAAGTGCAATCCACTTCTCTAGATTGGGGTTGGACACATAGCTAACAACCCAATTCAATGAAGAAAACACTGTTACTATAAGCACAAGGGAAAAAAAGTGCTGATGTGTACATATGATGCCCCCTTCACATTTCTGACTGCCCCCTCATATATGCCTGCCTACAACCGGCCCTGCCATACAGGGAGGAGGTCCAAGCACTGGCGGCCTGGTGCAGTGACAACCACCTCAACCTCAACACCAAGAAGACAAAAGAAGTCATTGACTTCCGGAAGTCGAGGACCACACTGCACTCAGGCCTGAGCATCAATGGGGAGGAAGTGGAACGGGTCACCAGCTTTAAGTTTCTTGGCCTGCACATCTCGGAGGACCTGGGCTGGACTGTGAACACCACCCACATCATCAAAAAGGCCCAGCAGCATCTCTTCTTTCTGAGCACACTGAGGAGGAACAAACTCCCTCCACCTCTGCTGAGAAACTTCTACCACTGCACAATAGAGAGTGTCCTCACCTATGGCTGTACGGTGTGGTACGCCAGCTGCACTGCATCTGAAAAGAAACAACTGCAGCGGGTCATCAAGACGGCTGAGTGGACCATCAGCTCCCCACTTCCACGCCTAGAGGAGATTTATTCCAGCCGTCTCCTCCGACGGGCCACAAAGATTCGGGATGACCCCGCCCACCCAGGACACTCTCTATTCACCAGCCTTCCCTCTGGCAGACTCAGAGTCATGAGAGCCCGCACCAACAGACAGAAACACAGCTTCTTCCCCATGGCTGTGAAGAGACTGCTGCAAGAACCATGACCCCCCCCCCCCCCCCCCCCCCCGAAATTTCACTGTATTTATTGCAGTGACAATAAAGCTTCTTCTCTTCTCTTAATCTCCTGCACCTCCTTGTTCTCAGCTATCATAGGTTGACGTGAGGCATTAAGATGCCTCTCCAACACTTGCGGAGAATGCTGCGAGCAGTTTCTAAGGGACGCTTGCTCCCTAGTTATGGCTGAGGGACAATCATACATCTTAACCTTCACACTCACAATCTGTCTTGTCCTGAACCACAGCATAACCTCTATCACCTCTTCCGTCAGCAGGGAGGGGGTGAAAAGCTGTGGAACACAATCAGAGTCTGTCTGAAAGACAGTACAGTTACTTTGGACTAGTGTCGGGGACAATCTGTATCACATGCTCCCTGTGACCGTAAACTGTACAGTTTATTTGCAACAAACGTGTCACACTGACATTCGCTGGCAAATAATGAGCATTAATCTTCTGTACTGCATATCCAGCTAACCTTCCATACCTGCTATACTGAATGACGTCAACCGGGTACGAGGGGGAATAGCAATCATCAACACCTTCGTCCATCCGCGAGCCTAAGTCATTCCAGTCGTTCACATGATAGCCTGCCTTAGAAAAAGGAATGGGGGTAAACAGCAGAGTATATAGAAGCTGGCATATTTTAACACAACCAACAATTGGATAGATTACGATCTTGTGCGTAATCTAACATCAGTTTTATGGCAGTGTTGGTACTTTATTTTTTTTTTTTTTTTTAAAGGTTGCGAGGGTGACAAGGTGGCACTTGCAGCTCTGGTATCAGTTTCTTCTCTACTTACCAATGGCAAACGAGCTGATACCTGCCGTTTCCTTTTCACCTCCAGGACATCGCACCTGTTTCTCTTGTTGGGCAAAGCCTGAAAATTAACCACATATTCTGTGCACCCAGGATGCTCAGACAACTGTTTTTTGTTAAACACCACAAATCAGGAGTCTCTTGGATAGGGAGTGAAGGGGTAAGGGCCACACTCATTTCTCCGGGGGACACCTGTTTCAAAACCACATTCTTAGCATTATGATGTTTCCAAATTAACTCATCCTCATCATAGCACTCAGGATATACAATTAAACAATCATCCATCATATATCGGTCAATTGGACATTCAAAATTTATCACATTCATGGATCTTTTGAGTCTCTTAGACACTGCAGTAGTTAAAAAATGAATCACAGTCTCTTTTTCTGTCTTCTTCTTTTCCTGCAAAGTGTCCATGTATATGCCTTGTGTTTTGTGTGTGTGTTCTCTGAGTTCAGAACAGTTCATAGTCTTTTCCTCACATTCTTTGCTCAGTGTGTGTGTGTGTGTGTGTGTGTGTGTGTACAATGCTGGGCCTGCACCGGTGTATGCAAGGGCTTTGGGGAGAAAGGGGGAGAGCATCAGCATGGGATGCTCTTTTCGGTGTTGTGACTGCACCAGTGTATGCAGGGGCTCCAGGAAAAGGGGAAAGAACATCAGCGTGCGATGCTCTGTCAGCCAGCGTGGGGGATGCTCCTGTAGCATCCATTGTGTCAATAGCAACACCTGGTTTCTCTAGGAAGACACGAGAGCCCTCGTATCTCAATGTGGGTGCGGCCGTGCTTACCATCCTAGCCTCCTGGCTAGGGTCCGCAGGTGGTCCTCGCTCCTGCCCAAGGCAGCCACCATTCAGCAGCATGGAGATGAGGACCCACACCACGCCTATTCCCCTGCCGTCTCAGTGCTGGGGCTCAGCCGACACCGCATAGCATGGACCCATTCTGGCTTTCCCTCGACCTTCACCACTGTCCAGGTGACCAGCAACACCTGATAAGGACCTTTCCACCTAGGACACAAAGATTCCTTCTCCAAAGATTTGATTAGTACACAATCACCATTAGGAAGTCTGTCAGCAAACTGTAAATTGAATTTTGTAAAACTTCATAGTTTTTTGACATATGTAGTGATGAAATCATCAATTTATAACAGGGTGACTTTGTGTGGGGTCAGTGGTGGGCTGGCCCCTGTGGTCATAGGTCTTCCCATTAAATTTCATGGGGACTCAGTCCTGTTGTTGCATTTGGTGTGCTGCGAATGGAATACAGCACAAATGGCAGAGCGTCAGGCCATTTTAACCCTGTTGTTAACATTGCTTTTGTTAACTTCTCCTTAATAGTTGAGTTCATCCTCTCTACCTGACCTGAGCTCTGTGGATGATAAGGGACCTGTGGTTGCCACTCAAACCCAAGTACTGCTGCAAGACTCTGAGCTATTTTGGCAACAAAGGCTGGGCCTCTGTCACTATTTATCATCTTTGGTACCCCAAACGTGGGAAAAGTTCTTTCACCAAACATTTTACAACTGTTTTCGCATCCTCTTTTCTTGTAGGATACGCTTCCACCCATTTAGAAAACATATTGGTTATCACCAAAAGGTATTTATAACCTTGATAGCTGGGCATATGTACAAAATCTATTTGCATATTTACAAAAGGTCCCGATGACGGCGGCAGGTGGTCATAGTGAATGGTATAGCCTGCCCGCCTGGTTTGTTGACATACCATGCATGTGCTTACTAGTGTCTGTGTGACGCTTGTAATGCCTGATGCAAACCATTGTGATCGAATTATGTCATTCATCTCTCCTTTTCCTACATGTGTAGGGCCATGCACTACACGGGCCAAAACATGGAGTAATGAATGAAGACAAACAGGTCGACCATCGGGGTGGAGCCACAAGCCTGATTCCTGTTGATAACAACCATTACTCAGCCAAATGTTCTTCTCTTCACCATCAGCGCGGTTTTGTAACACCGCAACATCATCAAAAGAGGGCAAAACAATGGGATCAGGAGGTTGTAGAGAAACACATTGGTGTACCACAGAGGGAGGGGAAGCGGCTGCTTGTTTGGCTGCTGCATCAGCCCGCGCGTTCCCTAGGGAAACAGAATCAGTACCAGAAGTGTGTGCTTCACATTTCACAATAGCTAGCTCTTTTGGCAACATTATAGCATTAAGAAGTGCTCTGATTAGTTGATGGTGTTTGATTGGTTTGCCAGATGATGTTAAGAAACCTCTTTTCTGCCATATTTGAGCAAAGTCATGTGCTGCTCCTCTTGTAAATTTATAATACTAGGCCTCATCAAGGGGCACCAAAATGTAGGAAATCCACACTTGTAGGCTTTGTACGGTGGCACCATTAATGTAGTGAATCTACATTAATAGGCTTCACACGGCGGCACCATAAATGTACGGAATCTACAATTTAAGTAAATTGGCTATCAGAAATAATTAATAATTATTAGTAATAATTATTAATTATGTTAAATAATGTGACTTAATTAACATTAAATCACCTCGTGGGGCACTATTTCCAAAAAGGGAAAAATGATAGCCAGTTAATGATATCAGTCTCATAAAGTTCACTAAACTATTAATTTGGGAATTTGATTAATAATTAAATTAATAACCATAACCAAATTAATAATAAAGCCTGAAGGATTTCAGAATTCTTGACGTAGCAGAGGTTGACTATTCATTCACCGTTGTACATTAATTATTTATTCATAAAGTAAAGCAAAGCAAAACCAAAACACACAAACACTAACTAACTATATACAAGCGTGTGTGTGTGTATACGTGTGTAGGTGTGTGTCTGTGTGTGTGTGCGAGAGAGAAAGACAAAGGTGGGTGTGGCAATCAAAGGGCTGTTTGGCCTACAAAACAAGACGGCCAACAACAGAAAACTACAAGATGGCCAGATCAAAGCTGGCTTCAGATCGGGGAGGTGTTTGTCTGACCGTGTGGTCAGGACAAAGACAAAAGAAGAGGAGCTGCCTGCTTGGGTGTAGCTCTGTTGAAAGCGTATTTGTAAGTGAGTCTATGTGAATGCGATTTGTGTTACAAAGGGTCTGGATTAGTGCAGAAGATGTTTAGTTACATGCAAGACATTGTCTGTGAACAGCATTAGCAAACTAAACATGACTTTGCATGGTACCAACTAATCAATTACCAAATAATCAATAACCTAACTGCAAACAATCACAACAATAACTCAATAAACAGCATTAAATCACAAACAACAAGTTAAACAGTCTTGCTTAGCCTGTACAGCTGTGATTAAGCTATGCCCAGTTGTTACATTACCAAATCCTGAATGGATGGAGGTAAGAGTTGGTTTGAGGCATTCTGTCCTTGTTAGCCGGTGAAGAAGGCTGGAAAGAGCTGTGGCTCTAGAAGCAGTCTTTGTTGTGTCCTTGTTCCAAAGGTGCAGATCCAAGGAAGCCGGTTGCTTGGGGTCCTTGCAGAGTTCGACGTTTGGGTGCTAACTCAACGTGATTCTCCTTATTGCTTGGATGTTAGTTGCAAACCTTGTGTTTGCCCTTCTAACCTCTGTGGTTTCAGTTATGTGCCTTCCTTGAGTGAGGGCATGAGAGTCTTAGGAGAAAAGGAACAAAACTTTGTAGAGCAGTTGTTCCCCCCCTTTTGATGGTTTGGGACATGGCACTGTAACAGTACTGACCAATCACGTTTTGAGACTTGTCTCTCAAAGAGGTGTGAGGTGGGCATCCTGCTGAGATGGGTGTCAGGTAACTTCTTTGTTTGAGAACAAAGAACATGAGGTCCCTCCATCTCAGGAGGAAAAGCCTTCACATGTCTAGTTTAGATTTTAACAAATGACAAATCATCTGTGGTCCAGTGAATCCCAACACTCCAAACGCATAGCGAGAATCTGTGTATATTGTGGCTACTTTGTCCTTGGCAACAGTACAGGCCCCGATAAGGGCGTGCAGCTCAGCTGCCTGGGCAGCAGTGCCATGAGGCAGAGCATTAGCTTCAATAACTTCCCAATCAAATACTACTGCATAACCAGCAAGATGTTTATCATCAGAGGGACGGCTTGATGAGCCATCAGTGTACAGAATCAAATCTGAATTTGGGATGGGTGTCTGCCTGAGGTCAGGCCGGGGTGAAGTGCTGCTGTTCATAACAATATCACAGTCACGGTCATCTTCCAGGTCTGCATTAGGAAGAAAAGTGGCTGGATTTAGAGGTGGTGAGCGCTTAAGAGTGATGTGTGGACTGGACAAAATGATCGCCTCGTAACCTGATCTCCGTGCAGCTGTCATGAGTTGTGTGCCGTTTGTGCTCAAAATGTGTAACACTGAATGAGGTACATGTAAATCGTTGGCCAGTACTATGGGAGCTGATTTGTCAATCATCATAGCTACTGCTGCTACAGCTCTTAGACAACCAGGCATGCCTAGGACCACTGGAGAGAGTTTAGACGAGTAATATGCCACTGGGCGATAGTGTGATCCATGCTTCTGCACCAGTATGCGGGAAACATAGCTGTCTCTCTCACTCACATGCAGATGGAAGGGATGTGAGAAGTCAGGTAATCCCAAAGCAGGGGCAGAAAGCAAAGCATTTCTCAAGTCCATAAATGCTCTGTACACGTCCTCAGTCCACTCCACTTTAACAGGGGCATCCTGCAATGTTGCTGCTCTCAACACAGAGTCCATGGCTGCATATTCACAAATCCAGTGGCGACAGTAATTAGCCATGCCTAAAAAGGAGAGCATCTCATGTAAATCATGTCTCACAGCAGCAGCATATACTGTTGGACTCTCAAGAAAACAGCCTGGTCCACATCAACTGACGCCCTTTAAATGTGAATGCAAAAAGATACTGGCTATCATTATGCAGAGGAATAGAGAAAAAGGCTGAACTCAAATCAACGACTGTGTAGTATTTAGAATCGGGGAGTAATGAGGCCAAAATCGAATGTGTATCAGGTACAATTGGAGCTGTAAGTACAACAATGCTGTTAATAGCTTGCAAATCGTGAACAAATCTCCACTCATCTGGACGATTAGGCTTTGGTATTGGCAGGATAGGTGTGTTACATGGACCGCAAGTTTCTACCAACACACCCTGATCAATGAGGGACTGAATTACACCCGCAATGCCTGCAATTGCTTTTGGTGACAGCCGATACTGCCTAATCATTGGGAGTTTAGCATTGGTTTTGAGTTTAACAAGGTGAGGTGGAGCAGATGTCGCAAATCCAACATGATTCTTATGCTTAGCCCATAATTCAACTGGTACCTCAGACAAACCTGAGGGGTGCAAGATAAAAGAGCTCTGTGAGTAACTCCCTGAGGAAGCTGTACCAAAACAAATCATTCCCCAAGGCTGTGATAACATTAGTGAGAGGGCCTGCATCAGCCTGTCTCATACTCTAGCTCCTGTTTATCATTTCACTCATGTTTTTCTTCAAATCCTACTGTCACTGCCACAACAATGTGCAGAACAGAGTCACAAAAATTGAACAAAGTTTGCTGTTCATCTGATAGTTTGATTGGTAATGCACACCCTTCAGGACCCACTATCATGTAATTTTCACTCTGCAGTTGAGCCTATTGTTGTAAAAAGTTACCAGCATAATTCACATAATCTACTGATGGTTCTACAGCAGCAACACAGCAACACCGCAGCATAGGCCTCATGATGGACATTAAAGATGCACAAGCTGGTGATATTTTAGCCATTTTCTGCACATTTAACATGCCAAAAGTGTCTGCCATGTCAAAATCTGAGACTGCCCAGCAATAACGAGAATCATTAACTGTTTGCAAACACTGGACAGCCTGTAATGCTCTGTCATCTGGAATCGTGAGAAACAAACCATCTGGAGTACAGTGAATAGTAGCATGCAATTTACACAACAAATCTCTTCCCATTAAACTTAAAGGAGTGCCTTCAGAAATCAGGAAAGAGTGAGTGACGTCAGATCCTTCCACTGAAACATTAGTTTGTGTAGAGAGCGGCTGTCATGGGGTGCCTGAAGTTCCCACCGTGGTGAAAACTGTAGACGTTGCATACATTAGTGTCGGAGCGTACAGCTGACAAAGTAGCTCCACTATCAACCAAAATTTCAACTTCTGTATCATCAGCTTCAACTGGTATTGTTGGATTTTCTAGGGGGGAATTAGAAAGCCGAATTGTTGTTGCCTGCAAAACTGGTTCTGGTTCTGATTCTTTTTCTCCGTGGCCTCCCTATGCTCTCTGTGGGTAGAATGCAGTTGCATTCGCAGAGAGGGGAGGAGGAGGGGAAGGTGGTGCAAATTGCCCCTGTGTGTGTGTCTGTTGACATTTAGGTGCTCTGCACCCACGAGCCCAGTGACCAGATTTACCACAATTGCGACACTTCCCCTTTTTATTGCCTCTTTGTTTACTCTGTGTGTTATCATGAGGAATCTGTGCTATTTGTTTAGTTGTGGCAGTTTTAGCAGCGTTAAAGATTGCATCATTATACATGTCCATCAACACAGATATGGTGTCCCTCCATGTTTTACTGTGCCAATCTCTGATTGTCACCTTGTATGTGTTAATTTGCTAATTTGTGGAAGGATATTTCCCATAAACACCGTAATTGTCCAATTTGCATTCTTTTCAATATCCATCCCAACATATGTCTCCCACTCTGTAGTGAAATGAGTAATTTGAGTAATCACCCCGGTTACGAGCATTGCTTTTAATGGCCTCTTTAGCCTGTGTGACTAACCAAGTTTCCAGCGGCATGTCTAGAGACCACTGACCTCCCTCAGTACTGGTTGGTAAACGGAAACTTGCTTTACACAGTGACCACTCCTCTTCATAGGTGAAACACAACAGCATCGCCATGTCAGGCACCAACACATTGTATACAGTGGCTGTCACTTGCAGCCAGGCAAAGTATTTATCAGTGTTATTAATGGGATTTGGGCCTTCTTTAATCAGATCTTTGACCTCAGCGGGGGTCCACAGCTTGCACACAGCAGTCTCTCCCACCAAAATCTTAGGGGCGCTTAGAAAGGGGGACTTAGTTCTTATAGTGCGCCCATATGCCCCTCTGGCTTTACCTGCCGGCAGGCCTCTATATTCCTTTTTACTTCTTAGACATCTGCTTGTGGTGCACATCTCAGAGACCTCTCCAGCTCCCTCAGATAGGCAACTGAGTGGGACATCATCCCCAGATGATAGGTCACCTTCTGTGGAACTTTCTCTCACCTCTCAATCAATCAATTTTTATTTATAAAGCCCAATATCACAAATCACAATTTGCCTCAAAGGGCTTTACAGCATACAACATCCCTCTGTCCTTTGGACCCTCACAGCGGATAAGGAAAAACTCCCCAAAAAACCCCTATAACGGGGAGGAAAAAAATGGTAGAAACCTCAGGAAGAGCGACTGAAGGAGGGATCCCTCTTCCAGGACGGACAGACAAGCAATAGATGTTGTACAGAACAGATCAATATAATGAATTAACAGTAATCCATATGACACAATGAGACATAAGGAGAAACAGATATTATATTAATAATATGATTATATATGTATGTGACAATAATGATATGTGTATAATAGTACAGGTATGACTAATAGTAACAGCAGCAGTGGGAGGCATCAGGCAGGACCATGGCAGTAGCACAACCACGACACACCATCCAGGCACAGCTGCGGTACGAGTTAACCTGCGAGACAGTGGAGCACAAAGGCTCCGGAGAACAAGCCGAGTTAGTGATATGCAGTAGACCCGGGTTAGAGAGATGCATTAACAGGACATGAATACTAGCAAGGGAAAGAGAGAGTGAGAAGGAGAGAAGGGGCTCTGTGTATAATAGGAGGTCCCCCGGCAGACTAGGCCTATGTCAAGCCTAACTAGGGGCTGGTCCAAGACAAGCCTGAGCCAGCCCTAACTATAAGCTTTAGGTGTTTGCCTAGCTTTCTCTTTTCTCTCCCTCCGAGTCTCTTTCTTCTGTCTGTCTCTCTTGGCCTGCTCTCTCTACTCTCTCTCTTGGCCTGTTCTCTCTGCTGTCTGTCTCTCTCTTCTCTATCTTGTCTTTCCCTTTCGGCCTGTTCTCTATCCTGTCTCTCCCTTTCGTCTCTATCCCCATCCCTCCTGTCTGTCTGTCCCTCAGGCTTTATTCTTTTCTGCCTCTCATCCTCTCGGATGGCAGCCGCATAAAGCAGCAATTTCGTCATCACTCCGCCTTGCCCTAGCCACGGCTAAACCGTCTGAATTCTCAGCTTGTAGGGGAGTGTTTGTTTTAAGACACCCAGAAAGTACATATTTCTTTACCAGCTCATCAGGAAGAATTACTCCAGCTCTCGCAACCAACTGACAAAGAGCTCGGGGGCTCGCTCCCCCTTTCTCTTGTCTCTTGGCCCAATCATGCATCAACACTTTCACACAGGTCTTCGCATTATCGGGATAAAGTTTTTCAATTTTCACCACATCATCAGGAGAAACTTCCAAAACATTTGCAAGGAGAGGCAAATTCAACTTCTATACAGAAGTTGCACACAGTCGAATAAGGAGCTCAGCTCAGCTCATCATCAGTCATCCAATCACTCCTCTTGCCTTTAGCATTTGAGACTTTCCTATTTTTTGCGAATTCTGTCCAAACATGCACACAGTCAGCCATATAACTAAAATCCTATGCAGGATCACCCTTGCGGGGGTTGACCTCAGCTACAGCAAGATCCAGCTTATCATCCTCAAACGAACCAACATAAGGCCATTCCTGTTTAGTCCGAACATTTAAGAGGGAAGTGAAAGGATGCACATAATACCAGCCTTTCGCTCTTCCCAGTTCTCCAGCAGGTGTATTTGCCGGAAAAAAATGATTAAAGTGACCATTGTCTGGGGTGGCAACTGGTGTTTTGTTAGCTGATTTATCTGGTTTTGGATTTATCAATGAAACTTTGTCGTCAGATTCAGGAGTTGGGTTTTTTTTGCCAAATTTCCTTCCACCTGATTGGACTGATGATTACCCATTATTTCAAAACTTTAATAGCAGCAAAACCTTTGCTGCTCAAGCATCAAGGCAAAAACAACAAAAGTAACAGCATAAAACAAATACAGTGTATTCCAACAGAGTGCACATTTTACCACTGCTTCAACTGCATCATGAGTCTTAAAGTGTCTTAGAAAATGTGTCAATCACCTCCGAATCACAATCGATGGTCAAAATCGATCTTGAAGTTTTGAGTGTGTTCTCATTTTGATCTGAGACCTGGGTGTCTTTTCACAAATTACCATTAATATGATAAATTGCTTTAGCGCGCTACAATTGCTCAAGTCCCTTCAGACTGAGTCTTATTCCCCGCTGGACCTAGTGTCAGGCAGCTGACTCTTGCTAATCACAGACAAACACTTAAATTTGCCTAGAACGTCTTCCCAAGGTGGAACGCTCACAGACTGCTCACTCTAGGCCATGTTAGGGTGAGAGGAGGTTAAAGGAAAGAGGGGCATTTTTCCCTCACAACTAGAATATTAAATTACAAAAAGAAACGAAATGTCTCACGAAAAGGGCACTTATCCAGTCAGAGGGCAAAAGGCATGTGCTTGAGCATCATCTGGGGTCTATCTGTGAAAGTGCCTGCATTTGCAACTATTTGACTAGCTGATTAAACATTGCTACCCTCACTAGACAGCACCACAAATACTAGTCAGTTAAACATATTACGTGCAAATTTAAATAATTTCTAATTTTATTTTCTCTTTCAATTTTGTTAGTTTCTTTCTTCCTTTTTTCTTACTGTAGGATAGGCTTGTTTGCTATGTGATTGAGTTTACCCTATGAAAATGTGGTTTTAACTCATAATATGCACACTAAATACAAAAGCACTTCGGCAAAAGTAACAAAAATCCTTTTTTTTGCTTTTGTTTGTTTGTTTGTTTTCCAACAGACCTCTTTCTTTTTTTAAATTTAGGCCTCAGAGTTGAGAAGTCACTTCATGGGTGATAATAAAACAGACAGAAAAATTTAAATTACACACCATGTACTGTCATAAGGCCTGTAATTTGTTTGCACACCATTACATTGTTACCATGGAATTTGTAGTTTTATCAGTACTAGTATTATTTCCCTGCATTTATTCTCAGTGTTTAACATTACAGTACTTTGAAAATGGGGAAATATCAAACAGATAAAACGTTTTTTCATCAGCTTTATAATGGAATAACATTAAATATATGGTATTAACAACAGCTAATATTCATCCTTTTTTTTATTTCATAAAAATGGTAAATTTATTATCTTAGCATCACTACTTTTACCATAAAAGTACAATTCAGCTGTTTGGTTGAGCATGACTTTAGACAGTAAAAAAATTCACTTACAAAATTATTTCAGCATATATATATTGGATAAAATTAAATGTAGCATTTAACATTTAGTTTTTTTTATGTCGGAGCAAAAACTCAATTTTAATGACACTAGTTTAGCTGTCCTTTAAAAATTCCACTATGAAACAGTCCCTATGTTTCAAGTCGCTTTTTTTTGTCACTGACTTCCTCTTGGAGGTGAATACTATTTAAGGACGCGGTGACATCTGGTGGATGTTTTTAGCATACACTGAATCGTAGAGATAGCTCAATCAAGTTAACTTCAACACATTTTTCATATAGATACAGTGACTTAAAATGTGCTCTACCTCCAAACAGTTAAGCAGAATATTAAATGGGTAAATAATAATTGTTTGCAATAAATGTTATTTGTTAAATTTAGTTTTGGTAAGTTGTTGTTATGTTTTGCAGGATAATGTGCAAAGTGCCAAACCTCCAGTAGCATTTAAAACATGATTTAATGATTGAAAAATGGCTCTTATATTTCTTTCGAACAATGTTTATCAACCATATAGATTATATTGTGCTTAATCTGGACTTTTTCCTGAGTGTTTTTTTTTAACATTTAGACCAGTCAGCTAGTATAAGTTCAATCTTTTGTTTCAATGTCAGAAATAAGTTGTTAGGAGCATTCCTCATAGAGCCCCATATTAAAATGGGCAGGGCCGCTTTGAGTGACAAGCTGTCTGTGTGGTGTCACTACAGTCTATGGCAGATCCACCCCTCGCATTTGCTTTAAGTCATTGATTGCTGTATTCTGGTTTGAGTGATCCCATTGCAATATGGTCTTTAGTTAACCAGGAGGTCCTTTGAGATGGAAATCTCTTTTATGAGAGATACAGTTTAAATAGAAATACAACACAACCGACAGGGAAGGCAATCATCTGACACACAACAAAGAGATTAAATCGAGCTCAAGTAGAGCAGCTGCATTTCGCAGTTACATGGACTTTTAACATGGCTTTAATTTTTAGGGGGACTAGAATATTAAGATGCAGTATGCTCTGCAGATTATTCCAAATCCAGGGAGCAAAGTAGGACAAGGCTTTTTTTCCCCCCCAACTCAGTGCAGCCCCTTTGGAACTTGTAAAGAAAGCCACCTGGTGGAAAAAGGCTGAAGATAGGAGTGTTAGGAGATTGATGGAGTTTACGTAGCATGGCCTTATACACAAAAAAATTACACAAATAAAACTGTCAACTGGTGAGTTAATTATAGATCAGAAAGCACTGTGATACACAGAATGTAAAAGGTGTAGGTGTACAAAAGGAAGCATGTATTTAAAGGTAGCCCATTAAAGTATTTTACTGGTTAACATTTTAATTTAATTTTTACCTTCCCTTAATTTCAGCACTCCTCAAGATTTGCAGAGTGTATTTTGAAAGACAGCTCGTCATCCAACCAAATAACTTAACACTTATATGATGATACTTCTCCAACTGAGTCCCCATCTAAAGCTTAGGGATTTGTATACATGGGGATTGGGAATGAGCACAAGAAAAAGTAATACATTTGTTTTTCTGTGTGTGCAGGTGTCTTCCTGTTGCCTTACTGTTTCTTCGCTGTGCTGTGTGGTGTGCCACTCTTCCTGCTGGAGACTGTGATTGGTCAATATACCCAGGAGAGCGCCATCACCTGCTGGACCAAGCTCTGCCCGCTGGCACAGGGTAATCTCATCATGTATCTGATTGTTGTTGGGCATTTACATTGAAGACATCATGTCATTCAAAACTGGCCAGAACTAAAATTGACTTTATGTTGGTTAAGGTTAGCAAAATAACTATAATTTTCCCTTAAACTAATCAAAAACTCGACCCACTAAGTCTTATAAAAGGAAAATTCTTTTAAGCTGAGTTGGTTAATGTCCCACAGTTTACCAATACCTGAGACAGCACTCATAGCAGAATACGGGTCCATCAATTTGGATCAATATATCGATTTAATGATCAACAATCCAATCACATCAATGCAAAGTGAAAACATCAATCCATATCGTCATCTTTAGCATAGGCTTTATTTTGAAGGTTTGTGTCACTGTCAAACAGCAGCAGGCCGGCAAGCAGCCAAGAGAAAGACAATGAGGATAACGTTATTTACTTGGGAATAAATCAGCATAGTGGAAATATTTTGGATTTCGGATAACATAAGGATCAATAGACAGAGCACATGGCGTAAGTAAACAATGACGTACGAAATAAAACACGACGTAACATTACCTGCCTGGACGGGTATCACACTCCGCTAGCTTCTGGTTTTAGCAACATTAGCCGCTCTGTTTTAACAATGTTCGTCTGAAAAACCGTGCATGCAGGCTGAAATTCAACCGAGCTGTTCTGTCGGGAGATGCAGTGACTTAAACCAACGGTGAGTAAGATAAATATTACTGCTGCATGTCATTTGTTAAGCTATGAGAAGAGGAAAAATGTCTGCTAGCCGCTAGGCTAATTTATGCAATGGAAACATGCTTGGTTATCAAAAAATCATTGTTTTGTCCATGAACGTTATTACTGAGCTGAATGTTACACTTTTGTTGAATGTGTCCTGTTGTTAATCTGTGTTTTATGGCTGTTTGGAGTAGTTTTCTTCTCTTTTATGAAAAAGATTATGGTTTGGGTTTCTTCCAGAAATTTCCCTCTGATAGAAAGCCCTGATGGTTAACTTATCCCATTTGCTTTTTTATTTTTGTCACTGGAGTCAGTTTAAAGTGAACTTTGCCGCACTTATTATTTATGTGTGTATGTGTTTGATGGCCAAAAGTAAAAAAGAAAGGGGTGGCACCTTTTTCTGTAACAGACTGTGTTATATTTTCACTTCTAATTGCGCTATACCTTACATCTTCCTACACTTGTAAGGAGCACCTGTAATGCCAACAATTTTCCCCCTGGGAATCAATAAAGTATTTCTGATTCTGATTCTGATAATATCGTATCATGATGAAACTGGTGATTTACACCCCTAGTGGAGAATGGGTATTAGAGATAAAAAAAAGAAAAGTGTAAATGTAGCAACAGTAATATTGATTGTTAATCTTTGTGTATTTGGTCTATTTTAAAAAACCATACTCCTCTGCTAACTTTATTACCTTGTAGCATTTGTAATGGCCTTACTGTATGTGAATGAATTCATCTTTATTTTTATTTTTTTTTAAACTAAACAAAACTTTTTTTTGACTCCACTACATTCCTATGAAGGCTCTCATTACTCATGACATTTGCTGGGAAGTCAGTGGATGATATTTTTTTCTTTTCGAAAATGCAAAAGTCCATAAACTGTGATCATGCAGTTCTGCATGTGGTTTGTTTGTTTCCATTCCTTTACCTTGTGCATGCAATTATCAGATTAGTGCAGCTCATTGGTAGAGACAGGAGGCTATTACTATGGCTGTGGCAGTCAGTTGTGTTTCTGGGGGCATTTCTGTAGGTTTTGCAGCATATTCAACAAGCTTTTCAATCTACAGGTTCTACAAGCAAGTAAGTGCATTCAGTGGTTTGTTTTAGAGTCATTAGCTTCTGCACATGTAATGTGACAATACACAATATATTGAGATAAAAAAGTACTTTGATTATTTAAGTATTTTTATAAGCAAGTACTCCAGTACTTAAACCTAAATACTTTAATAATTTGACACAGCAACTTTCACCTGCAGTAATATTTGACCAGAAGTATCTGTTCTTTGACTCAAGAAATAGGTTGTTGATTTTGAGTAGATTTGGTCACATTTTAATATGAAGCTTCCTTCATTTCTGATCTGCTCTTGTTTACTCTGTTAATTTTTTTGTCATTATGCTGTTATTACAAACTCCAGTGTTCAAGTAAACAGAATTCCTTTATTTTCTACCAATGCTTAACCGTCAAACATTTGTAGGAAGGTGTTGTGGAAAATGTAGTGACTTGCAAGGTCCCCAATACAGTAGCCCACTTTAAATGTAGTTACTGCCATCTTGTTGCAGTTGTAGGTTATTGCAAAATACAGCTTGGCTGGGACATTGACACACATACACCCGCAGCCACTGAAATAGGGCAATAACACTCAAGCAAACCAGAACATAAAGTGTTGAAAATAGCATTAAAGCATAAACTTAAAGCAACGGAAATGTTCATTATGCTTTGTTGGCATGCACATTATACGACAAGCACCAGAAATTAATCCAACCTTTTTTCCCCCAGTTTGTATTTCGGGCCAGCTTTTATTTGAGAAAACACTGTAACCGGCCTTTGTTGACTCTTAGTTTTTTTTATGTTGAATTTAAGAATGTAATTATGTTTATGATGAGCCTTTTTCTAACCTTGTTTGGATGATAAAAACCTCACTAAATAACACACCCACTTTAACTGGCTGCAGGCTTTCAGATGTTGATTATCTCTATTTAAAAGGTGAGACTTTACATACTTTGAATATGCACACACTGAAATAAAATAAACATAACAGAACAGCTGAATTCATACAGTGGTGGAAAAAAGTTTTCTGACACCCCATACATTTGTGAAATATTGCCTTAAGAATCACTCTTAGGTCTTCAAGTGCAATTTCTTTTAGTACAGTCACAGCCAAATTACCAAACAAATCCTAAAAAAGCCATTAAAAACTTAAAATTGATTGGTTCCATAAAAATACATAAGAAAGTTTGAGTATTGGGTCACTTTGGTACCAGTGATCCAATAATGAAGGTCGTGCTTTTTATTAAAAATCACACCAGAGCATCTGAAATTTGCCAGTCACAGTGTGACTTACATGTTTTACTGCAATGTTAATGCATGGCGCATTGCCCAGCTCTATGCTGTCTGTTTTACTTGTACCTGTAGTCAAGGATAAATCAGGAAAAATCTCCAGTATTGACAACTACAGGCCCATTGCATTGGCCAGTGTGATATTTTGAAATGATACTACTGGATCGATTTCAGAGATTTGTTGTCACCACTAATGAGCAGTTTGGTTTTAAAAGTAAACATGGAACAGATATGTGCATTTATGCTCTGAAAGAGGCAGTAAGTAAGTACAGAGGGCAGAACTCCACTATGTTTCTGTGCTTCTTAGATGCCTCCAAGGCGTTTGATCGTATTAACCATGGCAAAATGTTTGCAAAATTACTACAACGAGGAGTTCCTCCCTATCTAATCCGGGCCCTACATTTTTGGTACACACTCCAAACAATGCAGGTTAGATGGGGAACTGTAACATCAGGTCCTTTTTTTGTGACTAACGGGGTGAGGCAGGGTGGGATTTTGTCACCCTTGCTTTTCAACCTTTACATGGACGATCTCTCTCTAAGATTGAAAAACTGTAAGACTGGCTGCATGGTTGGTGAAAGATTGCTAAACCATCTCCTTTATGCTGATGACCTAGTCATCATGTCGCCATACTCTGCGGGCCTGCAACAACTGCTCAAAGTCTGCTCGGAATATGGTGAGCAATATGATATCAAGTTTAACTGTAAAAAGAGTATTGTGATGGTGGTGAGGACTAAAGAGCAGCGTAAGACAGTATTTCCTGTGTTCTACTTGTCAGGAGGGGAGTTGGCTGTTGTGGAAAAGGTGAAATACCTTGGTCACATCATCAGGAGCGATCTCTCTGATGATGATGACATTCAGAGGCAGTACTGTAAATTATATGCACAGGCTAATATGCTGGCACGGAAATTTGGAATGTGTAGTGAAAATGTTAAAACAGCTTTGTTTAAAGCCAACTGTACACCACTCTACCCTGTCCAATTGTGGTGCTGCTATACTAAAGCTAAATTCAATAAACTACAGGTAGCATACAATGATGCTTTTAGGCTCCTATTGAGGGTCCCTCGCTGGACAAGTACCAGTCTGCTGTTTGTGCAGAATAATGTGTCCATGTTAAAGGCTATTGTAAGAAATGTTGTATATAAATTCATAATGAGACTCATGGACTCACAAAATGAAATTATAAGTCTTTTTATTAGACCTGATCAGAGCAGTGTCAGTTACAGCTCTGTGATCTGGAGGCACTGGAGAGACTGTTTACATGGACTACAGTTGTAGCATTCTCTGTTCTCTGTTCTGTCTATCTGTCTGTTACTTGTTCTTTTATGGACCCTCTTTGAGTCTGAAAAATAAAGATCGGATTAAAAGACACAATTTTTGTTGCCGTGCTTCGTGTCTATATAAAGCCAGTAGGGCTGTAAACCACCAGTTTCATCACGATATGATATCATATCAGTACTATGAACAACGATACGATATTTTCTGATATAACAAAGTGTGCCACAATACGATTTTGATTCGATACGATTCAGGGGTCTGCGATCGATATTAGGCGATATTAAATGCCCATTTAACAC
Organism: Cephalopholis sonnerati; assembly: GCA_019142605.1. Classification (NCBI taxonomy): domain Eukaryota; kingdom Metazoa; phylum Chordata; class Actinopteri; order Perciformes; family Serranidae; genus Cephalopholis; species Cephalopholis sonnerati. Next base: position 5,163,652 of record JAGQAX010000016.1, read on the forward strand.
AGTCTGTTATAGAAGAAGCTGACACCCCTTTCTTTTTTACTTGTGGCCATAAAACACAAACACATAAATAATAAGTACAGTAAAGTTCACTTTACACTGACTCCACTGACACAAAGGGCTTTCTGACAGAGAAACCTTTCTGGAAGAAAAAATACATCATCTTTTTCATAAAACTTCAGGAATATTTGGCTTAAAGCCCTGAAGGAAAACTTCTCCCAACAGCCATAAAACAGATTAACAACAGGGCCATTCAAGAAAATGTGTAACATTCAGCTCAGTAATAACTGTCAAGGGTCAGAGACCTGTCAGTTGTTTTTCGCTAATCACCCATTATTAGCTTTGGCATGTTTCCATTGCATAAATTAGCCTAGCGGCTAGCAGACATTTTTCCTCTTCTCATAGCTTAACAAATGACACGCAGCAGTAATATTTATCTTACTCACCGTTGGTTTAAGTCACTGTATCTCCCGACAGAACAGCTCGGTTGAATTTCAGCCTGCATGCACGGTTTTTCAGACGAACATTGTTAAAACAGAGCGGCTAATGTTGCTAAAGCCAGAAGCTAGCGGAGTGAGATACTCGTCCAGGCAGCTAACGTCACGTTGTGTTCTGTCTCGTAACGTCATTGTTTACATGCGCAATGTGCTGTCTGTTGATCCTTCTTTTCTCCGAAATCCATAATATTTCCACTATGCTGATATATTCCCGAGTAAATAACGTTGTCCTCATCGTCTTTGTCTTGGCTGCTTACCATCTGCCTGCCACTGTTTGACAGTGACACAAACCTTCAAAATAAAAGCCTATGCTAAAGATGACGATATGGGTTGATGTTTCCACTTTGCATCGATGTGATTGGATTGTTGATCATTAAATCGATGTATCGATCCAGATCGATGGATTGTTACACCCCGAAAAGCCAGCACATTTGAAAGTTCTTCAGCGACAAAAATGGCTAAAACAAGGAACCTAACGCAGGAAACACACCTGAAGACACAGATTCTCAGCCAGGAAGGGTACAGCTGCCGCCAGATAGCCAGGAAGTGCAGATGCAGTCCTTCAGCAGTTGGATACACTCTGCAGAAATACAGACGAACCAACAGCTTGGAAGACAAACCAAGATCTGGGCGTCCAAGGGTTTCTTCAGCAAGAAATGACCACATCCTGATCTGCATGTGCAGGGAAAACCACCGAATGACATCACAGGAGCTTCAGCAGCAGTGGTCAAACCAAACTGGTGTCCAGTGTTCCACCCGCACTGTACGTGGCCGACTTTTAGATCATGGCTTAAGGTCCTACAAGGCTGTCAAGAAGCCCCTGATCAATGAGAGACAGAGGTTAGCCCGGCATCGTTGGGCCCAAGCACACAAGAACTGGACAGCCAGGAATTGGAAGAAGATTCTGTGGTCAGATGAGTCCAGTTTCCAGCTTTATCTTCCTCCTGCTAATGTGAGGGTATGCAGAATGCCAGGCGAAGCATTATCTCCAGCATGTACAGTACCCACTGTCAAGCATGGTGGAGGCAGTATCATGGTTTGGGGATGCATGAGTGCTGCTGGTGTTGGTCATCTCACTGTCTGTGATGGCACATTGAACTCTGCCAAGTATTGTGCCATTCTCGAAACCCACATTCTGCACGTGCACTGTTCCGTCGAGGTCAAAACTGGATGTTTCAACAAGATAATGCCCCTTGCCACACATCCAAGGCCAGTAGAACTTGGCTGCAGGAGCACAGTATCCAGGTCTTAGAGTGGCCAGCTCAATCCCGGACATCAGCCCCATTGAAAATCTGTGGTGGATTATTAAAAGGTCTGTTTCAAAGCGTAAATCAAAGAATTTAGAAGAATTAAAAGCAGTAATTCAAGAAGAATGGGACAAGATTACCCCTCAACAGTGTGAAAGGCTCGTGGGGAACATGCCAGCCAGGATTAGAGCTCTACTGCGTGCTAATGGCAGGACTACTAAATATTAATTTGATGATATGGTGGTTTATTTATTTTTTGTTCAGCTTTGAACACATTCTCTGTTATTTGTTGACTTTGATACCGACAATGTTGAGAACTGACATATTGAAACTGTCAAGAATTTAGTTTTGTTAGTTTTTCTTGTAAACAATAAACAATAAAAATACAATTTGTATTTGTTTGTGTCTGTCTAATGCAGCCACACCTTTTGAAACACAAAAAAGATTTTTCCACAAATATTTCATAATATTTGAGATTGTGTAAAATTTTAAGGGTGTCCGAAAACTTTTTTCCACCACTGTATTTGGTTGGCTTAAACTTGACTATGTTCCTGCACAGTATTTATAGTGTTCTCATGGTGCTGTAGGTATCATATTTTTAGGGTACCAGGTCAAAATACACCTTAAACTGAGGTATTTTGAATGTCCTTTCCCCACAGGGACTGGCTATTTTATCATGGTGATCCAGCTTTATTCCAGATTCTACAGCATCATCCTGGCCTGGGCCCTCCTCTACCTCATCTATTGTTTCAGAGACCCCCTGCCCTGGGCCACCTGCAATAATCCCTGGAACACAGGTCAGAATGGGATCAGAGTGCGTGGATGTATAGCAAGATGAAAAGAACATACATAGCTCTTTGAAATGTCTCCCTTTCAATTTATTTATTTTTTCATTTTTTGTGAATACATGCTTTAATTTCCTCAGAGCCCCATTCAGACATTATCCACTACATCAGTCTGATAGCAAATTAACATGTTGGTCTCATGTCTGAATAAACAACAGCAATCTTAGTAGGCAGGACCCAAAACTGACCACAGCAGCACAAAATTAAATATGAGAACCTTCTAAGATCACAGTAATAAATGTAATATCTCAATTTTCATCTCTTAAAAAGCCAATGTAAAGTGAATTTTTTCAACTTTGGTGAACTTAATTACAGGAAAAATAACGCGTTAAAAAAATAATGCATTCAATCGCACCTTTCTCAGTTCCCTAAAGAGCGCGGCTCAGGTCGCATTTTCCTGACAGAAGCCGACCCGAGTCCGACGCAGTTTGTTACCTGACATAATTGTTGTTGTCATGGTTACGGCTTATCTGTTTACTATGACCACACATGGACAGTGTGTAAATGACCATCAAAAGGCTGCTGTTACTCACAGTCAAGCATGCCACACGCACAGCAGCGCAGCACAGCATACACACACACTTAATTGGAGCGCAGCCTGTGTTGCGTTCAGGCATTGTCACGTAAATAACAAATTCCAGCACTTGAATAGGCCATAGCACAACACAGCAGCATGTCAAGTGGGCAGAACCCGAGCAACATTTCTGATTTGTTATCCAAACCCGGCCCGACCCGTCGGGTTCCACTGGGTCCCGTCAGGTCATGTCGGGCTCGGGTCGGGTATCCACACTCTGGCCCACAATAGACCAGGTGACAGGGTTCAGAACCAAAATAAGTAAGTGTATGTCTGCAGTATTGATGTCAAAATGAAGCTTCATGAACCACCAGTTGTATTTGCTGAACCCACTAGATGGCGCTCTTGGTGTAATGAAAAAGGCTCAAGGGATGGCAAGTTTGATTTCAACCCTTTGTTGAGCACAGAGTTTTTCACTACACCAAGAGCGCCATCTAGTGGGTTCAGCAAATACAACTGGTGCTTCATGAAGCTCCATTTGGACACCACTAGTCTGCAGAGTATAAGTAGCATCCAGCCATGGTAAAACCACCATTTAAGAGTTTTTGTGATTCGGTTCCTCTAGACTTTACAAATGTTATTGGACCAAAAGAATTAAATTTGGGGAAAAAAATACATTAAAATATCCACCAATTCACAGAGCATTTACGACCATTTCAGTAAATTTTGAGATATGGAGATTAACACTTAATCAGTGTATTATTTGCCTTCCTATTTACAGACAGATGTGTGGACCTCTCCTCCCCAAACTGGACTGCAGTACACAGTGGCAACCTGACAGTGAACTGGACATCTGGAAATCTCACCAAGTCTTCAGTCTCTGAGTTCTGGGAGTGAGTCAGTGTTGTCACATCAAGCTCGAGTGTATCCTAGAATAGCAAAGGCATGACCTACCCTACTGTCCCTTTGGTTGGCCAGTAGTTGTTGCCTTCATTTGTTGTACTGGTTAGGTTTAGGCAAGTGGAGAGAGATTGGTTAGGATTTATTTGGTAAGAATGTCAGGATAGACCAGTCAGATGCAGGGTAAGGCAGAGTTGGGAAGGTAATTCCTTCGCTGTTCTAAGAAAAACAATTCACCCGCAGGGACAATAGAAAATGTGTTTGCCTGGGATGCAAGGACGCAGTCAACTCACTGTTGACGCATCAGGGGACGCACCCTATTATTTCCCTGATAATTCTGCATTGGGAACAACAAATTGAGAATAGCATTAGTTCAGGCAGGACACAATGTCAAGCTCAGCTCACATCCCAGCTACATCAGCTGATCTCAAGCAGCCCAATCAGCTGATGGTTAAGCTGATTGATGCAAGGGCGTGAGCTGATAGATCACATGAATCCTTTCTATGCAACCAATCGGCAAATCTCATTAAGAGCGCCCTATTTAAGCTGCTTTAGCCTGCCTACCATTGCTGCTTCCTCTGCATGCCACTTTGCAACCCACCGCCACCCAAACTCCTCCTTTTCATACTGTGTCTGACTTATTAGTGTAATTTCTGTTTGTCATTGATACTTGCTTTGTTCTGTTACCATGGGGAGCTTTGCTGTTGCTCTCTCTGCCTTAGGCTTTCCATGTAGGCGCATGGAAGGGCAGGGAGGTGTGCTCTCTCTGCCTCAGGCTTGCCATGTATATGCGTGGAAGGGCAGAAGAGGTGTGTTCTTTCTGCCTTAAGGCATTCTGTGTTAGCACATGGAAGGGCCGAGAGGTGTGCTCTCTCCGCCTTAGGCTTTGTAAGTAGGACCAAGGAAAGGCAGAGAGGCCCCAGAACAGAGCCATACCACCAAATATGATACTCCAAATGGAAATAAATTTTCCTTTGACAAAAGTGATCCCGACTGAAATCTGTTTTGAAATCATCACAGGGAAAGCTGGATAACATAAGTTGTTAGCAGCAGGTGGCCACAACTAACAGCTTGGCAGCAACGAAGGTTGCACTGATTTACATTATGATGCGTTCATGCTGTATTCAGTGAAAATGAATAGTAATAAGGTAATTTCTAACGTTAATAACTATGTGTTCAGTGTAGTTTTGGGTGAGAAAGTTGAATAAATACAGCTGTTTAAAAAAGAAATTTGATGATGTTTTCACAGCGATATAAAATCGATAATAAAGAGGAAATTATAATTTATATAGTAAAAACACTTTTTAAGTTATTTTTCTCAATATTATTTTCATGTCAAAGGTTATATTAAAGGTTGTTCCAGAATGTGTATGATTGACTAGGTGCTGATTCAAAGGTAGTGTAATAAACAGCTGAATGACTTTGTGAAAGTTCAGTTGTTGTTGTTTTTTTGGTTTGTTTGTTTGATTTTTAATAATGAAGATTAATTTGTTTGCCTGGCACAAAAAAAAACAAAAACAAGATAAACAATACAAAAACACTGGTATTGGCTAAATTGTTATTTTAAACATCAGTATTGGTATCTGCCCAGAATTTCACATCCCTAGTGGCAGCAATGGATCAATTTCATTCTGTTTTCTTATCAGATATGCTTATTCTCCATGAATGTAACCATCACTGGCTGCCTTTTCACCCTGTACAGGAAAGGGGTGTTGTCCATGTCTGGGGGAATACAGGAGGTTGGTTCAATACAGTGGAAGCTGCTGTTGTGTCTCCTGGCCTGCTGGGTAGCCTGCTACTTCTGTGTCTGGAAAGGGGTCCGTTCCACAGGAAAGGTCTGTTAACACTGGTGTGAGAATTCAAGGGCCAAAGCCATCTCCTATTACATAAGTTTTTATATCGCTAATTGTCTTTGACAAATGTGTTTTGGGGGAAATGTAACAGAAAACACCGATCTCTGACATTGGAGGAAGGGTAAGACTACAGAAATACTAGGCTATGTTCAAGGAAAACCATCAATTTATGAAAGGCTCATTCAGAATCAGAATCAGAATCAGAATCAGAAATACTTTATTGATCCCCAAGGGGAAATTGTTTTCGTTACAGGTGCTCCTTAAAAGTGTAAAAAGAAGAAGATATAGTGCAAGCAAGTGGTGAAAGAAGATGTAGTGCAAAAAGAAGTAAAATATTAGAAATATAAGAAGATAATTTACAAAATATATATGTAGAGACCACACAACATAATTTACAACATATACAGGAACCTTATATACAGACTGAACAATGTAGTCAGTTATTGCACGGATTATTGAAGAATAAATATGTAATAATTTATTATGAGCAGGTGACAGTGGTGAAACAGTCCAAGGGCAACTCAGAGGGAGGAGTTGTACAGTTTGATGGCCACAGGCAGGAATGATTTCCTGTGGCGCTCAGTGGTACATTTTGGTGGTCTGAGTCTCCCACTGAAAGTACTCTTGTGCCTGACCAGCACATGGTGGAGTGGGTGTGAGACATTGTCCAAGATAGTTCGCAGCTTAGACAGCATCCTCCTCTCTGACACCACCACCAGAGAGTCACACGCCATTCCCACAACGTCACTGGCCTTGCGGATCAGTTTGTTGAGTCTGTTGGCGTCCGCCACCCTCAGCCTGCTGCCCCAGCACACAACAGCATAGAGGATAGCACTGGCCACCACAGACTCATAAAAAATCCTGAGCATAGTCCAGCAGATGTTGAAGGACCTCAGTCGCCTCAGAAAATAGAGACGGCTCTGGCCCTTCCTGTAGAGAGCATCAGTGTTCTTAGACCAGTCCAGTTTATTGTCAATGTGGACCCCCAGGTACTTATAGTCCTCCACAATGTCCACACTGACCCCATGGATGGAAATCGGGGTCACCGGTGTCTTGGTTCTCTTCAAATCCACCACCAGTTGTTTTGTCTTTGCCACGTTGAGCTGCAGATGGTTCTGCTCACACCATGTGACAAAGTTATCCACAGCAGCCCTGTACTCATCCTCATCACCCTTGCTGATACATCCAACTATGGCAGAGTCATCAGAAAACTTCTGAAGATGGCAGGTCTCAGTGCAATAGCTGAAGTCCGTGGTGTAGAGGGTGAAGAGGAAGGGAGAGAGGACAGTCCCCTACGGGGCCCCGGTATTGCTGACCACTCTGTCTGACACACAGTGTTGCAAGCGCACGTACTGTGGTCTACCAGTCAAGTAGTCTACAATCCAGGACACCAGAGGGGCATCCACCTGCATAGCTGTCAGCTTGTCACCCAGTAGAGCTGGACGGATGGTGTTGAACGCACTGGAGAAGTCAAAAAACATGACTCTCACAGTGCTCGCCGGCTTGTCCAGTTGGGCGTAGACGCGGTTGAGCAGGTAGATGATGGCGTCCTCCACTCCAAGTTGGGGCTGGTAGGCGAACTGGAGGGGGTCCAAGAGTGGCTTGACCATGGGCCGGAGCTGCTCCAGGACAAGTCTCTCCAGGGTCTTCATGATGTGGGAGGTCAATGCCACGGGTCTGTAGTCCTTGGAGCCATTGGGACGCGGCGTCTTTGGCACAGGAACGAGGCAGGATGTCTTCCACAGCATGGGGACCCTCCGGAGACTCAGGCTCATGTTGAAGACATGGTGAAGTACTCCACATAGCTGGGGGGCACAGGCTTTGAGCACCCTGGGGCTGACACCATCAGGGCCTGCAGCCTTGCTTGAGTGGAGTCTCATCAGCTGTCTCCTCACATGATCGGTGGTGAAGCACATTGTGGAGGTGTCAGGCGGAGGAGGGGTGTAGTCTTCATGATGACGAGTGTGGTCAGTCTGGCTACTGGGGGAGGAGGTGTGAAGGGGGCTCACACTGGAGGGTAGGGGGGTGTAAGCAGGAGGGGTGGGGGAAGGTGGAGTAGCTGTTGGTTGCACAAGACAGACAGCAGAAGAGTCAGTGGGGGGGTGGGCGGGACCAGCAGTGTCAAATCTGTTAAAAAACAGATTCAGTTCATTGGCCCTGTCCACGCTGCCTTTAACTCCTCTGTTGTTGTTGGTCCTGAAGCCAGTGATGGTCCTCATGCCACTCCAGACCTCCCTCATATTGTTCTGCTGGAGTTTCCACTCCAGCTTCCTCCCGTACCTCTCCTTAGCCTCTCTGATCTTCACCTTCAGTTCCCCCCTGTATAGTTCTCACCTCCTCCCTGTCACCAGCTCTGAAGGCCCTCTTCTTGGCGTTGAGGATGGCTTTGATGTCCTTTGTTACCCATGGTTTGTTATTTGGGTAACAATGGACGGTCCTGGCTGGGACAGTGGTGTCCACACAGAAGGTGATGTAGTCCGTGATGCACTTTGTGAGCCCGTCAATGTCCTCCCCATGTGTCTCACAGAGTGCCTGCCAGTCTGTCACCTCAAAACAGCCCTGCAGTGTCTCATAAGCCTCCTCTGACCATCTCCTCACTGTCCTCATGGTCGCAGGCTGGCTCCTTACTAGAGGCACATAGCAGGGGTTGAGATGCACCAGGTTGTGGTCTGACCTACCCAGAGGGGGGAGGGGGGAGCAGCTGTATGCGTCCTTGGCGTTTGCATACAGCAAGTCCAGGGTTCTCCCTCTTCTAGTGGGACAGCTCACATACTGTGTAAAGTTGGACAGTCTCATGACAGTATAAGATGTAAATGTTAACTGCGTCCCCCTCAGCAGAGCAGTAATGTTAGCTAGCTTAGGAGAGCTAGCAGTAGATGCATGCTTTCTTCTGCACAGTGATGCAGTTGTGGGTAAAGTTAAGTAAGGAATAAAAGGTCCCAAATGAAACTGGTCATATAATATGTCAAATAACCACTGAAATTACAGGTGGTGTATTTCACGGCTGTGTTTCCCTATGTGACGCTGGCCATCCTGCTGGTCAGGGGATTGACGCTGCCAGGAGCCTGGCAGGGTGTGGTCTACTACCTGTATCCAGATCCTTCTCGCCTGGCAGACTTTCAGGTGAGACTCTATGGACAAATCATGCAACTTTGCAGTGTCTAGTTAGTTTGAGTGGTGGCATGTATGAGAGGTAAAGTTTTTCTTTTGTTGATGTTGCATACCGACCTGAACTGACTAGACAAAAGAATGTAAACAAAGCAACAGCCTCCTGTGACACATTAATACAATGCTGATAATGTCATTACATGCCAGCATCAGCCATGGCTGGAGGCATTAAGTTATTGGGTTGTCTGGACATACCTACGTCTGTACATTAGTGATGTCCAAATGAAGCTTCATGAATCACCAGTTGTATTTGCTGAACCCACTAGATGGTGCTCTTGGTGTGATGAAAAAAGCTCAAGGGAAGGCGATGCAGTTTGGTTTCAACTAGCAATGGTCAAATAAAGCTTCATGAACCTTTTCTTTATTTTTTGGGTCCACTCTGGCACTCTTTGTTTAACAAAAGGTTGAAACCAAACTGCATTGCCATCCCTTGAGCCTTTTTCATTACACCAAAGCGCCATCTAGTGGGTTCTGCAAATACAACAGGTAGTTCATGAAGCTTAATTTGGACATCACTACTGTACATCCATTCGTCCTTGCCATTCCCATGAACAACATATCTCAAGAATGCCTTGAGGAAATTTCTTTTAATTTGGCGCAATCATCCCATTGGACTCAAGGATGAACCGATTACATTTTGCTGGTCGAAAGTCAAAGGTCAAGGTCACTGTAACCACAAGGGCATCTCATTTTAATGAACTCAATGTCTAAAGAATGCTTGCAAAACACCTTACAAAACATGTTTTTGGGCATAACTCAGGAAATGTACATCCTAATTATGACAAAAATTTAAAAGAAATGTATAATAGGATGAAATAATGAAATGATGACATTTCATATCCAAAGGGTCAACTTCACTATGACATCATAATGTTTTCTGGCCATTATTCAATGCCATAACTCAGGAACAGAAGAGGAAACATTTGGTCAGTTTCTAAATGGGTGACACTAATCTTGGGGGCCCACAATAACACTATGGTGATTGTGTAGAACTTCTGTGCTGGTGGGTTGAAAATGTGTGCAGAGCATCCATGTTTTAGAATTTGTAGGTTCTTTGCAGCAACATTCATTTTTAAAGCATTGTCTACTGTCATGGCTACATATGAGTCTGGATAAATATGGATGTTACCAGCAACTGGAACTTGACTGGTTTAGAGAAGTATACATCTGTGAGGCAGTAATTGTAGTTTTATCTTTGTTCATCAGGTGTGGATGGAGGCTTGTGCTCAGGTCCTCTTCTCCTATGGTGTTGCATCGGGAACCCTAATCATACTGGGCAGCTACAACAAAGTCAAGAACAAATGTTACAAGTAAGCCATATGTTCAGTAGTTCCACTAATACATTGTGGAAGTTGTGTTACTGGAGTATTGCTAAACACAATTTAAGCATTTTCTGTCCCCACGTTTTTTGTTTGTTTTTTTGTCAGTTTTTATCACTTCATTGTGTCCAATCATTTGTGAAATCAAATCAACACTCTCGAGTGTGACATAAACTCAAGTGGCCTTTTTCACCTCATTCTTTTACGCAATTTCTCATCACTACCCTCTGAAGCACATGGGAGGGGGGGGGCAACATTGCAACCGTAGCAGCAGGTAGTAATTGTAGTGGGCATTTTTTCCCCAGTGGCCACAAGCAGCAATAAGACCATTTTGGCCACACTTGGAGAGCATAGGAAATTACTCCTCCTCTCAGCCACTCTTTTCTGTGGGGTCCCTCAAGGCGCCATCTTAGGCCCTATTCTCTTTTCATTGTGCATGACACACAGCTGTATCTCCCTCTCAAGCCTAACCACAAGTCCAGTGTTGCCAGTCTCATAAACTGCCTTGAGGACATGAAGAACTGGATGGCAAAGAACCTCCTTCAGCTGAATGAGGGCAAATCAGAATTTGTCCTCTTTGGCCCCCCTGACTAAATCAGAGGGATTTCTGACTAGCTCAGCTGCCTTTCTAACTATGTAAACCCTCTGTCAAAAATCTTGGCATGATATCTGACTCCACCTTTAAGTTTGACAAACAATTAAATGCAGTAGTAAAAGCTTAAAGACCCGGAGATAGTTACCCATGCTCTCATCTCCTCCTATTTAGACTACTCTAATTCTCTGTACACTGGTATTGGTGAGTCCTCTCTGTCCTGCCTCCAGTTGGTTTAGAACGCCGCTGCCAGGCTCCTCACAGGTAGCCACAGGAGAGACCCTATCATGCCTGTTTTGGCCTCTCTCCACTGGCTGCCTGTAAAGTTCAGAGTTTACTTTAAGGTTCTCCTGTTTGTGTACAAAGCCCTTAATGGTCTGGCCCCATCTACCATGCAGACCTTCTAACCGCCTATTTTACACCCAGGTCCTTCAGGTCAGCTGACCTGGGGCTCCTGGCTGTCCCACGCTCCAGACTTAAGCTCAGTGGGATGGTGCCTTTGCTGTTTCTGCCCCCAAACTGCGGAACAGCACACCCCTCCCAATCAGATCTGGCCCCACCATTGACTCCAGGTTCAAAACATTTATTCATTAAAGTTTGAGTCCCCCTCATGTGGTCTTCCCTGACGTGTGCCTGTGTGTGTTGTGTCTCTAAATGTGTGAGCTGTGTACCTGACAGTTATGTTGCCTCTTATGTATGTGTTTTTAGCGTTTTATTCCTTTTGCGCAGCACTTTGGTCAACATTTGTTGTTTTTAAATGTGCCTTATAAATAACTTTGAGTTGAGTTGAGTTAAGGCCTTAGTATGCTTGAAACAAAAAATTTGCTCTGTGTGCTAAGTTGTGCGTGTGTGTGTGTGCGCGCGCACATGCACAGAGACTGTCTGTGGCTGTGTGCGCTCAACAGTGGAACCAGCTTCGTTTCTGGCTTCGCGGTCTTCTCAGCTCTGGGCTTCATGGCCCATCAACAGGGAATTCCCATCAACATGGTGGTCGATTCAGGTATGATTTATAAGCCAAAGCTACTGTCTCTGTTAGGCACGAGAATCAAATGTACCCTCACACTACTGAATCAAATGTACCCTCACACTATTGAATCAAGTGTACCCTCACACTATTGAATCAAAAACTTCTCCCTCACAGTATTGCTGAAAAAAATCTAATAGGCCAAGTGGAGAGGACAACAGTGTAAATGTCTCCTCTGTCCTCCTAGGCCCTGGGTTGGCATTCATTGCATTTCCTCAGGCTGTAGCCATGATGCCCCTGCCCCAGCTGTGGGCTGCCTGCTTCTTTCTTATGCTCATTATGTTGGGACTGGATACACTGGTAAGATCAAGAGGACACAAGGCATACTGTTGGTGTCCTGTACAAGGTGTTCACTTAAGGTATAAAGTAATTTTGTATGCTTGGTATTTAGCCATGCTAGTGTCAAGGCTCTATAGATGGCAATGTGATGGCACTGGCTTAACCATGTCAGTACAGTGTCACAAAGCCAGAAGTAACTGTAAGAATGTAGTTTTGTTGTAATGGATTGAATTGATGCAATAAATGTCCAGATATGTTGGAAACATTCTGTTTAGGTTTCAGTATGAAGGCAGTTAAGAGGAGTTATGCAGGACTTAAAATGTGAGCCTTGGCAAGTAAGGGTAAATAACTTTAGGAGTACTGAGGTCCTGATGTTTCTCACTGGATGGTTACAGAGGAAAAGGTTTGTTTTGATTATTGCACCGAGGAACAGATGGCTGTGCCAAGGTGGAAGCATATTATCTAGTCAAAGCACAACTGCCTGACTCAAAAGGAAATTCCGATTAGATCAGGCTTGGGAGCAAAACTTCAGCTGAGTCAAGGGGGGTGGCCTCAGATGAAAAAGGATATAAAATCAACTAATTCTAACTAGGGTGAGACTTCCATTTGCCACTGGAGACCTTAACACTCTAAACCAAGGACTCTGTGATAATAAATAAAGAAAAGATGAAAGATAAATAAAGTGGAAGAGTTTTCTTTGCTTTATGTAAATGAAGGATAAAAGAACAGAGCAAGAAGGTAGGGACCTGGGAAACAGACTTGCAGCGGAGAAGAAAAGGAAGGCAATCATAAGATTCCAGAGCAGAGAAGAGGATCAGGGGCACCAAAATATGTAGTGACTATGATGTATAAGGTCTCACATGAGTCATCAAATAAAATCATTATATGGATACAATCAATATATACATATTAAATAACAGAATTAACCTTGAATTAAATTAAGTTCAATGCACCATGCACCCTTCAAAGAGAGAAATGATAGCAAATGTATTAATTCAGTCTCAATTCTGAAGGTAGATACTGAAACTGAGATTGGTTAACCAATCTTCCATGAAAAATGAAACCAGCTACATGAATAGATAGTGAAGACCCAGCCAGGCTCATCATTGCATGTTTTATGTAATGATTTGGTATTCTCTTTTGTGTCTGTGTTTGTGTGTTAGTTTGCAGGTTTGGAAACTATAACATCCACAATGATTGACATGTTCCCAGGACAGCTGCGAAGACCCTGGCGCAGAGAAATCTTCCTCATTGTCTTCTGCTCTATCAGCTTCATCATACAGATCTCTCTCACCACTCAGGTACTACACAGGGCTGTGTGACCTTACAAAACACATCAGCTAACATCATATTCTCATGTTGTAGGAGTATTGTAAATGACAATTCATATATGTACCTCTTTTGTGTTGTCCAGGGAGGAGTGTACTTGTTCCAGCTAGTTGATTACTATGGTGCTAATGGAGCATGTCTATTATTTGGGTGTGTGGTCCAGTGTGTGGCTGTTGGCTGGGCCTTTGGTAAGCGGTATCAATATTCTGTATTCTGTAGTTTACCAGATGTAATAGTACTATCCAGCTATATACCTAAGAGATATTCATCCATCCAAGCGTTTCACAGGAACTTTTCAAGGAATCATTTTAGGAACTCTGTGTGCATTTTCATCAGAGAAACTAGTGTCTAAATTTCAATGAGGATCATGTTTATATATGACGATTCCTCACTGCATAATGTATGTCCAGTGTCAACATTTAGTGCTAAAGTACTGTGCCTGTAATGTAGAAGGGAGCAAAGGGCAGATACCAGACGTAGGACTAAGTTTTTTGGTGCTTCTCTAAGTCAAGGAAGGAACCTTAAACGGCTGAATTTCTTTCTTTTTTTTTTTTGAACTTCATATTTATTCCACATATTCAAAATACATGAAGATGTTCATAAAATTATCATATTCATCTCAGTTACAGCTGCGTCAAATAGACCACTTTACACACAATAACATATATACAGGTCTCAGCAATTTACATACTGCAGTACTTATTCAGTACTCCAACTCCCTCCTGTGCAACACATATAAGTGCACTCTGCAATACAGAGACATTGTTTGCTGCTGAGAATAAATATGCATACACACACAGAAAAAAAAGGCAAATTAATATACAAAGACAGTTTCAAAGAGCTAAATAATTTAAAATAAATAATTAATAAAAATAAACAAAGAAAGCAAAATTTACAGAGGTGCTTAGGTTCCTGATATCATTTGTATTATTGGTTCCCATCTTTTCTCATATGTATCTAATTTCAGTTGTAGTCTAGCTGTAATTCTTTCCATAGTGGTCACCTGTCTTACTCGGTCTCTCCATTGTTTTATATTGGGAGGTTGTGGATTCAACCAAGAGGTTGTGATAGTTTTCTTTGCTATTAGGAGCAAGACTCTCAGCAAGTAGATGCATTCGCTGTCCATCAGATCATCAGGCATTATACCAAGTATATATGTGGATGGATCAAGCTGTAGGTTGATACCCAGAGCTCCCCTTAATTCCCTTTGAACAGATTTCCAAAAATCTAAAATCTTAGGGCAATCCCAAAATATATGCGTAAAATCACCCACTTTCCCACAGTTCCTCCAGCATAGATCAGATGTGTTACTATATTTAGAAGTGATAGATGGAGTGTTAAAATACCGCATCTTCACCTTCCACTCAAACTCCTTCCATGTTGGACTGTTGGTTAATTTATGTCCAGATTGGAATGATTCTTCCCAGTCATTGTCCCTTATTATTATATTAGCTTCCAATTTCCACTTCTCTTTGACAGCCATATTATTCACACTGGATTCACCCTGTATTGCTTTGTACAATTTCGAAATAAGCCCTTTTTTTGATTCTCCCTCTGAATATGACATGAACAACTCCTCAACTTTAGTTGGTTCCTGGGATAGTTTCTCCCAATCACTGTGTGTGTGGAGGTAGTGTCTCAATTGTAGATATTTATAAAAATCCTTATTCGTTAAATTAAATTCATGTTTGAGCTGTTCAAATGATTTCAAAATCTGCCCTTTAAACATTTGCGCTATAAATATCAGCCCATCATCTGTCCATTTCTCAAATCCTGAGTCTAGAGTACATGGTGTGAAATCTGGGTTTTTTGCAATTTTCGTTGCTCTGCTTACAGATCTAGAAATATCTAATTTTTTTTGTATTATTGTCCATATTCTCATTGTTTCTTTGACCCAATCATTCTTTATCTTGAACTTCTTTTGCATCATCCTGGGCAAAAACAGTAGCGATTCTAAGGACACATTTGGGCATGCACTTTGCTCCATTTCCACCCAAATTGTATCTTTGTCTTTAGTCATCCACAGTATGAGTGCTCTAAGTTGAGCTGCCCAGTAGTAGTTCTTTAAATTAGGTAGATTCAAACCTCCTTTATCTTTAGGGGAAAGGAGTAATTTATATTTAATTCTGGCTTTCTTGTTTTGCCATAGAAATTTTGCTGTACTTTTGTCTAACATTTTAAAGGTGGAACCAGGAACCATAATTGGAAGTGACTGGAAGAGGAATAATAGTCTAGGCAAGATATTCATTCTAATTGTTTCCACCCTCCCTGTGAGAGTCAGGGGTAAAATCTCCCATCCTTCCAGATCTTTCTTAATTTCATCTATCAATTTTACATAATTAGCATCATATAACTGTGAGACATGAGGAGTGATAATAACACCTAGGTATCTGAACCCTTTCTCAGTCCATTTAAAATCAACCTTTTCTTTTAGTTCTACTGGACATTCACCTGAGATCATCATAGCAACTGATTTGCTTTCATTAGTCAGATAGCCTGAGAGTCCTCCATATTCCTTAAGATTCTCCAACAGAGCTGGTACTGATAGGGATGGGTTGCTCAAAAGCACTAACAAATCATCTGCGAACAAAGATGTTTTATGTTCCCTCCCCCCTTCATCCCTTATTCCCATTATTCGTTTGTTTTGTCTTATTGATTCGGCTAATGGTTCAATACTTACAGCAAACAGTAACGGACTCAAACAATCACCTTGTCTGACTCCTCTTTTGAGGAAGAAGAAGTCTGAGCAGAAACTATTAATTCTAATTCGTGATTTGGGATCCTTGTAAATTATTCCTACCCACTCGATAAAATCCTGGTGAAACCCAAAAGCTGATAGTGTCTGATATAGAAAGCTCCACCTCACTCTATAAACGGCTGAATTTCAAGGAGGCTACATCATCAAATCCCACCGGACTGTTCCATTGTCAAGGATCCTCCAAATTCTACCTTTCTTCATAGAAATTTCAAGGATGCATGTGTGTATCCTCATCGAGCATTAAATGCTCACATTCTTTGCACACGATTTTCCAGAATAACAGGCCGGGTCTCTTTAGTGATGCACACCTGGGCACTCGCTAGTCTGCTCCAATATGTGTTCACCGAATGCTAGGAATGAGTCTTACTTAGGGTCTGTAGGACCCAGATTGAAAGGACTAATCCTACCAAGGAAGCATCCTTGACTTTGAAAAGCACCAATTGTGTTGCATGTCACAAGTAAGCCTCAAGTCTTTGCACCCAGGTCCCAAGCCAAGACAGGAAAATCCTGAGTAAGTCTCAAGTCCTAAATTTTGAGCTTTGAGTTAATAAACAAAAATTTATGGCAGCTTTTTAAAATTTGTATTTAACTGTTAAAACAAGTTTTTTGGAAGGTGTTTGCACATTTTGAATACTGCAATTTGTTTTTTGTTGCCCACCTTTAGTTTTTGTATGTGAATGAAATTATCTTTGGTATCAAATTTTCCACAAGTTGCTGAGTAACATAATGTAAGTTCTTAATGGTTCTCTCCTGCAAGTTTTGGGACTGTCTGATTGGTGCAAACACAGAGGATCTGGGGAATTAAGTGTCAACTTGCTGGGATTAAATAGTGTTAATGTTAGTTGAATGAGGAAATGAGGGAAGATGAATTGATTTCTAGCATTGGTTTCTTTTTAAATAACATGCTTCTTCATTTTTGTGCTTTGGGAAAAAGTGTCATAGATCGATAGATAGATAGATAGATAGATAGATAGTACTTTATTGATCCCAAGCTGGGAAATTCTTCTGTCACAGCAGCAAGTAATCAAACAGTATGTGGACATTAGAATATAGAAATATAAAGTATATACAAAAATGAGTAGTACTAAAATTAAAATATACAAGAAATATGCAGAAATAGAGTAAAATAAAATAAAAATATCAAATTGCAGGAGTAAATGGATCAAATTATATACACAGCGCAGTCAGAAGTGAGGTAGAGGTTTGTAAAAATGTGCAAAATAAAAATGTGCAATATAGCTACAAGTGTGCAATTGGTAATTACCAGCAGTGCAAACAAATGGTTGTAGCGTAACTCTTGTGCTATGGAGAAGAGGCTGTAGGGAGCTGTGAGTGTTCTCTGTCAGACAGAGGTGAGACGTTATATAGCGCTATGGCTTGGGGGAGGAATGATTTCCTGTACCTGTCCTTGTGACAGCGAAGCTGTAACAATCTGTTGGAGAAAGAGCTCCGTTGTTTGTCCAGTATGTGGTGAAGAAGGTGGTCAGGATTATCCATGATGGATAACAGTTTGTTCAGTGTCCTCCTTTCCACCACTGCTTCAAATGAGTCCAGTTTGCAGCCAATCACAGAGCCAGCCTTCTTAATGAGTTTCTGTAGTCTGTTAGTCTCACCGGCTCCGATGCTGCTCCCCCAACAGACTACAGCAAAGTAAAGTGCACTGGCTACAACAGACTGAAAGAAGATCTCCAACATCTTGCTGCACACATTGAAAGATATCAGCTTCCTCAGGAAATAGAGTCTGCTCATCCCCTTCTTGTACACAGCATCGGTGTTGGCCTTCCAATTCAGTCTGTTGTCTATGTGGATACCGAGGTACTTGTAGTCCTCTACCATGGTGATGTCCTTTCCCCTCATGGACAGGGGTTGAGAAGCCATCCTCTTCCTTCTGAAGTCAATCACCATCTCCCTAGTCTTGGCCACGTTCAGCGAAAGGTGATTTCTTTCAGCCCACTCCACAAAATCATCTACCAGTGCTCTGTACTCCTCCTCCCGTCCATCACTTATACACCCAACCACTGCTGAGTCGTCAGAGAACTTCTGCAGATGGCATGACCCAGAGTCATATTGAAAGTCTGTCGTGTACAAGGTGAAAAGGAAAGGAGACAGAACAGTCTCCTGTGGAGCTCCTGTGCTACCATGTGCTCACCGTGTCAGACAGAACACTGCCCAGTTGGACAAACTGTGGTCTGTCTGTCAGGTAGTCGGTAATCCAGGAAGTCATGGATGTGTCGACCCTCATCGCCTGCAGCTTCTCCCTCAGTAGCAGTGGCTGGATGGTGTTGAATGCACTGGAGAAGTCCAAGAATGTGATTCTCACAGTGCCGTAGATGATCGCTTCATCCACTCCCAGGTGCGGCTGGTAGGTGAACTACAGAGGATCCAGCGATGATTTCACCTGCGGTCTCAGGTGGGCCAAGACCAGCCTCTCCAGCACCTTCATCATGTGAGATGTGAGGGCAACTGGTCGATAGTCATTGAGGCCGGATGATGTTGACTTCTTAGGGACTGGAACAAGAAACATGAAATGTTGGCAGTGTTTTGTCCAGTGTGGCATGATTGAAATCCCCAGTAATAACCACCAAAGCATTTGGGTGTTGAGTTTGGAGTCTTGCGACTGTTGAGTGAATGACGTCACTCGCTACCGCTGCATCAGCTGATGGCGGGATGTAAACACCAGTCACAATGGCAGACGTGAACTCCCTCGGCAAATAGTACGGACGCATTCCCACAGCTAGCAGTTCAATGTCGAGGCTACAGAAACGTTCTTTCACGTCCACGTCTCGGATTACACCACCTCTCACTCACATACAGTGCAATCCCTCCTCCTTTCTTCTTACTGCTCTGTGAAACATCTCTGTCCGCCCATACAGTCCTGAAGCCGGTGTTTCAGATTTACTCGCGACCATATTAACTGGCAACTTTCAGCTGCATGCGTGGTTGTCGTAGTGACAACAGCTGTTTTCAACCAGGAAGAGAAGACGTAGCTCTCCTCGCGACAGCCTCTTTATTCAATTTTTCATCATAATATCAAAACATAGCCAACCCGATCCGTCTTTGGACTCTTGTTAGAGGAAGCCAGTCACAGACTGACACTCAGTCGCGGTTTGAATCGCACTTCTTGTGATGGATCGTTGAAAACAGGAAGAGGGCAAGTTGCTTTTCCTGTAAATTTAACTGGTATGTCTACGAAATTCTCTAAATGGGCCCACACACTTTCGTCCTGGGCCTGTTTAAATAAACAGGTGCCATATTAAAGAACCGTTCAGCCCTTTGAAATGTAAAAGAGAACATTTTTATGGGATTCGAACTCACGCCGTCATGGGAAAATAAATGAAAAGCAGACACCTTATGTAATGCGCCACTGTCACCACATTAAAGCCACGGCAGATACCCTAAATGTCCGACAATATACAGCCAGCAGCGTCTTCAAATTGGGAGGCAGCCAGATCAACTTGTGACCACACTGTCCATGCACTTAAGAACATTTTACCATCTTACTGGTTTACAATACAAAAAGCAGCGATCTAATCCACCTAATTCATAAACGTAACATTTATTGTAGTGCTACAGATCGATAAAGCCAATATTCATATAATCACGTGGAAATACTTTATTTTAAATCAAGCAATGAAGCAGATGTATAAATCCAGTTCATTCATTAATGTAACCCAACATAACATATCTAATAATAATATATAGGTCACATTGAAAATCAAATATCTTTTATGCAAACCTAGAGAAATAATCTGAAAAGTTGAGGGTTGAGAAAAAAAACACGGAATATGGTATACCAAACATGTACAGTGAAGAAACAAATAGGTAAGATCCTGCAACCAAATTTGTGGCACCGACCAACTTAACTCCTTTGTACAAAAGGTCATATTTCCTTGAGCTGATGCACAAGTAGAACTGATGTACTCATCTGAGGGTGATGCATGTAACTAAACTTGCATTCAGTGTTCACGTTTTATTAATGTGGCTGTGCCTCTAGTTTCCAGCAGATCATTGTTTACTAGGTGGCATTGTGATGGTGGGAAACATGACATCGGAACTAGGTGAAAGTGTCAAAAGTCAAGTTAATATCCTAAGCAAAGAGGGGCCTTCTAGGATCATGGCAAGACCAAAGGATTCCAAGGGTACATTGCATGGAACTCCAAAACGCTTTGCAGGTGTTAATTGACCACCATGCCATATGTATAGCCTAGTGTTTGTCATATTTGTATGCTTTTAATTGCCTTAATGCTACAACATAAATAAATAATTTCTCTTAGAGATAAATCTGTTATACAGCTGCTTGCTTTATTTATTTCCTGATCATTTCTCTAGGTTTACATAAAAGATATTTGATTTTCAGTGTGACCTATATATTAAGGCTACACCATAAATAGATACGTTATGTTGGGTTACATTAATGAATGAACTGGATTTATACATCTGCTTCATTGCTTGATTTAAAATAAAGTATTTCCACGTGATTATATGAATATTGGCTTTATCGATCTGTAGCACTACAATAAATGTTACGTTTATGAATTAGGTGGATTAGATCGCTGCTTTTTGTATTGTAAACCAGTAAGATGGTAAAATGTTGTCAGGTGCATGGACAGTGTGGTCACAAGTTGATCTGGCTGCCTCCCAATTTGAAGACGCTGCTGGCTGTATATTGTCGGACATTTAGGGTATCTGCCGTGGCTTTCATGTGGTGACAGTGGCGCATTACATAAGGTGTCTGCTTTTCATTTATTTTCCCATAATGGCGTGAGTTCGAATCCCATAAAAATGTTCTCTTTTACATTTCAAAGGGCTGAACGGTTCTTTAATATGGCACCTGTTTATTTAAACAGGCCCAGGACGAAAGTGTGTGGGCCCATTTAGAGAATTTTGTAGACATACGAGTTAAATGTACAGGAAAAGCAACTTGCCCTCTTCCTGTTTTCAACAATCCGTCACTAGAAGTGCGATTGAGTGTCAGTCTGTGACTGGGTTCCTCTACCAAGAGTCCAAAGACGGATCGGGTTGGCTATGTTTTGATATTATGATGAAAAATTGAATAAAGAGGCTGTCACGAGGACAGCTACGTCTTCTCTTCCTGGTTGAAAACAGCTGTTGTCACTATGACAACCACAGACGCATGCAGCTGAAAGTCGCCAGTTAATATGGTCGCGAGTAAATCCAAAACACTGGGTACCGCCACGCTGTGGTCCGGGATATGCGAGTGCAGCCATGTCTCCGTAAAACACATAATGCTGCACTCACGGTATGTCCTGTGGGTCTTAATCAGCATGGCGAGTTCGTCCGTCTTATTTCCCAAAGACCTCACATTCCCCAAGATGATCGCTGGAATGGCAGGTCTATATTTCCTCCTTTTCTCGCTCCATTTGGCGCCAGATCTGCAACCCCGGCGTCTCCTCCATAGCTCCCCCGGGATTTCAGGCCTTGCTCCCAGCAGCAGCACAGGGCTCTGTTCCAAAATCTATACTGCTATGAGTACACTTACACACAGTACACTGTCCGCACTTACAAAGTGCACATATTTCAGCAAGTAAGTGCTGTTCCGATTCATTACTCTATGGTGCACTTACCGGATGTTACGATCACGACTACGGCTGCAACTCGTCAGTGACGTCACCCGCCAAAAAACTGGAACAGACGGCAGGTTTTTTTTTTTTGTTTGTTTGTTTTTTTGTTTTTTTTTTAAACTTTATTTACAATATATACAATACTATACAGCTAGTAGGGCACATCGTTGTATAAAGGCACAAACAGAGAGCAATGGGCCCTTTATGTAGGACAAACTACGTAACACAGTAAGACAGCACGTACAAAGAAAAAAAACAAAAAAACCCCCAAAACAATATAAAACGAAACGAAACAAACAGACTGAAAAAAGAGGGGAAAAGACAGAAGAAAAAGAGGACAAACAAGGCTTAAGGGGTCACTTCCAACAGTTTTAAGTTATCAATGACGTTCAGAAGTTTTTTTTCCTTTCTTTTTCATGAACTTCAGTGATTTATAAAATAGAGCAAACTCTCTCCTAAAAATCACCAACAGTGGTTGTGTTCTGATACATCTGCATTTGTGAATAAAAGCTTTTCCCAGGATAAGTAGGGTGTTCAATAGGAGTTCTGAATTCTTATCCTCCCTTAAAATTCCAAATGTAATGTCTCTGTTAGTGAAGTGAGGGAGAGAGGGAACTTTGGGCTCCAGCCAAACATACAAATCATTCCAAAAGGTGTTACTGAATGTACAGGTGAAGAATAGGTGATCCGTGGTCTCCGTGTGTTCATCACAGAATAGGCAGTTTTTGCTATCTAAGTTGAATCTTTGTCTGAGGAGATTGCTTGAGGGATATATATCGTTGAATACTTTGAAGTGAAGCTCTTTAGCTTTAGGAGGTAGAGGCATTTTTAGAAAGTTGGTGCGTAATTTTTTTAAGTCTGATTGACAAAAAATGTGAGAGCCTAAATTCCTGCTAAACTGTAAAGGATATAGAGTGTATGTTAAGAGACCACGGATCACTTTATTTGGCAGAGTCCCACTTGAGAAATCCCGTCCATCAATAGTCAAAGAAGGGAGTTGAAGAGGGGCGGCCATATAGGGAAATGTATTTTTTACCATCTGAAGAAAGGCTATTGGGATACTTTTGATGACTTTATCATATTGATTACGGTTGCATAGAAAATTAAATTTAGCACAGAATTCATCAAAGGTTAGGACTCTGCCACTTTCATCTAATAGATGAGTCATAGACCATATATTTTTCTCCATCCACTCACTGAAAAATAAAGATTTGTTTCTGGAAAGGATGAACCTGCAGTTCCATATGGAGACATCATGGGGTGTAAAATTATGTTTGTACAGCATCTTCCAGTACAACCACGTCTGTGAGTGGAACAAGGACAGTTTAACTGGGAGTTTTTGAACTGAAAAATCACAGCGTAACACAAAATCAATACCACCAATAATTTTAAACACTTCTCTAGAGACAGAATACCAAAAACTGTTATTGTTTGTCACAAAGGATCTTAACCACCTGATCTTTAACGTTCCATTAATACAGTCGAAATCAATAGCCTGCAGCCCCCCGTCTTCATAGTCTTTCACCAAGGTTGCTTTCTTTAGATAGTGGGATTTTCTTTTCCAAATGTAATCAAAATTTACCTTATTGATATTTTTAATTGCTTTGTTGGATATGGAGAGAGAGTAAGCTGGATAGATGCATCTTGAAAGACTCTCCATCTTTGTTATGTAAATGCGACCAAGGAGAGAGAGATCTCTATTCAGCCATCTGTCTAACCTTGATTTGCATTCGTGCATCTTGCTCCAGATATTCAGGGATTCACTCAATCTATTATCTCTTGAAATGTGCACACCCAGGCAAAGTCCTTCTAAGACAAGTCATAACACTCCGACACCATCTTTGAAACGCGCCAGGGCAGCTATTTGACCTTAACTCCCCTCGCCCATTCAAAATGAATGGGTGAGGGTCTAGTTCTCTACTTCCAGAGCTCGCTGGGACATAAAAACTATATGAATGGCATCAGCAAAAAAGACTGATCCAAATCGATGAGAAGACTTGCCAGTTATGTTCCTTAATAAGGTTTAAAACCGCTTTTTTCTTCATCAGGTTATTCAACTGCGCACGCGCGAAACTTCACGACACCGTTTCAATATACGGCTCCAACAACGTAAGACGTCACCAGAGCGTGAGCTTTGTTTCGAGGGGTGGGGAACCCTGGAGCGCAGCGTACTGAATAATCATGAGGAGGCAAGCGAGCGCACACCCAGATACCTGTGGCTTCTACAGGTGGTGCAAAGGATATTTGCAGCGGAGCGGTCGAGATGACGTGTAAACAGAGGAAAACAACTTCTATTTTCAACTGTGTCTGTTTGTTATTTCATCCCGACTATAACCAAGAACGTTTGTTGTCTGGAATAAATAAAGTCGATGGATTAAGTCTGTTCTCTTATTATCTCTGGTCACAGACTGAGAGGCATGCAAATTCACAGGCGAGGTGTAGTTTTCCAACCACACTTTCCCCGTGACCCTCCCTACTACTGTCAATGGTCCCTCCCTCCGGAGTCCTCTATGCAGCAACTTGACCAAACTGTCGTAAAGGTGGTTAGGCAGGCTTACGTCACTACAACATGATTGACAAAAAAAATCACCAAACAATTGGCTTTGTGAGTGGCGGAAGAGGCAGGACATGTGCACACGACCGCCATATTGCCGTTGCAAACTACCCCCATTGTGTCCATGGGAGTGTTCAGTCTCTTCATAAGAAGGTCTCTGACCCAGGTATTTAACTGTAGACTTGATGGGGATACCGCATGCTGCCACAAGATGGCAGTCATGTATGGGTAACAGTTCACATTTTGCCAAATTTAATTTTAGACCAGATGCCCTAGAAAAGAGATCGATGGTCTCAATGGCCTTTGGCACCTGCTCAACATTTTTTAAGAATAAAGTTGTGTCATCTGCCAGCTGACTTACTACTATTTCGTTGTTAAAAACACTCAGTTTCTCGACCTCGGAGTTTTTGATAAGAATTGAAAGCATCTCTGCTGCAATTAGAAAAAGTGATGGTGAGATGGGGCAACCTTGTTTTATGCCTCTGTTGATTGTAAAACGAGGAGAGGTGCCCCCTAATAAGGAAACTGAGCTGGTTGTGTCGTGATAAAAGCATTTGATTGTCTTCCTGAAGTTCTCTCCAAAGCCGCAGAACTCTAATGCTTTGAAGATAAAGGGATGTTCTACCATGTCAAATGCCTTGTAGAAGTCAAGAAATAAGATAAAGCCGTCGTCATTTATATAATCACTATATTCAACTAAGTCAAGAACTAGTCGAATATTGTTGTGTATTGATCTCCCTTTCAGAAATCCTGATTGGGTGTCACTTATTATTTGGGGAAGTCCTTCTTTGAGACGGTTTGAGAATATGTGTGTTAGTATTTTATAGTCATTATTGAGGAGTGTTATTGGTCGCCAATTTTCAAGTAATTTGGGGTCTTTGCCTGATTTTGGAATAAGAACAATCACCCCTTGTCTCATAGTTTGTGACAATAATGATTTTTTTATAATTTCTTGGAGAGTTTCAAATAGAAGCATATTGATATGATCCCAGAAATGTTTGTAAAAGTTGGCTGTAAGGCCATCAGGGCCTGGGGCGCGGTCAGGCTTCAGGCACTGCAATGCTTTCTCCAGTTCCTGAGGTGAAATCTCTGCCTCGCAGCTATCTCTGAAGTCCTCACTTATTAGCGGTATGCGTCCTTGAATTTTGTCGAAGAAGGTTTCTGCGGCGTTCGGTGAGAAGCTAGAAGAATATAGATTGTTATAGAATGAGTAGATTTCTTTGGCTATTATTTTTGGGTCAGTGCATTCATTATTATCAATTAGTAAACTCCCTATGTTGTTTTTCACCTGACGGGTCTTTTCTAGTCTACAGAAGTAAGAAGAGTTACTCTCTCCTTCCTCAATCCATTTGGCTCTGGATCTGATATAGGCCCCTTTTGCTTTATGTGTATAAACCTCGTCCAGTTTAGTTTGCAGAGTGAGTAATTTCCCTTTATCTGTGTCAGAGATAATGGGTTTGCTGCAGCACAAGCTTATTTCCCTGGCCAGATCGGCCTCTTCTAGTTGGGAAGATTGTCTTTGTTGTTTACTAAATAACATAGAAAAGTTTCTGATTCTGAATTTTAAAAACTCCCACCTAGAAGCATGAGAAGAAAAGTTCGCATCATCAGTGATTTCATTAATAATATCTTTAACCCCTTGACAGTAGGCCTCAGAGTGTAACAGGCTGGCATTAAACTTCCAGTACCCTTTGTTTCGTTTGGTAGCATTGATAGGCTTCAGAGTTAAGCTGATAAAACAGTGGTCAGATAAGGGGGCAGCAGAGATAAGGCAGTCAGCAACTTGTTCTAAAAAATAATCAGAGATCAGCCAAAAATCTATTCTGGATCTGCTGGAACCATCTGGTTTTAACCAGGAAAATTGCTTTAAGTCAGGATGTATAGTACGCCATGGATCAATCAGATTAAGACTATTAGAAAAATTGATTAAATGAGAGTTGTAATGGTGGTTGTAGAACTTCGTGGGTGAGCGATCTAGCCACTCATTGTACACCATGTTAAAGTCACCTCCCAATATGACATTACTGGTCGCGTATCTAATTTTGAACTCATTAACAGCACTGTCGATTTCAAGTAGGAGATTTTTGTTCTGATTTATGTTATTGTATCCATAAATGTTTCCCATAATAAGAAAGGAGTGCTCAACTGACATAACGCATAGAATCCAGTGTCCATTAATATCTTTCTTGGAGGCAACTACTTTCCCAGGGAAGTTATTCAACAGAATTGCAGTGCCAGCAGAGCGGTTGGTTCCATGTGAAAATAATACCTTATCGCCCCACTGGTTAGACCAGAACTTTTCATCGCTGTCATTAGAGTGAGTCTCTTGTAGCAGAACACAATGTGTTTTTTTACTTTTGCAGAAAAGGAAAATTGCCTTTCGTTTAATGCTATCTCTTAAACCCCTTACATTAAGTGACATAACACGCAAATCTGAATTAACAAGAAACATTGACAACACAAAAGAGAAAAGAAAAAAAAGAAGAAAAAAAAAAAACCACAAATAAACTTTCTATCTGAAAACTAAGATAGAAATAAACACTGAGGGCAGGTCCCTGGATGCTTCTTAATCATTGTCCTCAAGATCAGTCTGTAAATTAAATAGTTCCTGTGTGAGAGCCCCACACATCCGCTTTTCTCACCCATGGCTCTAAGCCTTAACTATTCGTCCATCAATAATTGCTATGTGGCCTCTGTAAAATGCCACCTTACCTAGCAACCTGGCTTGCTTAACTTGTGGCCACAGTTGTTCTCTCGCCTGCCGATCCTCCTTGGTGAAGTCCTGCACGAAGCGGAGCCCTCGATCTCTGCAGACGGAGGAGTCCTTGGATGTTTTCCACACCTCGTCCCTGTGGCGTCTTCTGACAAACTGCATAATGATCTGACGGCTCCGTCCCGTTTCACTCCTCCCGACGCGATGCACGGAGTCCACCACATCGGCCATCTGTTCCTCCCAGTTTGGAATCATTTTGAGGAGAAGCTCTTCAATTGTCTCTCGGAGGTTTTCCCCCTCTTGTTCTTTGAGACCCGAAAGCCTTAAATTCCAGCGTCGTTTGTACCTTTCAGTTTCAAGGAGCCTCTCTTTCATCTCTGCATTTTCTACCTTCAGGTCTGCATGTTGTTTTTCCAGCACCTCCACCTTTGAGTTGCACTTGGTAATGTTCACAGAGTTCAAATCTACCTGCCGTACAAACGGGCAAGCATATCAGAGTTTGTCTTCAGTTGCTGACCAAAGACCTCCACCTTTTTGTCCACGCTCTTTATAGCGGCAAGGACGTCGGCCAGGGATGGTTCAGTTTCTAATGTTGGCTTCTTGGACGGTGGAAGCAAGGACGGAGAGACGGCTGGCGCTCGTCTTGTACTCGAGCCGCTGGCGCTAGCTGTGTCCGAGCCAGATGCAACACATGCAGCATAGTTGTGGAACGAGAGCTTGGTATCCACACTGGCCTTAGCATTAGCTTTAGCCTTACCGGTAGTGGCTAGACTGGCTTCAGGTAAATCTTTGTTGGCCGGCATGGTCTTTGTTGGCCTTCCTCCTTTCTTTGAGAGTGTTGGTAGGTTTTCGTTGTGTAGGTCAGTCGTCACAGGTGCACTTCAGTATCGAGGACAGAGTTTACTTAAAGTCTGGGACCAAACAAACAGAGCTTCACGTGCGTGCCCTCATGTGCTCCATCCACCGACACCGCGTCGGGAGCAGAGCAGCACTGTGCACACCAACAGACGGCAGGTCAGTGGTTCCGTCCACTGACCTGTAAGTGGTCCCGCCTCTTCCGCTACGTAGCTAAGATGGCGGCCGTTGAGTGCGAAAAGTGTACAGTGTTCCACACTCTCAATTTTGGCCGTTATGAGTACACATCCAGGTCTTTTAGATAGACCGCAGGTCTACACAGCGCGATCAGCTGTTCTCGCGTGTAAACAATGCTTTCAGCATTCACGGTATGGCCCTCCATTACAAAGAGTAACAAAAGTAAGAGAAGAGCCGGGAGAAAAGTTACAAAACTAAGTGAAGCCACTGTCCCTTACTTACTGGTCCTTATGTATGAGAAAACACACAAACAAGACAAAAAGAAGTAGACAAAAAAGATGAAAAGTCAAAACACAGGACAGGAACTGCTGCAACAGGCTGCCACCTAGCACTGCGCCATCTTGCCATCATGTTTACAAGTCAAAAAGTCCAAGTGAAGTCGCAAGCCATTGGTGTTTAAGTCCAAATGGAATTTGCATGTTTTTTTCTGATTTTGTCATGTTAAGTCTAAAGTCATCAAATTTATGACTCAAGTCTCACTCAAGTTCAAGTCATCGGACTTGAGTCCATACCTCTGGAGGATACACTGACTTCCTGTAATCTGGAATGGTTAATGGTTGAATAGTGACAACATGCTGCCAAGAAATAGTCTCGCACATAACCTTCCATAGAACAACATAATTAGTTGTTGAACATAATCCATGATTTTGTAGAATTATCCAATATTAGTGTTCATGTCTACCATAGCTTCTGTACCCAAAAATATCTTTTTGTAGGCTATAACTAGTTGATAAATCTCCTTTTTTATGAACATACAGTACACTGTTGTTGTGTGGTTAGGGGTTGTCGTTAAACAACTCGTTGGTGCATGTTAGTGTTAAAGTAAGACAAGAGTAAGACAAGACATATTCATAAAATAGTTTAGCATAAGTCAGTCATGACCATATTTAGAATACACCCTCTCACCTGTGTGTAAGGATAAAATGTATAGAAACCCAAACCTGACAAAACGAAGATAGAGGTTAGTAGTTGAGTCCAAAATATTGTTAGTTAGGGGTCCAGCCCTATTGTTTTTGTTTTCATTCACAAAAACAATAGGGTAATAAACATACATCAAAAGTCACCAAAACTTGCGGGTGGGTTGTAAATTCTACCAGCTATTCAGACACAAAAAAATGACACTTGTTGACCTCAGACTTATTGCAGAAACTACAGAATTATCTAATAACATCTTTGATTTAATGTTATCAAGGAAATTACAATGCCTCAATCTGTTATGAAACTATATAGACCTCTGTCTTTCATTTCAGTTTTACATAAATATTCATAAATTAAAATTAGCTTAGCTACAGGGATACGTACGAAATGTGGTCTGCATGATCTCGGCGCATGACTCCATTGATGCATAAGATGCATTTCAAGAAGTGGTTACAGGCCAATCCATTAGTGTGACGCACAGGCCTCTACATTGGGAGGTGCTGTCCTTTAAAATTGTTGCTAACAAACTGTAATAATTATGCAGGAGCTGAACGGATGTGTGATGCAGTTGAAGATATGACAGGACAGAAGCCCTGTTTTTTTTTCAAACTGTGCTGGCGTTACTTCACCCCTCTGATCTGCATGGTGAGTTACACACTGTTAACAGCTGCAGGAAAGTAGAAATGATGTAAAACAAAGACACCTTTGGTAAAGACTAGGGTTGGAAAACCAGCAGTAGAAGGTAGAGAAGATTACATGTTATACACATGTTGTCACAGAGTTCATTACCGGAATTTTCAAGCAATATGGTTAGATGGTGCTGATTTAATACAGCTGAGTAAAACAAGCTGCTATTTTAATTTAGGTTACATTTCACTTTTTTTAAGCCATGTGATTGGTTTTGTTACAGTCTGCTATGACCTATTTGTAAATATCACCTTATAATTGATTTTGGCATCATGTTTTTGCATATATAACTTTGGAAGGTTATTTGCCTATACACATACAGTATAATGTACATACACTTTAAGTTCTCTTCTGCTCAAAAATGTGTTTTTATATGGTTCATGTCACCTAAAAGGTCTGACCTTGATTATACTGACTTGTATCTGTGCAAAATATGTCACTACAGAGGTGTTTTTACATTCTTCTACTGAGAGAGACGATGTCTATGAACTTTCCTAAAATTTGAGATTCAAACGTATGCCAGCCAAGCTAGATTAGGTCAGATCAGGCCCCCAGGAACGCCATTCACGATTGCAGCCAATTTTTCCCTGTTGCCACTCCCGGCATCGCAGCGAAAAAAGGCATGCCCAAAAGGCATTTTCCCTATAGACCACCATTATATTAGATGCGTCTGTAAAACTGTTGACAGGACACCTTGAACTGCAAGCAAGGTCATTGGTGAATCTTTCTATTCTGAATTGAATGCACACAAACAATAAACAGCTCCAACGTGTGCAAGGTTACTGCGAGGGAACAGTGAGGACATCATGTCAGATGGGCAGAGGGTCCAATACCAGGTGAACACACAAGAAACGCGGAACCAGGAACGCAGTAGCAGAGTCTTGGTCAGGGACAGAAGGCTGAGCAGTTTGATTCATTCTAAAAACTCCGGCCAGAGTGGAGATCTTGGAAAACTGTGGTTGCATGTTTGCATGTAAACTGAGCAAGACGTAGAAAACGCAGGCAGCAGACGTCACATTATGCGACAGAACTCGCACCCGCGTCAAAAGTGCGACCTATGTTTACAAGTTGCTATGGTGATCAGGGATGCCTTCAGAGTAGCAGTCGCATTTATGTTGGTGCCAGCCCTCTTCGTATGTTTGCATTTGCAAATACAGCTGCTCTATTATATCGAGGAGCAGAGACGGATGAGTGCTCAGAGGTCAGCAATTTTGCAGCAACAACTTCTCCTCCCTCCAACACGAAGAGTCAGTCCACATCACCGCCAGCGTCGCCGGTTTTGGGTCCGTCCTGGGAGAACTGCTGTCTGGTGGGAGAACTTTGAAAATGAAGTGGTTGTCCCGGAGGAGTGGCGTGAAAATTTTAGGATGTTGCAGTCACCACTGCTGTCACTCTCGGAATTGCTGCGTCCCTACATCGAGGGTGAGGTGACTGTCATGCAGTCTCCTGTCAGTGTCATAAAAAAAGTTGCCTGCACCCTGTATTACCTGTCCGATGAGGGTAGACTGCGTAAGAAGGCATACATACACGGGTTGGTGTAAACGCAAAGTTTTCTGAAAACGGACACGTGTGCACGCAATTATTTTTGAAAACGGAGAGGGTAAAATGTCCGTTTATGAAAATAGCCGGCTACGTGTAAACGTAGTGTGAGACACCATAGGTGCCATATTGGCATCCGGTATCTAGTTATTATCAAAATCTTTGGGTCAGACCTCCAGGGAGCATACCGACAGGGTACTGCAATATCTGGGGTCCATCATGTTATGCCATTGGGCCCTAAAAGACTTTTTCCCATAGACTTACTGTATATTGGGAAAGAGACATTTGTAAATCAGTTAATATAGCTTGGGGATGTCACAGTGT
Organism: Cephalopholis sonnerati; assembly: GCA_019142605.1. Taxonomy (NCBI): domain Eukaryota; kingdom Metazoa; phylum Chordata; class Actinopteri; order Perciformes; family Serranidae; genus Cephalopholis; species Cephalopholis sonnerati. Next base: position 5,195,383 of record JAGQAX010000016.1, read on the forward strand.
GAATGTAGCCTGTCTGTCCACAGAAGTACTAGTTTGTTCCTCTGCTTTTCCTTCAAGATTTGCTTCATCTGCTCCTTTCTGGAGTACCAGCCCCTGACATCCAGCGGGGGCTATGTGTACCCAAGCTGGGCCTACTGTCTGGGCTGGGCCATGGCCCTTTCCTCTGTAGTTGCAATACCTATCTGGGCTGTCGGCAAGATCTGCCTCACAAAAGGCACCCTCAAACAGGTAAGAGCACTAACACATAGCTTTATTTTTTCAATTACCTTTTTGTTTGTCTAATTGTCCTTTTTTCGGTTGTCAACAGCGTCTGTTGGTCCTGTGGCATCCTGTTAGTGATCCTGTTGGTCCAAAGACAAAAAAAGAACATCCCCTAAATGAAACAGAGATGAAACCAATGTCAGCCTAGTCAGTATGAAATGTATTTCTGGATTTTTGTATGTTGAAGGCTGCCCAAAGAAGGTTATGTTGCTTAATGGCGCTGTTGATAACATTAGCCACCAGATGTCACACTCCTCCTCTCCCCTTTCATTGCATTTATGTGACTACACCACAACCTGCTGTTCCACAACCTGCATATGTCATGGTCAAGTGGACAGACAGACTTAGTCATGTCAAGTGATGAATCTGTCATGGTAGAGAATTCATTTTACAACAGCTCTACATTAGCTACCGACTTTGTGCGATGGCAATTTAAAAATGTTGTAAGGTGATCTACTGTTGTGGTAACTTTCAGGTATGGCTAGGTAGCTTTAGGTAACACTGTGCCATTGCAAAAAAAAAAAAGTTTGACAGTTGTTGGTTTTCATATTTTGAAGGGAAAAGGGCCACTGATCTAAACATCAGACATTATATCAATAGCCTATGATCACTTTCTTTATTTATACCTGATTTCTGGTACTGGCTCATATAAAATTGCTCTCATGACTTGCCTTGCTCTTGCTCTCCGTTTATCATGGGACCCCTGCAGTCCATCCACCTCTTCTACCAGTAGATTTCTAATGCATAAATGTAAGCTCCATACATGGGACAGAGTCCATCCACGCACAAAAATGACAGTTTGCATACTTAATAATAACCTAATGGTTAACAACGAGTTTAACAGAGTTGAGCCATTTTGGTGTTGGTGTGAGTTCATTGGGACCATTTAAAATCCAGGTAAAGCAAAAATAATTATAGCTGCTGCGCAGCGATGGGTCGGGTCCGGGCATTTTTAGGCAATTCTGAGCAACAAGCAGAAGAATAAGAGGACATCAAGGAAGTTGATATTACAATCTGCATTTAGCATCAGCTGAGTCATTTTGCAGGTTGCATCATCTGGAAATTGTATTGCAGCAATTGAAAAGTAAAAGTGGTTGAATATTGGAATGAATTTGCACTTTTGTTTCTCAAAGACTCTTTGTAGTTTTGATGTGTCACACTCATCCCCCTTGTTGGGGCTTGAACCCAGAGTCCTTGGCACTGTGATCCAGCTCCTAACTCACTGAGCTAATTGTCTGGAAGTGACACCTGGTGTGTGGCTTCTCAAATAGACTCAGGAAGTCACCGACCGGGCTGCAGTTGTTGTGGCAGATTTAAAAAATAGTCAAAATGTCACAAATTCTATTATCTAAACAAAACATGACAAAACAGACAATACAAAAATTGCATCTAGACAGCATGGACATGTTGGTAATTTTTTTTTAATGATAAGTGTTTTGCTTCACAAGAGAAAATGTGATGTTTAAAAATGCCACTTTTACATTGACTCCAGTTGTTCCCATGAGAGCAGAATTCAAAATGTTCTAGAAAATTCAGTTTTGGAGATAAAATTCTGATATTTGCCAAACTTCATCAACCACGACTCCAAAATATTTTGGATAAATCAAAAATCTGAGAAACAAGTTTTGTGGAGGACAGTCTGGAGATGCCCTCTAGCAAGTTTGGTGACAACTGAGCAAAAATTGTGGGAGGAGATACGTTTTATAAGTTTTTGAAAAAAACAGAGTGATGGACTTCATAATTTGTAATGAGTCTAAATGGACAAAAGTTTCTGCAGTACTGGGGCTACATTGTGGTGAAGTTTCAAAAGTGTAGCATGTATCGTTGGTTTGGTAAGAATTTTTAAAGTTTTTAAATTTAAACATTTATTGTGCCCCCCCCCAAGAGGGGGTGGCACATGTCCTTGGAGTTGAGTAAATCTGGCATGGGGTCGGACATTTCTGTAAAGTTTGGTGAGTTTTTGCCCATGGGAAGTATGATTTCCTCGAAAGAAAGAAAGAAAGAAAGAAAGAAAGAAAGCAAGAAAGAAAGAATTCTTCCGATTACAATAGGGTCCTTGGCTGCTTAGCAGCCCGGACCCTAAATACGTGTAATGAGTTAGTCAGACCACAGCAAAATGTGTCATTAACCACTCAGCCAAATGATTGAAAAATCTCAAAGTATGTAAAATAAGGTTTTAAAAAAATGAGCAGTTTTCTCTGCTGTGAGATGCTGTTGGGGTGTCTGCTGAAGGACCTGAATTGAAGATCAAGCCACTGCCAGGCTGCTGCAAAGCCATGGACTCTCGTTAGAAGCTAACCCAGAAGCACAAAGCACATATGCACCCAATGCTGAAGAACAAGCCACAGCACAGCTACAGACTCTCCTCAACAGCTAACCCACTTGCACAGTAACAAGCATGACCCCCGATCTGGAGAACGAGCTGCAACGCAGCAACAGACACCTGACAGGACACTTTATGGTCATTGCAGTCATGATGCAGTCACACAGACTAGGGTTACATGGCACACACCCTCCGAACTGGGAGATGAGACCTGCAAATCAGTGCAGTATGGCTTGACATGGCGCGCCCAAAGGTGACAGTAAAAAAGGCCCATGAATGGTCCGTTAGTGACAGCTATTTAGATTGTGTTTATATGACTGTGGCATTTAACAGAGATGTTTAGTCATATATTCATTAGGCTGAAAGAGCTCAGAGAGGGACGTAATGAACTTGCACACAGTGGGTGAATGAAACGACAATGATGCTATGCTGCAACGTTTTTAGTAATGTGATATTTATATAGCAGGGGAGGGGTTATGTTTAGTATGGCTCCAGTGCATCATTGAGCAGGCTTTGAGGCCCACCCAAAAAAATCCAGGACACAGAAATGGTGAAAAACATAATGGTCTCTCTCCACAATTCAGTACTACACAGTTCCCACAGTTATCACATTTTCAACAAGTATTTCCTAACATGTATAATGTCTTAAGAAAGAAATCACTGATTTTGCTTCACCCAGACTTTGATGGCATAGTGTCAGATGTTAGCTCCTGCTGCTGTGTCCCCTCTTGTTAACCTGGCAATCTTATGAGAAGAGGTAACCAAACACCAGATATCTTACACAGAGATAAAGAGAAAAAATAGCTTGTATTTTTGAGGCTTATTAAACATGCATTTCCTTCCTCATCCTCAGAATTAGGGGTCTATGATTCATGATGACCCCTTGATAATCCTCCATAGCCCTTTGTTGTGTTTTTGTTTTGAGATGCTTTTTCCTCATAGATCTCTGATTAATGATTTCTTAAGCCTGATTGCTCTCATAGCTTCATTTACTGTGATGAAATTGTATGGTACTAATTTAAGATGCTTCTTGACTGTAGTCTGTATATTTAGAACGTTCTACTGCCTCTTGTATTTTATAACAAGTATGCCTTGCAGTACTCCATTCACTTCCTAAAAGGTGCTGAAGTGACAAAATACTTCAAAAGTCTTCACTCAGTTTGTTCTTCTATATCAATGGCTTGAAGTCAATCAGCAGCACTCAATACAGTCACTGGAGACGCCTGGATCAGATGCAAAAGAGTTTTATTGTGCCATAGGTTATAACACAAACAAACGCGTGAGTCAACTCCGGAGTCAGATTAAAATTCACTTTCAGTTGCTCTCCCTTATATACTGTGGAGATTCCGTTGAATCTCCACCTTTTTTCCTTTGTCCCTCCCTCCTGGCACTGAACCTAAGGGTGTATTGTCTGGGCATGTCTGGACATGACTCTCTACATATTGGTGTAACACCCTGAACAGGTCTGAACATGCAGAGTCATGTTCTAACTTGTTCTTCCAATATGTTCGGGCCTAATCTTGCTCTGTTTTTTAAAAAATATTTCTTTAATCACAATCATTGATCAAAATAATCATTACAAGTGGTTCAGGTGCATTAAACATTCAATCCCAGTGTTATTACTTTTTTTCACTCAATATGTGTGTCTTGGTGCTTCTTTTCATATGTACTCACCCTAAGTGTGATATGTTAAAATAATATGCTAAAATAATCCAGTCATCAATAGTCACTTGTGCAGTACAATAATGTTCCGGTACAGTAATACAGTATACAATAATTTTCCAGTATAGTAGTACAGTAGTAAAAAGTCTGAGAACAAAACTGCATAACAATACGCACACATCGGCTCAGATCGAGGTGACCTCATATTTCTCACTCATCTCACCCCGCCCTCCGCCATGAGCAAGGTGAATGCGAGTTCAGGTCGAAGTGACCTGGCTCCGCATTCATTGAGAAATGCAGGTGGTGTGTGCACGATCAAAACATTAGGCTCCTCGTCAGCTAATGAATGCACATTTAGCTCCTCATTCACACAACTTTAGAGAGGAATGCGGGTGTTGTGCATGATCAAAACATTAGAGTCCTCGTAACACGATAAATGCACGTCTGGCTCCTCTTTTACCCAACCTTGGAGAGGAGTGCAGACCTTGGAGAGGAGTGCAGATGTGTGCGGACATTAGAGATCAAATCAGACAACATCAGATAACGAATCAACGACTGTGTGCACGTGTCCCAGTAGAGACGAATGTGTGCCTGTGTCTCAGTAGAGACCAAAACAGCAGAGTACACATCCATGTCCGAACATAAGCTCATACACCCAACCCACACACACACACACACACTACTACACACACAGAGAACTGAATAGAGCTGAGTATACAGATCATGAGCCTGAGCAGCTAACTATGAGGCTCACAGTATATAAGGTTCATTTTACACTACAGTGCTTAGTGATTAGAATGGGATGGTTGTTTATTTTTTGCTGCATGTCCATTGTTGAATGATGTATGCTCTGCTGCAGGTCTGATAGACTGAAAGCTCAAAAAAAAATTGAAACAGTGCATAGATCTAAGTGTACTGCAATCACTTCTATCAGTTTGGATCCATTGATGCTTCCAGCACTTTAGCAAAGTTTTAGCCGATTGGAGCCCTGGTCATTCTTTCCTCATCAAACATCTGGTAGGATCTGAAACCTACAATGTTTACATTTATGTTTGTGTGCTTGGTAGTCTTGTTCATTGGCCTGTTGCTCGGCATTACTGCCAACTGTTATTGATCACTGAAATTGTGTGACACCATCAGCAGGACTGTGTGTCGCATCATCCCTGTACACTTGCACGTGCCTCAGGAAATCGAAAAAACTATGACAAACATTGTTCCACAATGCTGCCAGTGGTCACTGCATTCAGCTAAATTTGGACCTCTTTCAAAATCTCATTAACATCTGTGATGATGATTACAACAAAAAATACAGCCTTTAACAATATGGCCCCCTTTACACCTTGCATTAGCATGCGTTTTTTGCAATCGGATAGCGTATGACCACATACATTTATACCTGGTATTAACATGCGTCTCTGGTGTCCACATCCAGATCCGTTTGCTATCCGATCACGCTCCGTCCCGCTGACGTTACATCCTAGTGGCACACTACAACCTCATATCATGTGCACCACAATAACAACAACAAGATATTAGCCACCCATGCAGTTGCGTTCTTGTATGGACACTTTTGTCAGACCAAATGGAGAGCAGACACTTCGTCTCACCGTGGCTCCGTCCGCGGCGTCTCTTTACCGTTGTGAAGATAGTTTGATGTTGGATATTCAACAGATACTCACATATTCTTTTTGGGTTCAACACTGATTTCCACCTCCATATCATAGGCAGAAAACAATGCACAACACAGGGTAGGGCTATTAACCCCCCACCCACACACACACACACACACACACACACACTCACAAAAACACACTTTTTATTTTATAAGAATTTTTTAAACAAACTTCAACAAACCATTTTACATTTGTGTGTGGTGTCTGGGACCAGTTATGTGAAAGCTATTGGGTTAATAGCCCTACCCTGTGTTGCTCATTGTTTTCTGCCTATGACATGGAGGTGGAAATCAGTGTTGAACCCAAAATGAAAATATGAATAGCTGTGAATATCCAACGTCAAACTGTGTTCACCACGGTGTTTTCTTTTTCTCTGCAGTCACTACCCTGTGAGTGTCGTTGATATTTTCTTCCTCCATCTTCCTGTGTCCAGCTGGCGCACCGCGCTTACTTCTTTTCATCCACGGAGTTGTTGCATGTGGATTGGAGACGCATTTGCATTTACACTTGCGTTAGATGTGGTCACGATGCGTCCCTGACCACCTTCAGAAGTGGTTTGGCTGATCGGATAACAATGCGTCCTCAGTGCATTTCGAGTGTATTTACACCTGTACTTTCATGTGGTCACGAGCAATCGGATTGCTATCCGATCGCAAAAAACGCATGTTGATGCAAGGTGTAAAGGGGGTCTATGTCATATGGTTGACTCCTTAGTGTAGCTAAAGATAGAACAACTTGGTGGGAGTTAATAAAAAAAGATACTTTTATTGTCAGTTATTGTCACTGGAGCAGTTTGTCCTCCTGTATGGTAATTCACCAGTTATTGTCATTAGTCTGACTGGCATAATATCATCTGCAATTTTAAATAACTAATCATCATTAGCAGTCATTAATAGACAAATATTACAGCAGCAGACAAATGCAGCAACCCTGAGGAGTGTGTTGTCAACTTTAAGCACATGTGAGTGACCTCCATTCTCAGTCAAGTCAACCTATAGCAGTGTGTAGGGAGCCATATGGTTCATGATTCATTAGCTACTGTACATACGGTGATGTAGGTTACTGTATGTGTCTGTAAGAAGGTGATGGAGGGGGTGTTTTAGTGGACTTAATGTGCTCAGCATATCAAAACAGTGGCACATAGATGGGAGCATGAAAACAGGAGAACTGAAATAACACAATAACAGTTGTAAAAAAAAAAAAAAAAAACTATGTTCCAGAAGTTGGTTTGGGTACAGTGGTGGCTGAGAACAAGACTTAAAAAGAATAGTTAATGAAATGTTGTATTTCCCAATTCACAAAGAATATAACATGTCCAACCTGTGTTTTACTGCTTCTGTGGACGTGGTGGCAGCAGGGTAAGTAAGATACCCCAGACATCCCTCTCCCCAGCCACATCCTTCTCCTCCCGTGCCAAGGTATCCCCACACCAGAAGAATGTAAAAGTTAACCACCATATCAACTGGCAGTCAAGAGAAAACACACTGAAATCAAGCAGTAACATTGTTACTATGAAGCAGAGTAGGTCTTAACTCTAGCAAGCTACCTAGCTCACTAATAACAAAGCTAATATTAGTCTAAATTCACCAACATTGCATACTGATGACCCACAGCTGTTATCTTCAGAGCTTAGCCACATCAGCTTAGCTACGAGAAATTTCCAGCACCATGGATGGCCATGAGTAACTGACCTTATGATCACTTAAGTTAACCAGTTAACATTTGCTACTGACAAAAATATAGTCTCAGTGTTTGTTTTAGGGTTAGCATGAGTAGTCACTTTCCTTGGAGGAAACATAGTTGTGCTTATTGATCTCTGAGGGGTTCAACTGTGAGTGAGGATGCCTGCATAGGTTTAGCTACAGCCTACACATTTCAGGGTTTGATAATAGTTTTGGAACAACCTTCCAGCCACTCAAGGGAAAGAGTATTACCATTACACATCTCGCAGGCGCAGCATTAACCCATGACTAGCTTGAAGTTCAAAACAACAGCCTGAAAATGAAGAAAATCTGAAATGATTGCAGGAGAGTCTATTCAGGGCACAACAATAAGGACTGCCTGATTGCCCAAGGCAAGTAAAATTCCACGTCATGCTGGTAGATCTAGTTACTCATTTCCCTGATCTGGCAATTGATTAAAAAAAAAGGATTAACCACTTTTTTTTTTTCACAGCTGATGATGAAAATAGCTTATTAGTAAGCCATCTTGCTTTCCTCTGATCTCTGTTCAGAGTTGCACATGCACAGTACTGATCAAGCACTCATGAGAAAATGGCAGCAGGTAAAGATAAGGTTTATGGGCTAAAACACAAACAAGCATTTCAATTATCCTGGAAACAGGAGGTTAGTCAGGTGGGGTTAGAGCATGTTGATGAAACATCGAGCATCTCGCTTGCATGGCCCCTCTGCTGGGGCCTTGCTGGTGCTTGTACAAAACATGAACGCTGAGGCAAGAACTTGCAAAACTGATTACCACAAGGTGTCATGTTTCAAAAAAATGTGCAGCCTTTGCCTGCAGACTTCATACTACAGTGCCATTGCTTCTCAGTAAAAGAATGGGATTGGCCTGGGTACTTAGTACCACCCAGGCAAGTAAAAACTGAATCTGGGCGAGTAGATCACTGGATTTTCTTTTTCTTTTTTCTTTTTCTTTCACTTGCCCAACCAGGAAAAAACATAACATTAAACCTCTATAAAGAACCCCGGGAATGAGTCCTATAACCCAGAACTGAGAATGAGTTTTCTGTTGGATGCCTGAAATAAGGTCTGTGTTAAACACAGTTCAATTCAATTCTATTTATAAAGCCCAATATCACAAATCACAATTTGCCTCAGAGGGCTTCACAGCATACACAACATCCCTCTGTCCTTTGGACCCTCACAGTGGATAAGGAAAAACTCCCCCCAAAAAAACAGGGAAAACAGCGAAAAAAAAATGGTAGAAACCTTGGAAGGAGCAGCTGAGGAGGGATCCCTCTTCCAGGACAGACAGACATGCAACAGATGTCGTACAGAACAGATCAACATAATAAATTTGCAGTAATCCATATGACAAAATGATACATAAAGAGAGACAGACAGAGAGAGAAGTTGAGACAGAGAGAGAAGCAGGGCAGACAGTAATGACAATAGCTACAATAACATTAATTTTAGTAATAATATTATAATAATAATAACAGTAAGTGAGGTAGCATATGTTGTAAGTAGGGCGACATGGTGGTCTAGTGGTTAGCACCGTCACCTCACAGCAAGAGGGTTCCTGGTTCAAACCTGGGATGGGGGAGCCCTTCTGTGCAGAGTCTGCATGTTCTCCACGTGTCAGCATGGGTTTTCTCCGGGTACTCCGGTTTCCTCCCACAATCAAATGTCTGTCTCTATGTGTCAGTGACCTGTACCCCGCCCAATGTCAGCTGGGATAGGCTCCAGCCCCCTGGACCCTCAAGGATAAGCAGTTATGGAAAATGAATGAATCAATGTTGTAAGTATATATTAACATATGATAGTACATGTATGTGACAGTAATAATCATATGTGTATTACAACAGTAGAAGTATGACTAATAGTAACAGCAGTAGTAGGAGGCATCAGGCAGGACCACAGCGATAGCGTAACCACAACACACGATCCAGGCATAGCTATGAGGGAACCTGCGAGACAGTGGAGCACAAAGGCTCCGGAGAAAAGAAGAGAGAAGAGAAGAAGTTAGTGATATGCAGAAAAGCCGAGTTAGCGATATGCAGTAATAGTAAGTAATTGTAGTAAGCCTAAAGGACTTTTTTCTACAACGTAAAATACATTATAAATACCCCACTGTGAATTTTGAAGCATTTATGTGTCCTATGTGTCCTGTGGTTTTTGTAGTCAGCCAGTACTGAACAGGGGGCAGGTATAGATGGATGAGAATGGGGGTGATGTGGTCAGATGATTTGGTACAGGTGATGATCCTGTTGAGGAGTTTGGTGAGGAGGCCAGAGAGAAATGCGTTACAGTAGTCAATATGTAACAAATGCATGGACCAAAACTTTAGTGCTGGACTAGGACAGTGATGGGCGGAGTCTGGAGATGTTGTGGAGGTGGAAGAAAGCAGTCTGGGTAATGTTTTTTTTTATGTGGGGTTAAAATGAAAGAGTGCTATCCAGAATGACACCAAGGCTCTTGACTTGGCTGGAGAAGGGTACAGAAAAATTTACAGTGAGCCCAGCACTACATACTGTGGTAAGAAGCCCAAAGAAAATCTTCCATCCAACATCTGAAAGAGTGGAGGATGCACAAGATCCCTTATTATTCTTGGAAAAATGTAAGGGTTTCCTGGTTGTATATCTTTGTACTGATGTTAAACACAATGCTACACTCTGTAATGTACTATGCAAGAGCCCATGATCGGTGGGATGTTGCATGCATAGAGATTATTGATCAGCGGATCTTCTGATCTGGTGGACATGTGGGGGTCTGGCGTGGCTGAAAGGAAGCACAAAGAGGTAGAATGGGTAAAAAAACAAAAACACAAACCGAGGCAGACCTTGTGACAGGCTCGGCTGGAGAGAGACTCTCATGTTCATGGTCAGTGGACCCAAAAAAAAAATTGCAGACACCTGGAAATGGGATGCTCGGTATCCTAAATACCATCCAGGGTCTCGCCCTGCTCTGTGACAGCATGCATTCACCTAGCCTTTAAGTGTCGTCATTGGGGAAAGCTATTAACAGTGAATGTTTTGTTTTGTTTTTTTGTTGTTTCTTACATTGAGAAAGTTGTTCTTTTCAAGCCTTAAATTGCCAAAGTAACTGGAAAATTGCTTCCAGAAAGATACACACACCAGCTACTTTATTAGGTACACCTGTTCAGCTGCTCACTAATGCAGACAGCTGTCACATGGCAGCATGTCAATGCATTTAGGTGTGTAGGCATGGTCGAGATGAGCTGCTGAAGTTCAAACTGAGCATCAGAATGAGGAAGAAAGGTGATTTAAGTGACTTTGAAAATGGCATGGTTGTTGGTGCCAGACAGGCTGGTCCGAGTATTTCAGAAACTGCTGATCTACTGGGATTTTCACGCACAACCATCCCTAGGGTTTACGGAGGATGGTCCAAAAAAGAGAAAATATCCAGTGAGCGTCAGTTCTCTGGGCAAAAATGCCTTGTTGATGCCAGAGGTCAGAGGATAATGGCCAGACTGGTTCAAGGTGATAGAGAGACAACAGTGACTCAAATAGCCACTCGTTACAACCAAGGTATGCAGAAAACCATCTCTGAACCAACAACATGTCCAACTTTGAAGCAGATGGGCTACAGCAGCAGAAGACCACATCAGGTGCCACTCCTGTCATTTAAGAACATCAGTGCATCAGGCTACAATTTGCACAGGCTCGCCAAAGTTGGATAACAGAAGATTGGAAAAACGTTGCCTGGTCTGATGAGTCTTGATTTCTGCTGCTACATTCAGAGACGGCAGGGTCAGAATTTGGCATAAACAATATAAAGGAATGGATCCATCCTGCCTTGTATGAACGGTTCAGGCTGGTGGTGGTGATGTAATGGTGTGGGGGATATTTTCTTGGCACATTTTTGGCCCCTTAGTACCAACTGAGCAATGTTTAAATGCCACAGCCTACTTAAGTATTGTTGCTGACCATGTCCATCCTTTTATGGCCAGTGTACTAATCTTCTGATGGCTACTTCCAGCAGGATAACGCGCCATGTCACAAAGCTCAGATCATCTCAAGCTGGTTTCTTGAACATGACAATGAGTTCACTGTATTCCAATGGCCTCCACAGTCACCTGATCTCACTTCAATAGAATACCTTTGGGTTGTGGTGGAACAGGAGGTTGACATCATGGATGTGTAGCCAACAAATCTGCAGCAATTGTGTGATGCTATCATGCCAATATGGACCAAAATCTCTGTTTCCAGCCCCTTGTTGAGTCTATGCCACGAAGAATTATATCAGTTCTGAAGGCGAACCCATTACTAGCAAGGTGTACCTAATAAAGTGGCTGGTGAGTGTACATTGCCATTGTGTTTCTGTTTGTTAATCATTTGGATGTGCCGATCCTTTTAGGTTTGATGGAGGAAAAAGGATGAGGACAAAGTTACAGTAGTAGAGAGTGAAACTGAAGGGCTGTAAATAAAAGAAAGACATGGAATTTATTTTGAAATAGAAAGACACTGAGTCAGACAGGGTGAGGAGTAGTGGAGTGGAGAGGGGATGCGCAGAGGATGCTCGGTCAGACACAGTTTGTGTGTATCCATGCATGTGTTTGCAGACTGGCAGATGTGTTTACACGTGGACATGCATGCGTTCCTCCTCAGCCATGTGGTAAATCACGACATGGCCTGATCCTGTGTCACAGTGGAAACTTGTGGCTGGGATGTGGAACAGTGTCACACACAGTGCTGGTCAACATGAAAAATAAAGTATTTTTTAAGGAGCAACTTCTGTTCATGTTGTCTGATACTTTCTTCAGCTCTTGCCTGCATTCATTTTATATCTTGTTTATACTGTACATTCTGAATTATGTGTAGACTGAATAAATAAAGGAAAAGCATTTATTTAGAATGTAATCAAATTGTGTAAAAATTTGAATATTTAAAGCAATATTTCTATATTGGATAATCTAACACATATTCTCTATATCTGTAATATCATTTTATACCACATTACCATTTTTGCTTTGGCTCCATAGTGCCTAGCAGTCCTACATGCTTGGTACACAGGACGAGTTTCAGTTCAGCAACCTCACCTTTATATGGCGAATCTCTATGGAGCTAGAACAGTCTCAAAATGAATAAATGCACACAGAAATTAATAAATGCAAAAAAGGATTCACAAATGTATATGACTCAAAACACAAACACATTTTCAATGCACACAAAAATATGTTTCATTCCATATATAAATAAAAGAAAATCTACATATGAAAAGTAAGATTTATAAACATATTTGTGATGCACACACAAATATTTCTTGTTTTAAATATGTGCAATTGAAATTCACAAATGTACACATTTAAAAGTATTTGCAATTTTCATCAAATACATATGTATGAACTGTCGAACCTGCATTTACAAAGTGCTTTTAATTTGTAAACTTCCCTGCATTTGTGTGTTTTGAGACTCCCCTGACGTGACTCGATTCACAAATGCATTTTTTCTAAGAGGAGATTGTCTGCAGCCAATCAGATGTCGCACTCCTTTACAGCCAATCACATGAGTGCCTCCCCACAAGGGGTGTTACATGACGTCATTAAAGCACGCGCAGATTGCCAGAGGCTGGAGGAGGTTTGTAGTCCGCCAGTATTCAAAGAAAAAGAAGGCTGGACTGCAGCAACATGGCGTGTGGTAACGGGAACCATGGCAAGTGTAACACCAGACGTCCACTGGATCCGTCGCGTAAAGACATCAACAAACAAAGAAAAGATTTCTCTGCCTTTTGGACATTTGGTGCATTCCAGTTGTACTGGGAAGTTGGAATTTCCGAGTTCCAAGTGGGAAATTTCAACTGGAATGCCCCTTGAAGTCGGAATTCCGAGTCGGAAAGTCGGAGAATCCTCACCACCCCCGAGTTGACAATCGAAGATGGCTGCCCTGGGTGTAAAAAGTTGAGTAGAAGCTCCTGTAATATTCCGTTTATTAGCACTTCTGACTGGTGTTTGTCGCTCTAATATTCAGACAAGGCAAGCGCGAGAATAGCTTTCGTAGACGTTGCCATCTCGTTTTCTGACTTCTTCTTCCCGTTTGGCAACTTTTTTCCGACTTTGTAACTGGAACGCTGATAACTCGGCTGTGATGTCATTTCCAGCTCCGACTTCCAACTTCCAAGGTAAATGGAATGCAGCAATTGACCACTGTAGGCTATCCGGAGTTTTCATGGGTGTTTTATTTTGAAAACTGACCGGATACTCTCGTCTTTTCTGCATCTGACTTCCTGTTTGACTCATTTGGTCTGTGCAAATTGAAGCGCATATTTTAGCAGAGCGCCGAGCCACTTCTACATGTAATGTTTCACTTAAATTGCCACGGTTCCCGTTACCAGACGCCATGTTGCTGCAGGCCAGCCTTCTTTTTCTCTGAATACTGGCAGGCAACAAACCTCCTCCAGTTTGATGTGATGTTATATTTTATTTTCAGTAGGATGAAGAATAACACTGCCTACATAATACAACATAATACATAATCTAATTATCCTTGGAAAGTTTCATATACACAAATCAAAATGGTCTGACTTCCTCGTTTCATTGTTGAACTCCAGCAGTACGGCACCACACTTGAATGTGTAAACAACAACAAAGCTGCAAAGACTCTCAACCTGTTAAAGACTGTACATTTTATTTGATTTTTGAAAAGACTGGCAATGAACTCTAAAACACCCTGGCCTGTTTAATGATTTTATGTCATTTGTGTTTGTAAAACCTCACGTTTGCAAATAAAGCATTGTAAAAAATAGATTAAAAAAACGCCATGTTGCTGCAGTCCAGCCTTCTTTTTCTTTGAATACTGGCGGACTACAAACCTCCTCCAGCCTCTGGCCACCTGTGCGCGCTTTAATGATGTCATGTAACACCCATCGTGGGGAGGCACTCATGTGATTGGCTGTAAAGGAGTGAGACATCTGATTGGCTGCAGACAATCTCCTCTTAGAAAAAATGCATTTGTGAGTAGAGTCACGTCAGGGGAGTCTGAAAACTCACCCACACAAATGCAGGGAAGTTTACAAATTAAAAGCACTTTGTAAATGCAGGTTCGACAGTTCATACATATGTATTTGATGAAAATTGCAAATACTTTTAAATGCGTACATTTGTGAATTTCAATTGCACATATTTAAAACAAGAAATATTTGTGTGTGCATCACAAATATGTTTATAAATCTTACTTTTTATATGTGGATTATTTATATATGGAATGAAACATATTTTTGTGTGCATTGAAAATGTGTTTGTGTTTTGAGTCATATATGTAAATTTATATATCCCTAAATACATTTGTGAATGCTTTTTTGTGCATTTATTAATTTCTGTGTGCATTTATTCATTATGAGACTGTTCTGGCTCCATAAATCTCAAAACAGTATCTACTGAATAAATCATGGAAAAAAAACACACCGATTTTATTAATTTTGATGGCACAGATTATGAAATGAGGACACACACACACACACACACACACACACACATAGTATCGGCAGCTCTCTGGCAAGCAACCTGAGGGCACAGCTGAGACTTTGGAACAAAGTCCCATGGAAGTTCTGGGTGCCTCTCCCGACAGCTTACCAGACCAAGTTCTTTTCCATTGTAGCAATAAAGGTTTCACCCTGAACGGTCTATCACTGAAGTGTAAGTAGTATGTCTCAGCACAGAGGTCACTGTCAAGACACTTAAGCCCTTTTTTACATAGGAATTGTGCAAATTTGCAGGAAAGCCCAATCCGTCTTCTTCAGCATTGGCAGTATAAAAACAAAATCGGGGAGTGCGGCAAAATGCCGCCTGCCTACTTTTGTTTATACAGCATGTGCCTCTTTCGGGGCAATGGGGGACATGAGCAAGTAACAAAACGTGTAGCTCAGCATGTGACATAAACAGTGACGTACCGTCCTTTGGCGATTCTCTCGTACATCGGCGTCATCTTCTGCTTTGCGTCTCCTTAGTGCTAGTGATACTCATTCCTGCTATCGGCTGTTTCCTGTTTTGAAATCCACGCCAGTGGGTTGCACGTGCGGCGTCATCAACAGCCCCTCCCACAAGTCATCAACACATCCTCCCGAGGCGGATGGCCGCCTCACTCTTTTTAGACCAAAACTGTTCTGCCAATATGACTACCCTATGAGGCGGAAAATTGGGCACCTCGGATCAACTCGCCAATCCGGCTCTGTGTGTCTAAACGCTCGCAGCTTGCGGCAAAACGGCCCAACATTCGCTGAAAATCTGGCAGTGTAAAAGGGGCTTTAGAAAGGCAGGCATTTGTGGTAATGAATGTACACAAAGATATATCAAGATAATATCAATACATATAAAAACTATTAAAAATAAAACTAAAAACATGTTATTCTACAGGCTAGTTAGCTTGCACACTACTTTTTAGGCAATACATTTAACTTTTAATGTTGCATGAGAAAAGGCTTTAAGGATTAACACATCTGTTTTAGGCTACACCTAATGCTATACCAGGTAACATTAGATGTGGTTGCCCAAATCCAGTAATGAGCAGGACACTAATGTTACCCATAACTCTGATAGCATCCAGGGTCCCCATCACACAGGAAATATCACACAGTAAATGTGCTTGATGTTGACAGGGCTTTTGAGAGCCCACAAACTAAAGTAACCTAATTAGTTAATGATGTGCTTCTTGGCCTTAGAAGTAACACTCCCACTCTGTCTCAAACCAAATACTTCTGTTAGTACACTGCATACACTATCTACTTTATTACAAAGTGTGCAGATTTTGACATGGTACTATTGTTTCACATCAAGCATGGTCATTGCAAACTTAATGACTGCACGAGTTACCAGGTTTTTGGGGCAGCAAGAGCTCAGTTCATCTGGTCCAGAGACTTGGGTTGGGAACCGGAGAGTTGCCAGTTCAAGTGCCCATCTAGATCAAATATGGAGTGTGGACTGGTGGCTGGAGAGACGCCAGTTCGTGTTCTGGACTCTGCTGAGGTGCCCTTGAGCAAGGCACCAAACCCCGCACTGCTCAGGACGCCTGTCCAAGGCAGTTCCCTCACTCTGACGTCTTTCCATTTAATGTATGTATAGGTCCTGTTCCTGTGTGTGTGTGTGTGTGTGTGTGTGTGTGTGTGTATTTCTGGCTTGTGTGTATAAGACAACAGAGTGAAATAATTGAAATTCCCCTCTGGGATTGATAAAGTTTATCTTTTTTGTCTTCTTCTTCTTCTTCTGCTCAGGGAACTGCAGTCAAACACTTCTGGCTCAGTGAAACATGGGGTAAGTCACATAGCACAGGGTTCCTGCAGAATTAACTTTCAAAGCATTACTAGGCACTATTTGTTCTGTTTTTACGGTCCAGCAGTCTTATATAACTTAAAACGCAGTTGTTTTGGTTTTCAACTTCTATAATGCCGCCTAAAGCTAACAAAGGAGGAAACACCATACAGACTTACCTGCGACCTGTCACTCATGATGGCTCCTCGTCCTATAGTGGGTCCACCTTACCGCCGCCGGCTAACAATATACAGCCCTCACTGTTGGATGACACCACGCTTAAAACAGAGCTTCTTTCAACTCTCCGTGAGAATGTTACTGCTATATTTAGAGCAGAGCTCCAAGCAGCCTTGTGCAACAGCCTAACTTTACATCACCCAAGGAGGCTAAGGAGATTAAGGATTTATTAAGATGTTAACCAAATAAAGACATAAGTCTGTGCGGTTAGATACAGCAATGTTCTTTTTTTTTTTTTTCTTTTTGCATATCCTGCAAGTATTATTCAATCATATTGGTGAGTTGTAAAACATAACATACACCAGATGCTCTTTCTTGTTTTTTATGGATTTATTGGATGCTGGTTATTTCAAACACCAGAACTGTAAAAAATCTTTTGGTACGTATACATACGTACACATCATGCAATATCAATGTGTGAGGATAAAATGTGCCCCTGTTAGCTAGCTAGCCAGCATTAGCATTTGGATTATAGTTTGCTCAAATACCATGGAGATCAAGATTTATGCCTTCATGCCCCACTGAGCAACTTTTATAGGATAACGAGGCCCCGCCTCCAAGTTCTCTTTATACAGCCATGGGGTGAAAAGTGTCCAGTGTTCCCCACTCAACTTTTGACAGTTATGAGTACATTTGGGTTTCCACAGTACACTGCATTTTGCCATACTTGTCAGTGTTAACACACTTATGCAGTCAAAATAGCAAGTATAAATACAGATCCAATTTAAGATACAGCACCAGTTAGTAACCTGCTGCAGGTGGTAAGCTAGGTTTTTTTGTTTTTTTAAAAAACACATTTTGAGTGTATAAACTGCTATACAGCAGTACAAAAGAAAGTTGAAGGATCTGGGTGAATTTTCATTTTAAAAATTTCTGAAACTGTTTTGAAGATTGAATTCAAATAAGTGGACAAATTAGGACACAGCCAGAATGAGTGAATGATGCAGGAGAAAGTCGGCATGTGGAATCAACATCAGGGAAAATTTTAAAAAGTTTGAATTTTGAGAAATGAAGGTGATGCAGCACCTTAAATTTAATGAGGCCACTGCTCCACCATCACAGCCACCTCCAATTTTAAACAGATTTGTCAATTTGAAACCAAAACAACAAAGAATGAACATTGTACACACAATGAGAAGACTGAAAGTTTGGCAATCCTATCCCCCCATATGGTCTCGACCACTGTAAGTAAGCTTTCCCAATTCTAGGTGCCTTTTTGTTCCAAATAAAATCAGATATTATTTTGAGTTTTGAGAAGTAAAAAAAAAGTTTTAAGATCATTAACTGTGCGCTCCATTAGGGGCTTAAAGTTAACACTGAACAAAGTGGTGATACTTCTTGTTACAGTCACACCCAAATATTTAAATGAGTTTGTTATTACAAATAGTAAATGGAAATAAGAAAGGCTCTGGGCAGCTTTGTTAATTGGGAATAGAACACTTTTTGACAAATTTAATTTATTGTCAGAGACCTCGCCATACTCCTTTAATGTGGGACAGATTCATAGGGCTTTGCTACATATAAAAGCAGGTCATCTGCATACAGAGACACACTGTGTTGTGTAAAAGACTGCCATAATAAGTCATGTGAAAGAAATGGTAGAAAAGTTGACCAGAAATAAGATTTTTTAGGTTTCCCACTTGGAAAAGATGCTATGGACAGCAGGTAGAGGAGATAACAAAGAGGCATCAGATGGCCTGGGTCACAGCAGTGAGACGGAAGCTGATAGCTTTTGAAACGATTTCTCCCTTCATGCATTTTTCTCTTGTCATTTTCATAAAGGTAAGATAGCTTTTTTGTTTAAATAATGTTACTGAATGTGCTGTTTTTTGCCTTCTGAAGTTACTATTTTCACATCTGCTAACAGTTACTTGTAAACTACAGACAAAGAGGGAAGGCAGCAGAAATGGGTTAATCTGGTGGTGTTCAATGTTTATTTCATTTCATCATCCTATATCAAAACATTACAGTGTGAATGATTGTAAAAAACAAAGTTAAACAGCAAAAATCTGTAATAATACAGAAATATCCATCAATGCATTCATGTGTATGTGTGTATGCATGGATGATTTTTTTCTCTGTTTATGTGCATATACCATCAAAAACTATTAAGTTCTGTGGTGTGTTCATTTAAGAATATGCCCAACACAAAAGGAAAGTATTTAGTCTGGTTTTAAAGCATTGGAGCAAGTCTCGCATAAGCAAGCAAGTTGTTCAACTCTTAAGGTGCCTAAAAACTTTAGGGACATGGAAGAGATTTCCCCTTGTGACCTGAGAGATCTGATGGGATGGTTAACTGGTAGCATATCTGATTAGGTGGTTAAGATTGTAACATGTCCTGGAGGCATCCAATGTTAACTAGCTTTCTAAATAAAATCTTGCATGTGATTGCAGTTCAGCTAGCTTACGAAATGATGGAGACTGACCCAGACTGGGCACCATCACTACATCCGGGCTACACATATGTTGCACCCACAAACACATCTGTTTGTTTGTTCCAACAAACAAACACATCTTAACAGGAACCATACCCATAAACATGATTCTTTCATATAAAGGTATAGAAGCCACAATGTTGGATAAGATTGTCACTATGTGCTTTTCCCTTACACATCATTGTCCAGCTGTAGTTTAGGAACATGGATGATGAATCAAGATATGACGATGAATGATGTATGTGCACATTTAGGCACTTTTCTTCATACTTTTTCCTCTAAGCAATGTTTTTATACATTTTATATGCCTGGGGGGATTTTAAAGAACACATTGTGTTCTTCTATTTTGTTTTGAAGATAAACAATAAAGTATGTCCTATGACATTTCTGTGGTATTTCACTTTGTTCAGTGTTCGTTAAAAATACACTTTGAGTTTTGAGCTAACTAAAACTACGAAAAATTCCTGTAATGTAACTAAAACTAATAAGCTTATTCATCTGAAGATTATGACTAGATCAAAAATAACTGCCAAAAGCAATACAGGCTCCAACATACAGCCCTCTAGTAGGTTAAAGAAGACACTCAGTGCATGAGTAAAGGGTAAAACCTGTGAGGAAATATGACTATTGCACTTTGTTTAACAACTTTAACTTCAGGCATTAACTTAGCATTTGCATGCTGTAGACCTATACAACTTAAATGGAACCACACAATTGGGCAGTGTTGGTTATCACAGGCCACCATGTCATCTTTGCTCTCTGGTCCACAACAAAAGCAGCACAACTTGACAGCTGTTTTCCTCTTCCTGGACTTCTTTGCACCTGAGTTAGAAGTTGTGTGTGTTCTTTTCTGATTCCCTCCCGGAACAAAAATCTCAACAAGACGATATAGCTCCTGATGGCTCGATGGTTGCCCAGGGCTTGAGTGGCATGTTGGCAGTGATGGGCAAGCTATGTGGATATTGTAGTGAGCTAAGCTACCAGTTACTCAGCAATAAATGAAGCTTCACTACACAAAAGCTACCACCCAGAAAAATGTATCGAGTTAAGTTACACAGACATAGCAAAAGTAGTTAGCTACATGAGAAGCTACTTACCGGTAGTTAAACCAACTCCACATAGTGATAATAATAAAACTTAATTTGAGTTGAACCAATGTCATGCCAAGTGAATATTCTTGTGGTTACCTCCCAATTTAGTTAATCCAAAACAAAAGATTGCTGGAATTCCATTTACTTTATTAGGACATTCCTTAACAAGGAAACATTTCCCAAGACTTTAAAACATTGCCTAAAATAAGAATATAGGCTAAGTACAGTATAAACGAAGACAACTGGAGAGGTCAAGCCATGCAGCAAAACAAAAAATTCACTGTTATTTCAAAAAAACAAAATCTCGCAAAAAAATATTTCAAGCTGCTCTTGGAAGAAAATTGCTTGCCTCATTTTCCTCAAAAATATCCTCAAAAAATATTTGGTTTG
The DNA here is from genome assembly GCA_019142605.1 of Cephalopholis sonnerati. NCBI lineage: Eukaryota > Metazoa > Chordata > Actinopteri > Perciformes > Serranidae > Cephalopholis > Cephalopholis sonnerati. The sequence continues at coordinate 5,216,396 of JAGQAX010000016.1, forward strand.
AACATTAACCAGTTGGTTATGAGCATACCAGCTGGTATGACATAAAAGCTTCTTTTGACAGAGAAAAGCAACGTAAAACACATTTGGTTGTTTCTGTGTGTGTGTGTGTGTGTGTGTGTGTGTGTGTGTGTGTGTGTGTGAGAGAGAGCGAGAGAGAGAGAGGCTAGCTCATCTCACAGGAGGGGTATATTCACCCTACATAAGACAGGGTCAGACATCCATCCATCCATTTTCTAACCACTTATCCTCTTGAGGGGGGGGCTGGAGCCTATCCCAGCTGACATTGGGCGAGAGGCAGGGTACACCCCTGGACAGGTCACCAGACTATCACAGGGTTGACATATAGAGACAGACAACCATTCACACCTACGGACAATTTAGAGTCACCAATTCACCTATCCCCAATCTGCATGTCTTTGGACTGTGGGAGGAAGCTGGAGTACCTGGAGAAAACCCACACTGACACAGGGAGAACATGCAAACTCCACACAGAAGGGCTCCCGCACCCGGGATCGAACCAGGAACCCTCTTGCTGTGGGGCGACAGTGCTAACCACCACAGCACCGTGCCACCCAGGGTCAGACAGTTTAACATTAATGTCCTGTCTATCGGCAAACATTAGCAGCAGTGAAACATGAAGAGCGTACCATGTTTTACCATTTAACATAACTCGGCTTTCAGCTGTAAGCATATTTCAACAATATTTCATCTTTTTCGCCCAAACACTGCTCGCTAATGTTACCGTCAGGTAAACCAGTGACCTGTTAGCTAACAGCCATATACTGTGATACGATAAATATTTTTTGTTACCATTTGTTTGAGTGAATGAACGCCGAGCCAAAGAGTGGTCAGTGCATCCTAAAATAGTTGAAACACAACCAGTAGCGAGTTTATGAGACGGACACGCTTGCTAGTGTGAAATTGGCAGGTTTTTGAACTGAGTCTGGTTCTTACTGTCACCCAGAGACAAGGATGCAAGCCACATGTCCCCCACTCTATTTCCAGTGGACGTAGCTAGGGGGAGGACCAGGTACCTATCGGAAAGGGCCTCGGCTCATGCTTCTGTTGTTTTGCAAGCTCAGCTGTACAAGTTTGACATTCATTCTCCCACACTCAACAGATCATGCCTGTGCTGCGGGGATGTTTTAGATCGTTCCACAGGGTTTGGCCTCGGAAAAAAGAGCTTGAACGGTCGCTACCACGCCACTTGATCAGTAAAACAGTTAAGCTATTGAAAAGCTATTTGATTCAGGAAATAGTGATGCTACTGCCAAGCTACTGAAAAATGTAGTTTGTTACTAACTACGCTATTTGTAGCGACACTACTGCCCAACACTGCGTGTCGCTTGGCTTTGGGAGTGCAAGACCTGTAGACAACACATACGCAGACAGACAAAAACAGTTTACAACAGTGATAAATAATTTCCTATATTTTGCTTCATTTGTAAGGCTTTCTACATGATCACAATTTCTGGTTTACTTTAAGATAAGGTCAGGTGTTGGTTTTTGTAATAATGATGACAAACTGACAGGTTTATTTTTGTAGTTAAAAAAGCTGAATGGACATTTGCTTGATGCTTGAGTTATTATGTTGTATGAAAGAAAGGTAGGATTATTACATCATTTTCACTTTTTCATATCTCCTATGATGTGAACATCAGGTTATTTCTTTTTCACAATAATGCAATACACATGAATCTTTTATGCCCACATTTAAATGAAGTAAAACAAATCAGACAAAATGAACAAACAAACCATAACTCCACTTGATTACAGCCAAGTTAGCTTACCTTTGCAGTGACAAATGTGTTGTTGCAGTCCTGCAGTCGAAATGTGAACAGATCCTGCACCCAGCCCTTTGTGACATGTCTGTGAGCTTCGAGAGATTTATAGTTTTTGAACTGCTCATATGTGTAAGCGCTGATACTATAAACAAGGTAGTTTGTTTTATCCGATGAAGTTGGAGGTAGTCAGCATCAGAATCTCTGTATGGAATCTCTGTATCTTCTTATTCTTCTTAGTCTTTTCCAGAACTGCACCAGACTGCTCCTCCTGCTCTTTCTGTCATTTACATCTGCGGTACAACCAAAATGGTGCCTGGGGGGGTGTCAACTAGTGCAGACACGTGACTGACAAAGACCGATAGCCAAAGGTTCAATTGCAAGAACAAATACAAACAGGGAAGGGGGAAAATACAGTGATCTTAAAGAATTAGTCAGCACAGACACAAGAGGGGAACTTTTCGAGAGTGGCAAAGAGAAAGTTCCATTCAACTCCGTCAAAGGCCTTCTCAGCATCCAGAGAGACAGCCACCTCTGGACGCTGAGGGGCCCAGCCATGAGAGTATAAGATATTATAGAGTCTTCAAAGATTATAAAATAAGAAACCCCATCTCTCCCGTTGATGTAATTGTTGGGAGATTTTTTTTCCAATCGAGTGGTGAGTATTTTGGCTAATAATTTAGTATCCAAATTTAAAAAGACTAATAGATTGACAGGAGCCTGGTTCCCTGGGGTCTATACCTTCTTTTAATAACACAAAAATGGATGCCTCATAGAAAGAAGTGGAGCTTTGCATATCTTTTATTGCATTTGTTAGTGCACTTGTGTAAAAAGGTTTAAATTCATTATTAATTTGCTATTTGTCAGCAAATCAATAATCATGATCACTTTGCTGAGAATTTTGCCAGAGGTAGAATTAATTTCTACTATAAGTCTTGACGCAGCAGCTTGACTAATCTGATGAGCCAGTAGGCGTCCAGCCTTTTCACCATGCTTGTAAAATTTATGTTTGGATTGCAAAAGTAGCTTAGCCGATTCATCACTTGAAAGAAGATCAAATTCTGATTGAAGGGTCAATCTCTTATAGAGGTCCGAAGATGGTATTAGTGAATGCTGACAGTCAATTTCTAAAATCATATCTGAATCTCAGATAGACATTTCAGATGGGAGTGGTGAGAAAATTTACTGTGAGAAATTACTTACCCACGAATGTAAGTTTTAAGAGCTTTCCAAAATATTCCTTTTGATGTTTCCCCATTATCATTAATAGAAATAAATTGCTCTATCTGGTCATAAATTAATTTAACAAATAAATATACTGCCTGTTAGCAATAAATAATTGAATGGCCACAAGGCAGTAGTTGATTTGTGTTGAAATGCTAACAGTAATACATATGGAGCATGGTCAGAAATGACAATAGCCTCATGCTCACAGGATTTGACATGAGACAGGAGTTTTTGGTCGATAACAAAATAATTTTGTGAATATGACTGATTGACTAGGGGAGAAAAAAGAAAAGCTGCAAGTAGTTTTTTTAAACATCAAGGATCTACATCCCATAATACTATCAGAAAAGATTTTATACTCTGTGCTGACCTAGAAAGCGGTTGAGTTGTTTTGGAGGATCTATCCAAATTAGGTTTAAAACACAATTGAAGTTTCTCCCCATAATTAAAAAAATGAGAATTCAAATTGGTAATTAAAGTCCATAGTGATGTAAAAAAAAAAATTAGCATCATTGTAATTGGGAGCATAAATATAAATTAGGATGAGTGGAACATTATAAAGCATCCCCTCCATGACTACATAATTACCCTGACTATCAGAAAAAAGATTGGGAACAGACAAAAGGAGTGGCCCTGCTGGTTAAAATTGCTGCCCCTCTAGATTTAAACTGGAAGTGGGAGTGGTTCACTTTGCCTACCCAGCCCTTGCACAAATGGTCATTGTCCTGATTTCTGAGGTGGGTCTCCTGAAGACACACTATGTCCACCTTCAATTTTCTGAGGTGAGACAAAACTTAAAGATGTACCAAACTCTCCCTACTATTGTGTACTTTAGTCATAAATTTCTAACTCCAATTAAGTTGGCAAAGCCCCATCACAAAATAAATAAATTGGTTTAACTGCAACTGCCAAAACAAAAGGGAAATAAATCAAATGAGAAAGAGGACTGGAGCTTGCTTATTTCCCCCCACAGGTCTGAGTAAATATGAACCGGTGTGCCTTGAAAGATGAGGGGACCCTCGCCTTTCACAAGGCCCACAATTCTCTCTTTTTGTGGATAGTAATGCAACTGGACATTCATTGGTCTTGGCCAGGCTCCTTTTTTAAGCTTTGGGATCAGCGAGCGATGAGTCCAATCGATCACAACTGGAGAGGGAGAGCTTTCAGTGCAGAGAATCTCTGGGACAAGTTCCGCCATGAATTTAGTGGGGCTAGAGCCCTCTGCTTCCTCGGTCGGGGATACCAATAAACCTTAAATTCTGTCGCCTAATCCTACTTTCAAGGTCAAAACATTTGTCCTTTAGTTCCTTTGCTTTTGGCTACTCAGAGTTCTCCAGCTGCTGGATGTGTTCAAGTGCGTCTGTGAGGCTATGCACAATGTCAGTTTGCTCTGGCACAACCTGTGCATGGTCTTTGCAAAGTTTGTTTATCTCCTCCCCCTACTGGCCCAGGGCTTGAAAACGTGTGGTCTTCAAACGCATAGCCTCAATTTTTTGCCTCAGCTCCATATGAAGGGCAATAATTTCCACTCTGAAGTTGGTCAGGATAGCTTCACAGGAGAGCTGAGGTTATTCCCGGAGGAGCTCAACTCTGAACTGGCCACGTTTTGTCATCTTTTGTCACTCGTTAGTCTAGCTGCCTATCCAACTAGCTGACCCGCATTCTAGCGGTTGTTTCTTTTTTATCCGGCTTCTCTATGCCAGAGACTGATTGAAATAACTGTAAGAATTATATATATTAACTGCTATCACAGAAATGATACTGCCGTGGTCATAGAGATTTGCAATATAAGTGAAAAAACGGGATCGGAGGGGACCTACATCTGCTCCATGAGGGTGCCTTACCAGAAGATCTATTTAGCTAACATGCTAATGATTATAGTATTAGAGCAGACAAACAAACTCCCTAATCCACTCCTATGCTTTTTTACTGGGATTTGGGGTTTTTGAAAGGGTTAAGAAAAAAGGTGTTTTTGACTACCCTAGTGTATCAGATGCGAAAAACCCAGTGGCATGTTTACCCATGTCATCATACCAAACCTCCTCTTTCCCCATCTGTCCCCCTTCCCCTCTGTTGTCCCTCTCTCACTTCAGTCCAAAGTCCAAGTCAGAGGACCAGATGATCAGCCGCAATATAAAAGAGACTCTGCATCTGACTCACAGCACACAGCCACACACATACTCATGACCCACCTATCCACCACAGTCACAAACTCTGCATGCGCTGATTTATCTTCATTAGTGATACTTTTAACACTTTTACTACATCATTATATAACACTTAATGACCAGATACAGCCAAGCTTTAAACGTACACAACAGTCGAGGACATCTCAACAGGCATGGGGCATCTGAGCAGACACTTTCCAGACCACTTAAATTAAAGACTCACACACACACACACACACACTCACACACACACATACACCCACTGGTTGCACTGATAAAACTGCTGTTTATAGCAGCACAAGAGGACTGACTTGTTGTTTGTGTATCCCACGTCCAAACTGACTTTGACAAGAGGAGGATGCACTAACTGGTATAACATCACAAAATTCTGTAAGTAATATTCTGTCTCGTATATATGCTGCAGTAATATTGACATTTTAATATATAAAGATCGTATTGCCTTATGAGAGCACTGTTGTGCTGTCAGTACCTTAACTTGGTTCAAGGTTTTAAGACAGGCTTAAATCTGTGTTGGCTGCGTGCCCAGTGGTCTGTTAAAACACATCACTGTCCTCAGATGAAGGTTAAACTCAACCTGTAGTTTGATCTGAACCCAGCTGTTGTGTCCTGTAGGCATCAGCTCAATGCCACAACAGGTCCTTGTATATCTAAACCTTTAGAACACCTGGTTAAGATGAGGGATAGATGTATTTTCAAGACTGATGATACCCACTGCAGTTTTAATGCAAGTTAATATATCTGACAATATTTAACAGATAACTGATACTGCGGTAGACTGCAAAGAGGTAGAGTTATGGGACAAAATGTTACACCATGTGATTTATATTTGTGTTAAAGGAGCAGTGTGTAAGATTTAAGGAGACTTAGTGGTGTCTAGTGGTAAGGATTGCAGATTGAAACCAGTTTTAACTTCTCCATTTAGAATTCTTTTATTGTTTATTGTTCAGAAAGTTCTAAACAAACAGACCAGGTGATTAAAACCATTAAAAACAGTGAATAAAGCAGTGTAACCTTAAAAAATTGATAGTTTGTCCAGGACTGCTTATCGCACAGAGTCCTCTAATTACAGTAGTAGCCAACATGAAAATGTTAAAACACAAGTAGTCCCTTCTATAGCCAGTGTGTGGTTTATCTGTTCTGCACTTTGTAGAAATATAGCAGTGCAACATGGTGATCTCCGTCAGTCCCATGCACAGACATTTTCAGGGGCAGGTGCCTTTCAATACCTGTACAGTGATGCAGACAAGGGTTTTGTTTAAACATTGAGAGGGACACAATGTTTGGGGGGGCTCCTCCTCCATGAAGTTTTGAGCCTCTAATACACTATTTTCTGCATTCTGGTGATTTTTTCTGCATCAGTTTATGGTGTAAATGTATTTATTAAGGTAAAGGAAAACAAAATTCAGGTGGCAGGTGCCAAATAAAAATAAAAATAGAATGTAATGCAGTAACACTCTCAGGAATTCTGTACTGCTTTCAGATGTCATTGTCATGTAGATCAGCTTGTCTTATCTCATGTTGTCTGTTGAGTCAACACACGTGTTTTACTGTGTATAATTAAGGGATCGTGTTCTGCAGTGAGGTTTAAATGGTTCTGGATATATAGAGTAGCTGCTCTGACGCACAGACACAAATTAACAGAGTGCTTTTGAAGGGGGGGGATTTAGTTCATTTACATCAAATTCAGCTTTCTACAATAATGATTCTTTTCCTGAAATGCAAGGCTTATTTAATAATTTTTCTTGTTGTTACTTCCTGATCGGAAAATTTTTATGTAACCTGAGGTCCAGCTAAATTCTTCTTTTTCTCTTGGTTCAGAAATTAAAATAAATTCACGATTTTTAAAATTCAGTCTGCCACCCATGAATTTGTAAACAATTAAGTTTGTATATAAGGGAAAACCGCTGTGATTTCATTAAATAGTCATGTACTAATACTCAAAATTATCCTCTGAATAAGCTTTAAATATTCTTAAAGAATCCCAGAAAACAGATGCCTGCAGCTGCAGCTGCTGCAGCTTTGCGCTCCTCCTCTCCTCTCTGCTCTTGGCACAAGGCATGTGCAGCACCAAACCGCATTTCAGATTTATTTAAATGAATTATCAAAACTGCAGTGTGGGAGATCTAAACATTATTTTGAGTTGAGTTTTGGTTTATGAAGATGTGGAAGTGGAAAAGCAATTCTATCTGTGTGTCTATCTGTGCACATGCCTGATCTCCATAGACAAGGACCTATTCCCTATGCAGATATAAATGTCTATTTCTAAGGCAATAAAACACAATAGTTCTTATTTTCTGGTGATTATACACCAAAGAATACATAGCCTAGTTATTGTATTAATTTCCATTTCTGCTTATCTATCCCTCAAAGTCCGACACAATGGATCCTTAAATGTATGGACTAGTACATTTTTTAAAAATCCCCCATAAAGAGTATAAGTCACTCTGTATATTATTCTAGTGGTATTTCTGAATTCTCTCACTAGTAGCTGCTGATATGCTGACACGAATTTCTGTAAACATTTTCTAATAATGATGGACATACAACACCATTATGTATTTCATTTCATTTCTTCTTTTGTTCATACACTTGCAGATGCTCTTTCTAACTATACTATTAGTAAACCTTAATACATACCTGTAGTAAACACAGTAAACACAAATGAGAATCATCCTGACTGATTCACGCAGCCTACTATAAATTTCACAAATTTGGAGATACACAAGTCACATGGCCTGACATTACCACACTTGCTGCAGATAAACTTACCTACAGTGTTATCTTTAACTCATTTTCATTGTAGCAGTAGCTGGATGTTTATATCCTCAAAAATGTCATGATGCTTAATTTAGCAGTGTGATGATGCATGTTAATTATTAACATGTGGCTGTGACCATCTCACTTCCACCCACTGAGCAGCTAACTTCCGGTTATGCACTTTGCTAACTTAAATGGGGATAAAAATGATTTAATTGTGTCTCAGCCCTTCTAGACTTTTGAAATGTTAATGGAACGAAATAAACAATCCAGATAGTGAAACAAACATTTTGTGCGGGTTGTGACAACAAAACTTGTCTACTGCTTTACAGACATCGTTTTCACAATGTAAGGCTATGAGGAAGTATTTTTGCGTGTCATGTGACAAACCCAAATGGTGTAATTCCACTTTGGGCCACTATTTTTCATTGGCTTCAAAGGCTGCTGCTGTTCTTGGGGGCTTGGTCCTATTATAATAAGCTACCCGTCAACAACTGATTGGAACATGAACGGATCGTAACTTTACAGCAAGCTAGTGAGTGGAATATGCTCAGGATATATGGGCTGTTTGCTAGCTGATGCACAGAATGCTAGTTAGCCAGCATACTGACAGGAATTTAGCACAACGTCATTCAAAACACAATCGACTGTAAAATATAGTCTTTGTAACACTCATATCACAATGTAAATTTCCACTTTTTATTACATTTCAAAGTAATGACATTGATTGTATCTATAATGCAGTTGTAAAGCAATATTTTCTGCTAGGGTACAGCAACATTACTTGGACAAACCACATACAGATCTGCAATAGACCCTAAGATTAAAACTGGTAGTAATATTTATGCAGACTTGTTAAGTTTCTTTATGATTAGGTTTACATTTGGTAATAATTATTTTTGGACAGTAGTGCGTGGCTCCCTGTCCTAGCATAGTCATTATTTCATTAAAAATTTTATCAATATCTTGTTGAGTTAAGCATATTTAAGCATATTTTAATATTGGCGTCCCACTGTATATTGCAATTACTACCTTTACACACACGCATGCACACACACACACACACACACACACACACACACACACACACACACACACACACACCATATGCGCAGACAGTAGGTATTACACCTTTTTCCACCCTCTTCTTTTGCAGTAGTAATGGACTTACTCTATAGCTCTGGTGTGAGCAGCACATACTACCTGCAGACCCACTTCAGCCACAGACAGGGCTACTTCCTGTCAGTCTCCATGGCAACGGACCTACGCAACACCTTCTTCCTTTTGTTCCCCATATGGTTTCATATACGGCAAGCTGAAGCCATCAAACTGGTGTGGGTGGCAGTAGTGGGAGACTGGGTCAACCTGATCCTGAAATGGTGAGAAGGGGTAATGACGATGATAATGATGATTGTCATGATGATTCTGATCACAGTGACAACAATGATGATGATGATGTTTCCACAAAGTGTGTCCATAATACCATTTTAAGGCTTCTGTTTGGAGAGCGTCCCTATTGGTGGGTTCAGGAGACGGGTTACTATGGCAACTCCTCCCAACCAATAATAGAGCAGTTCCCCATGACCTGTGAAACTGGGCCAGGTAGGACCACACCTTAGGAGTAACATTTGTGAGTTAATTTATTCTCAGATTTAATCCGTCTCCTAAAAAGTTTAGCTCCTCCCCTGACAGGAAGTCCATCAGGTCATGCCATGGGAGCTGCAGCAGTCTACTATACCATGATGTCATCACTTGTTGCCACAATGCTGAAGACAGAGGGACATCAAATCAGGAAATGGTGAGCTCAATCTCACTTTTATTCACTGTATAATACCTCTGTGCATTGCGTACAGTAAGATTAGTAACATGGATGTGTCCTGCAGGTGTGTGCGTGTCTCACTGTGGATGCTGTTCTGGTGTGTACAGCTGTTTGTGTGCCTCTCCAGGGTCTTTGTCGCTGCTCACTTCCCACATCAGGTCATCACAGGAGTTGTCATAGGTATGGACATACAGTCTCACTCCCAACTCGTAAAATACCAACGCTTGGTCAGTGGTCCTCGGCATCAGATGCTGACATGCTGATGCGAGTCATTCTGTGGCAGCTGTATGAGATGCACTGGGCAACGGTATTTTTTGACACTCCAAGCAACAACCTTAGTATAAAGATCGAGAAAGTCCACACTGGGCAAACTATTAGAGTTATTTACATAGCAACCTAGTGTCCTAGTATGCATAGCATACTGCACTAGTGACATATGTGACATTACATTACATTTGCAACACATGCTTATATTTAGCCAAACATGTTTTTTTTCTAAACCTAACCATAGCTTTTGGTGCCTAAATCTAAGGAAATAAACCTTAAAACAAAAGTTTTTTAGCCTACGTTTTAAATTTATTTTCAAAAGAGAGTGCCTGTCATCATCATCATCCTCATCATTCTCATCATCATCCTCATCATCAAACTAATGTTTATTCAGAGAAAACTGACTTAATTGCATTAAGCACTTTTACAGCAATTCCCTGAGTTCACACTCTTCTTGTAACTTGTTCCATTTATTTGGTGCTAATTAACCAAGCTCAGTACTGATCTGAGTTTCAAGGGATAAAAATTCCTGCAAGCGTGTGTCATAAGAGATGGATTTGATTTTTTAAAGAGAAGTTGGTTAGAGGTAGTGATGTCTCAATGAAGCTTCACGAACCACCAGTTGTATTTGCTGAATCCACTAGATGGTGCTCTTCGTGTAATGAAAAAGGCTCAAGGGATGGCAGTGCAGCTTTGTTTCAACTAGCAATGGCCAATAATGCTTCATGAACCATTTTCTTTATTTTTTGGGACACATCATTGATGATAGATGGGTTTAATATCTATAGGAAGGATAGAAATGCATATGGAGGTGGGGTCTGCATTTATGCAGAGCCACCTACCAGTCAAAATAAGGCAGAATCTAATGCGATTTGGCACTGAAGTCCTCTGGTTGCAGGTACATCTAAAACATCTCAAACCTATTATTGTAGGACGTGGTTATAGACCTCCCAGTGCAAACTATGAATATTTGGATAAAATATGTGATATGCTGGATACTGTTTATGGTATGAAATACAGTATATTTTCTGGCTGATATGAATGTAGACTGGAAGTCTTTGTCCTGTCCAATGAGAAGGAAATTGTTAGATGTTTGTGCAGCTTCTGGATTATCTCAAGCAATTGGTAAGCCAACAAGAATTAGTTTTAATTATAATGGTGAGAGAGTAGCAACATGTATTGACCATCTTTATTTAAATACACCAGAAGTTCGCTCCAAAGCCATATCAATGCCTATTGGATGCAGTGGTCATAATTTAATAGCAATTGTTAGGAAAACAAAAGTACTGAAAAAAGGTTCTAAAATAATTGACGATATTAATTGAAGAGATTATTTAAAAATTTTGATCAAGGGAAATATATTACTGATGTGTTAAATGCTAATTTATCAAACATCTTGCTATTTGATGATTCAGAGGTTGCCTTTCAGGTTTTTGATGAAACTTTGATGAATATCATAGATCGTCATGTACCGGTGATAAAATCAACGGTAAGAGCTTTTAACTCTCCGTGGTTAGACAAGGAACTGAAAGAACACATGAAGGAAAGAGATCTAGCAAAACGAATGGCTTTACAATCTGGACTGAAATCAGATTGGCAAATTTATTGTAAATTAAGAAATTTTGTTACAAAATTGAATAAGAGAAAGAAAAAACAGTATTACGGTAACATTATTCATGAAATTAAAAATGCTTAAACTTACAATTAATGGTAAACAAATTCAACAAGAAAATGAAGTTAAGTTATTAGGTATTATTATTGATCATACACTATCCTGGGACAAACACATTCAGAGAATACTAATTAAGATCGGAAATATTTTATCTATGATTAGAAGATGTACTAAATTTCTCACACCACAAACTACCAAACAAGTAAGTCAAGCTTTGGTTTTGTCACATATTAATTACTGTACAGTTGTTTGGTCCAATACATCATTAAGTAACATCAGGAAACTCCAACTGGCACAAAATAAAGCAGCGAGAGTAGCTCTTTCCTGTGGAATAAGGACAAACATTAGTAAAATGCATGATCGTCTCGGCTGGCTAGAGGTGAAATACAGATTATTATATTTGTTGATGGTTTTCATTAGAAATGTAATCGCTTCAAAGATGCCAAACATTTTATGTAGTAAATTGTCCTTTAGTTCAGTGATGCATACTTATACAATGAGACATGCTGTTGGAGGTTACTTTACCTTACCTAAAACTAAGACAGCTGCTCAATGTACAGTGATATTTAGAGCAATGAAGGAATGGAATTCACTTCCTGATTATGTAATTCAACAGAAAAATATGGTAAGTTTTAAAATCAAATTAAAAGATTATTATTTAGCACGTAGCTTTGACTCTTAGTATATTATCATTTTAATTCATGAAAACGATTGCTACTTGACTTCAATTGACTATTAAGTATCTCGATATACCCAGGCTTGTTGTTGGGTCATGGCATCTTTGAGGGTGACATTTATTCATTTGTATATTTATTTATCTTTTCTTTTAATGATGATTCAATGTAGGAGCTTGTGTTGTGTGTGTTGTGGTTCCAGTATGTATGTCTCAGTATTCAAATTTGTATTTTGTATGTGCTGCATGTACTGTACAAGTTCGTGTTCATGTATTGCATGTATTGTGTTGTATTATGTATGTATTCTTATGTATTGTCACTTATGAAAATTTGAAGACCCCAGGAAGAATAGCTGCTGCTTTGCAAAAGCTAATGGGGATCTTAATAAACTAAACTAAACTAAACTAAACTAAACTAAACTCTGACACTCTTTGTTCAACTAAGGGTTGAAACCAAACTACATTGCCATCCCTTGAGCTTTTTTCGTTACACCAAGAGCGCCATCTAGTGGGTTCAGCAAATACAACTGCTAGTTTATGAAGCTTCATTTTGACATCACTAGTTAGAGGGGTATATTTCCTAGTGATGGTAGACTGTATCAGGTGATTATAGTGTGGACTGAGCTGCATGCATATACAAAATATCACCATAATATAAGGCTGACATAATGGTAGAATGAATAATTGCCCTTCTATTTTCGTAAGAGAAGCATGACCGAAGTAATGCACCCAATTTAATTTGCACATTCTCTGTGAGCTCAAGCATGTGTTTTAAATGAAATTTTGTGATCTAGCCAAATGCCAAGATATTTGTAATCTGTTATGTGTTCAGTGTGGGCGCCATTCAGGAAAGTAGGCATCATGATCACACGTTCTTGTGAATAACATTAATTAGATTTTAATCAGTCTAAGTTTTTAAAGGATTTCTGCACCAGTTAAATGCACATTGGAGGTTTGATACAGCTTTCTCAATAGAAGGTGCATAAACATAAATAATTGTATCATCTGCATAAAAATGTGCTTGTAGTTTTTTATAGAGAGGCACCGATATCATATACAAAGTGGACAACAATGGACCTAAAATTATGTCTTGTGGCACACCATTTTTTAATCTTAATAAATTTAACAAGTGGAAACTACATTTCCTGTAAAAACTGAAGTTCATTTTAAAAAGATGTGACGCATGTAACGCTTTTAATCTGCTTCGGCCTGCCTACTGTTGCTGCTTCCTCTGCAAGCTGCCTTGGAACCCGCCTCCACCCCAGCTCCTCCTTTTCATGTTGTGTCTGACTTATCAATGTCATTTCTGTGTATCATTGATGCTTGCTCTGCTCTGTGCCTGGTGGGTCTTTGCTGCTGCTCTCCCTGCCTTGGGCTATCCTCGTATGCATGTGGAAGAAAGGTGTGCTCTCTCTTCCTTAGACTCACTCTTCCGTAGGCATTCCACAAAGGAGCATGGGAGAGCAGAGAGGTGTGCTCTTGCCACTTTCGGCTTACTGCATAGGCCCGAGGAAAGGCAGAGAAGCCCCAGAACAGAGCCTTACCACCAAATATAATACTGCAAATGGAAATAAAGTTTTCTTTGACTAAATTGGTCCTGACTGAACTATAATTTAAATAAGAGTAAACATTATGAGATAGTTAATCACATACAGTATTGACGTAAGAAGTAAAAATTACGGTATAGTAAATCACGATCATGAGACACAAATCCAAAATCAAGTCAACATTTTAACCAGTTGTGTTATGCTTTTCACATGGATGTTACAGTGATATATTTTTCTAGTTATTACTACAAACAGAAGAATTTAACAAGAAATGTTTCTTGTTTTAACACCATATGACTTTATCTTAATGAAACATCATACAAAAAAATATTCTCATCATGATTACATTCATTCTACAGTTCCTTTTTTTTCATGTTGGCAACATGCTGTATGCCAAGTTATGTTTAATTTTTTTCAAGTAAAAACTTTAACCCCTTTAACCCACTTTAACTTTACCCCTAACGTTTTTCTTTTCCTGGTAGAAATGGGCTTCCACATTAAAACCTATCTCCCCTCTCTGATTATTTTTCAAATTAAAATTTGCTTTATTGTGTGACTATGATTGAGCACAGTGTCATTAAAATGGGTTGTACAAGGTTTGTGTGTTACTACATGGTAAATCATAATGAAAGAAAGATGAAAGATGATGAATGAATAAAGCTTTTCCTCTCAGGTATCCTGGTGGCAGAATCTCTCAGCCGGACCCAGCAGATCTACGAGGCTGGCCTACGCTCTTACCTCCTCACCTCCCTGCTCCTACTCTCTCTGGCTCTCCTTCTGTACCTGTGCCTCCTGCTGGTAGGAATCGACCTCCTCTGGAGTGTGGAGAAAGCACGATGCTGGTGCCGCCGAGCAGAGTGGGTCAGCGTGGACACCAGCCCTTTGGCCAGCTTGTTCAGGAACACTGGGACTCTGTTGGGTCTGGGTCTGGGACTGTACTCTCCACTACATGCACACACTGACTCAGTAGTGGTTGGCAGGGAGTCTGAGGGCGCCATCTACAGGTCAGTTTGTTTAAGTGCAACGCTCGTGCTGCTGCAGTTATTTGACTCTGCTTTTCGGCCAGCTGTCCACAGCGGAGCTCTGTTCTATCTGCTGTCGTTCTGTAAAAGTGCCATGGTGCCTCTGGCCACTGTGGCTATTGTTCCCTACTGTGTCACTGCAGCACTAGTGTATAAAGCGGAGAAGCTAATATGAGGCGGGTGGCCTTGCATTACATGTACTGTTCACTGGATGCACATCTGCGCATCATCATATACTGCTGAAGCTGTTGGTTTAAATCTACAACATTTGGTCAAAAGTATGTGGACACATAGTTTCAAGTCCTTTTTGTCTGGGTCCAATTTTTCTGGTTTAGGCCTCATAGTTCCAACACTGTTCCGTGTACCATAGAGACATAGTTTTCCCTGTTAGGAAGAAGTCGATTGGTCTGCATAGAGCCCTGACCTCAACCCCATCCAACTTCCATGGGATCAGCTGAAACACCAACTGTGAGCCAGACCTCATATTAATAGTGTGTGTGTGTGTGTGTGTGTGTGTGTGTGTGTGTGTGTGTGTTTGGAGAAGCTACAGGAGTCTGACATGGGAACTAAGCAATGTACTGTACAATGTGCTGCAAAACAAGTTTTCTGGACTTTACTGTATATTGAGAGTATTTTCACTGCTTTACCTTTCCGTCAGACAGCCTGGGGAAGCTGTCAATGGCTTAAGTTCCTCATCTATGGGGAGGGCCACCAGACATCAGTGACAAAAACAGTAAATTTCGCTCACTGAACACAGGAGCTGTTGGTCTACCGCTGTCTCGATCAGCTAGTTAGTATGTGTTATTGTGTGACCTTGGTGAATCTGAATTGACCTTTCAAATGGCAAATTACGCAATAACACAAACAAACTAACTGATCAAGGCAGCTGGAGACTGACAACTCCTGTGGTAAGTGATGTTTAATCACTTTTTTTCCCAATGGAGTCTGGCTTTGAAGGAGGCAATGTAACGGCTTCATTTTCCCATTGAAAATCACTGCCTGACATTAAGGTAAAGCTGTGAAAATCTACATATAGAGTACACTAAACTGATATTACATTTTTTAGGTGGGACTTTTTTTAGGCGGTTAAAGTGTGTTTTGGACAAGTTCCCCATGCAACCCCATTTGCATTTGCAGTGGTGTGGTGGTTAGCACTCTCGCCTCTCGCCAGCAAGAGGGTTCCTGGTTCGATCCCGGGTGTGGGAGCCCTTCTGTGCAGAGTTTGCGTGTTCTCCCCGTGTCAGCGTGGGTTTTCTCCGGGTACTCCGGCTTCCTCCCACAGTCCAAAGACATGCAGATTGGGGATAGGTTAATTGGTGACTCTAAATTGTCCATAGGTGTGAATGTGGGTATGAATGGTTGTCTGTCTCTACATGTCAGCCCTGCAATAGTCTGGCGACCTGTCCAGGGTGTACCCTGTCTCTCGCCCAATGTCAGCTGGGATAGGCTCCAGCCCCCCGCGACATCCGGCGGTTAGAAAATGGATGGATGGATGGATGGATGGATGGATGTATCTTTCACGCGTTCATCAATCAATAATCATCAGAGTAAGAACTAGAGCTTTGATGGGTATGCTGGAGTGTATGAAGAGAACATTACATTTAAAAAAAAGTGAGAAGGGAAAAGATTGGCATGTACCGTATTCTTTTATTGTTTATTTATTACTATTGTTTGTTAGCCAAGTTGTTTATTTCTGTTTATTTGTCATTGTATCTGTTTCTTTTGTGTAATTAACATAAAGGTTAGTATTATATTATATATGTGTGTATGTGTGTGTGTGACCTTTTCCATGAAAGTTCCCACAGTTTTGGCTGTATCACCTGAGAGGTTGTATTTGTGGTTTTGCCTGAGCTCCTCATGCTGATTTGAGGTGGGTGTGGCTTGAGGATTAAACAATGTTTATTTTAGTATCTGATCAGACAGATTTGGGTTTGTTTGGTTGTGTTGCCAGGATCACTGTTTATCAAATCTGATCAGATCACACCCAGAGCTTTGGGGAGTTAAACTATGACTAATACAAAAGGATGTTTTTATCCAAGTTTTCACTTTGACTGTTGTGTATAAATATTAATTGTTATAGAGAAATGATTAAGATTTAAATAAAATGCTAGATATGATGGACATTCTGTGTTTTTCTTAACTGATACAATTTTCAGGTATGATTACTCTTACAATTATTATTATTTTTCAATATTATCTAGCATTACACCCTTTCCTGTTAATCAGTTCGAGACCCCTTTTTAGCCGTGTTAGCACCGTGGCTCTGTGGACAGAAATGTGTTTGTCAGTCCACCACTTTGGTCCACACTGAAATATTTCAACTAGGGATGTTCCTGGCGACTAATTTTCCTGTTGACTAAACGAAAATTTTAATTAAGACTAGTCGACTAGTCTAAAAAGAAGAAAACACTCAGAAAACAGTCAAAATTTAGAACAATTTATTGTTAAATATTTAAAACAGTTTCCTAGAAAATACTGTGTGCATTAAAAGCCCTTTGAGGTCTTTAATAACAATCTTCAACAACCATGTCAGATTTTAACTGCCACTTTAGTACAAGACACTTTGCACCTTGTGGTATGAATGTGAATATGAACATTCAGGCTCAACATATTGTCTCAACTTCCTGAAGCTTTTACCTTTAACAAAGTTAAGTGGAAGCATGTTTTGCACGGTCATTGTCGTGATGAGCTGCGTTATTGTCTCAGACCGGGCGAGAGGGTGAAACTGGTCTGAGTGTGGCCAGCACGGCTAGCAGCAGCAGCAGCTGTCATTCTGTGCAGGTTAAAATCCAAATGTTTGAGTTGAATGTGGTTGTGCATTGCTCCAGTCGAGTGATTATATGTCAGTTTTTTTTCTGATACAGTCTATATTGTTTTCATTTTCTAGATCAAACTACTGCCAAACTGCCCTGGTTTTGCTGGTTTTGCAAGAGAACATTTCTTTTATTTCCCACTGTGCTGTTTTAAAACTCCAGTCTACTTGAACATTACCGAGGGGAGGGGAACTGCTGTCTGACGGCACTGTAGCACTGACTAGTGGCGGACAGCTGCATGAGTTAAGCGGCCTTGTACATTAATATAACACCAATTGGTTTAATCAACTACTACTTCTGGTGCCAACTAGGGGGGCGGACGTTTAATGGTTTAAACGGCTCGCGCACATCCCGAATCTCAACTACTACTACTATGACTTTGAATGGACATGAAATTTTGTACAGATTTATGGTACCCAGAGAATTAATCCCTCTGATTTTGGTGATCCCTGACTTTCCCTCTAGTACCACCATGAGTCTGACATTGTGGTTTTGACTGAATTATCTCAACAACTATTGGATGGATTGTCATGACATTTGGTGCACACATTCAGTTGTCGAAAACCGGCGCTTGGTCAGTACTTCCAGCGTCAGACACTGATGAAAAAATGCAGCCGATCACTGTTATTGTTTAAATCGCGTCAGGGGAAATGTGGCCGGACAACAATGAAAGTTAAGGCAGCAGAAGTCCAACAACCACAGACTCTCACCCAGGAGGCTAGTGTTCACTTCCCCTCAGATTGTTAAGTAAAAGTCTGTTCTTTTTTCCTTAACCCAACCGTGTGTGTGTGCAAAATGGCCCTGCCCTCAGAGCATGAGACTGAACTACATAAAAGAAATTATGTTCTAAGGTGTTGTCTTCTCATAAAAAAAAATAATAAAATAATAAGATATCACTGTAATTGTACAGTAGCCTTTTTTAGAAAGGAAATTTTATTTGCAGACAACACAAATCTGGTTCTCGCTCACAAACATTTTAAAACCCTTGTTGAAGAAGCTAACCACAGGCTTTCAATCATTTCAAATTGGTTCCAACTGAACAAATTATCCCTTAATATCAAAAAAACAAATTTCATATCATACTCTGGAAGGAAAAAATATGACCCAGAACAAGCTAACTTTTTTATAGAAGGGAATAAAATTAATAAGGTATCTTCGGCTCGATTTTTGGGTGTAAGTGTCAATGAAAAATGTTGTTGGAAAGATCATATCGACTCTGTGGCCAGAAAAGTGTCAAAGTCTATTGGAATCATTAGGAAAATCAGCCCTGTTCTTAATAGATCCTGCCTGTTAACTTTGTATTACAGTCTTGTTTACCCATATCTCTTATATTGTAATGTTGTCTGGGCCAGCACCTGTCGCACATATCTCCACAAACTTTATTTACTTCAAAAAAGATTTGTCAGAACAGTCATGAGATCTGATTTCCAGGCCCCATCAGCCCCTCTCTTTGCTAAACTCAAGATTATAAATATTTTTGACATTAATAAAATGCAGATCTCTATTTTCATCTACAAGATTCTGTATCTAAGCCAATCACTACCACTCCACTTCCAACAATACTTTTGTATAAAATCCAATCTTCACAGTTATCCAACTAGACTAGCATCTCACCTCCATCCACCCTGATGTCGCACCATTAGAGGGCAATATAATATTAAATATAGAGGGGTCACCCTGTGGAACAAAAACTCAAATCTAGTACCTAGCACTCCATCCCTCCTTATTTTCAAAAGAAGATTAAAAAACAAACTCATAGCTGAGACGTGAACAGCTGCTTACCCAGTACCACTCAACTTCAGTTTGTTGCTTATGTGTGTGTCTGTACATGTACATACATGTACACTGTACATGCTATTTATCCAGATGCTTTTTCGTTTAGGCTATATTTTGCTCCTTTTATTTTATTTTTTATGATGTGTATTTTAATTATTATTTAATTATCTTGTGTTTAAGTATTTTTTGTTTATTACTAACTGAACTCTTAATAGAGGGGAGGCCCCTCGATAAGCCCTCTCAGGTTTCTGACCTCTCCAGCACAGACTTTTATGTTGTTGGTTTTTTTTTGTTTTTTTTTTCCAAATGTGACTGACAAACGCACGCCATTGTATTTGAATTTCTTTTTCCAAATATGTGCAAATAAATCAAATCAAATCAAAGTGGATTGACATGTGACATTTTCCAACCTGGGCTTTATTTTTTCATGTGTTTGTGTCTTAGTGATAAATGGGAACAACAGTTTTTACAACTGGTCCAATATTTGTAGAGAGCACTGTAGCCAGCAGCGGCAAAACCTGCTGCAATGTAATCCCTGTGGGAAATTAAGAGCCATCAGTATATGTTGACTAAGATCACACAGAAAGCCTTAAAAGAAATGACTGAAAAACGTATGCACATATACAGGAGTGTATTCACATATCATGTGCATATACATGTTAGGTGCTGCTGCTGAATATACAAGATCTTGGTGTCCAACATTACTGGTGCTGCAACAACCGATTAAAGAGGTTGCACCCAGCCTCGATTCCCATGAGGATCTAAAATAAAATGTAATTTTTTAATTGGGACAGCACCCATATAAAATGGTGAGTTCATGTCTCCATCTCATAGCTGGATTTTACTTCTTCTTCTTGTTCTTTTTTTATCAATAAAATA
The DNA here is from genome assembly GCA_019142605.1 of Cephalopholis sonnerati. Classification (NCBI taxonomy): domain Eukaryota; kingdom Metazoa; phylum Chordata; class Actinopteri; order Perciformes; family Serranidae; genus Cephalopholis; species Cephalopholis sonnerati. The sequence continues at coordinate 5,236,818 of JAGQAX010000016.1, forward strand.
TGTTTTGTTGCAGGTAATACTCACAAAACACTCTTTTTCTGTATGGACAGGCTGAGAACTAATTGATAAAATATATGGAATACAGGGTAAAGAACTATCTAGAGAGGATGGAGGTAATTTGAATCCCAGAGCATTCCTACATTGTATGCATGGCAGTACCAACTGCTTTGAGTACAATAGGTGCATAAGGAATTTTGACTAAACCTAAACTGAGATATTTTTCTTGACGTTCAAATGAATCTACTTTTCTAATGAAGGAACTGATCATAATGGTTTTGATAAAAAAAATTTAAAAAAAAGTTATGCTTGTGATATCGTTTTTTGGCTTCGTAGGAGGGCAGATTTGACCAATGGCAACATAGCTAGATCAAAGTCCATTAAAAAAAAAAAAAAGGTAAAAATAAGCCATAGTACAAAATTTAAACAAACATGCCAGGAGGTTTAGGTTAAATCTGAAAGCACATTTAAGGCACAGTTATAATAGTACTGACTATAATCATGGCACATACACAGTCAGTATGCAACTCGCCGATCAGTGCATTCATTATGGGAATGTATTATATATGAATCCACTCTCCCAGTGTTTGCATGCTCTGGACTCTGTGTGTCATGGTGCTTTGAGATTCATTACCAACTGTAAGCTCTTAACTCATCACTGTATCCTGTGATCTAAATGCAGCTCCTTGTATGTGGAATCTTCTGCAGAAGGACATAAAGTTAAAGTTGCACTCATTGGTTCCTCTTGCCTGTTTCAAAGAACTGTTGCAGGATTTTTGTAGGCAATATTCTGTATGCCAGTGTCAGGGTGTATTATAGCTGGTCTTTGTAATCATGTGTAGTTGCCCCTGTTTTATGTTTTTATGGTTCGCCTATAGCATATATGAACATACTTTTTGGCTTTTCATTATGGTAATCTCATTAGGTGTTTTATATTGCTTGTTTTGGAACTGTACATATTTAATTTGTATTTTTGTTTTATGTTGTCTGTAATTATGTTGCCACCTGTCTTGGCTAGGATACTTTTAACACTGATTTTTTTTTTCAGTTTTTTCTGGTTAAATAAAGATATTTTTTAAAAGATTGAAAACAAATATCTCTTTTCTTATCCAGTTATAAAGTGCAAAGTCCAAACATTATTCCAAGAGATCGGTTTCTCCACAACAGATTAAATCAAATTTTAGTTACATACCTCATATTTAACACATGCCAGTAAAGTTTGTCTGGCCTTAGCCGATTTAATGATACTTTATGGAATTTTCGAAATCATTGTAAAGGGCAGTAAAAAGAGGCCTTTGGTTTGCAAACTTGCATTTGGCGAGAAAATGAATAGATCGGATCAAAGTGTCTCACTTGTGACGCTCCTCTGCCGCCCTCCAGCGGCTCCTCTCCGCGCCGCACCGTGCCGCTCTGCTGCTTTTGTTTTTTCCGCACAAGCGGAAGTGTCGATCTTTGTTCCGGGCACATGGTGCAGGGTGGGCGTGCCCAGGACGCTGATGTAAACACAAAATACGCCTCATCCCCCGTCGGATAAGTCACAGTGGAGCGAATTGGCGAGATTAACCCAAATAGGCTTCGCTGGTCGGGGAAAACGCTCCGTGTCCGTCGTGCGTAATATGCGTTAAGGCGCAGACGGACGACGCCATGGACTTCTACATCAACCTGAAGGTGAATTTCAGAGGAAATTCCAAAAATTTCCTCTTGTCGGGATCCGAGACCAAGAGCTGGGAGTCGATGGAGGCCATGGTAAGAGAGGGGAGAATCACCGGGCCCGTTGTCAAACACACCGATCACTGCACAGCCTGCTGCCGCCTCTGTCTGCTCTCATACACTCATTCATTGTCGCTGCTGCTTGTGATTGATGACATTGCTGTGCCACATCGGATGGTTGTGTTTACTCTTAGGAGCATAACTTAGCAGCTCCGGGTATGCTGTAACAGATGCTAATGATAGACTGTAGCGTTACCGTTGCCATCATGCAGCGTGTCCTGTGAGCTGCTCTGATAAAGCATAGATAACAGTGTCACAGAGGACAGGGAAGACACACCGCTGTCCTGACAGGATTATTATAGTGGTTTGTCGTCATGGAGACGCTGTTTACCAGCTCAACACAACTGGTCTGAGCAGTTTGAATCACAAATCCACCATTTGAATGTGTTCCTTCGGCCTGTTAGCTGGAATATCAGCCACGGGGCATTTATCAGTCTGTAAATTCATCTCACAACAGCATCATGGCACAAAGCTTTTCTACACACTGAACAATCAGACAAGAGGGCTATCGGGAATACATTATGACATTGTTGTAGGTAGGCCTAATCCCATAATGCACTGCCCTGTTTATTGGAAATGGGTTTATATCCGAGGCCTTTATTTTGTATGTTTAATCATGTATCCTGTTTTCTGACCGGTTCCTGTTTTAATTTGCTGCTGATGCAAACAGAGTGCTTCTTCTATATTTGCCTGTTTTCTCGTTGAAGTTAGTATAATGTACATTGCCAAAGCATTACTTCCATCAGTACAGTAACAGAGTCATGTCATAGACTGGATACGTGCTGTAGTGGTGTCCTCAGCTTAAAGGGTGACTCAAGATTTTTCAACCTGGGCTTTATTTTTTCCACCTGTTTGTGTCTTAGTGATAAGTGGGAACAACAGTTTTTACAACTGGTCCAGTATCTGTAGAGAGCGCTGCAGCCAGCAGCGGCAAAACCTGCTGCAATGTAATCCCTTTGGGCAATTAAGCAGCATCAGTAATGTCGACTAAGATCACACAGAAAGCCTTATAGCAGCTAAAGGTGGCTTTTTGTAATTACTTTAAATGAGAGTGAAGCGTTTTGTTTGCTGTTTTTGTGTTGCTGCGTGCCTTGCGTTTCTGCACACTAGGCACCTAGCATTTTTACCAGAGTGCTCTGAACTTCAGTTGAAAAAACTTTAACGGAAAAGCACCCCATGTCTGCTTTTTTCCCATTGTCCAATCAGATGATTTGAAAGGTGGGCCTTCTGTGGTGGTCATAACGTGTACAGTGAACAATGGAGGAGAAACTGGTGCTAGTTTGCATGATCCACCCTCTTTTTTAGGCTCAAATGTCCGTTTCCCTGTGCCCAACAAACCAGTGTTTCCCCTACCATTATTATTGGGGGGCCCCCCTTAAAGGTCAAGTTAATTTTTATTTAATTTTATTTTCTATGTAGCGCCAGATCACAACATAAGTCATTTAAGGTAGAACAGGTCTATACCTTGTCCTTTTATTAAACAAACTAAATAGCCGTATGTTATTTATCTTATTTACACAACATTATGTCATTTCTGTCTCTACATGGTCGCGCATTTACAATTCTCCTCTGCTCTCTGTATCATCAATGGCGAAGTTCCGCTCCAATGTGGACACACACACACACACACACACGTACAGACATGTGCGCACACACACAGACATGTGCGCGCACACACAGGTGAGCACACTCCCACCAGTGGACAGAGAGCACGCGTCGGAAAATATGTCACCTGAAAAGCAGACAAAAATATCTGCGTGTTTTTACACTGCAAACTATTTACTGACAGCCTCTCACCATCAACCAGAGCTACAGCAAGAACCCTCTGCCTGTCTGTTTTTATGAATTACCTACAAAGTACTATGAAATAAATCAAATAATAAATAGCAGATTGATTACAGGGGAAGATCAGGTTAAGGAGGTGATGGAGTGCTTGCCAGGCAACAATAAAAAGGTGCAGCAAGTGTTTGTTTACTAGTGGCATTCAATTAAAGGCAATTTGGTGCTTCTTGTGTTTTGTGACCTGCAAAACTTTTTCTGTGTTATTTGGGCCTAACTAAAAGTGTTTTTGTCATGAACATGCTCAGATTGTTATTGCAAGTGTGTAACAACATTAGAGAGAGGCTTCCAACAGATATAGACCTTTTTGTTAAGGAGTAAGATCCTTCTTATTCAAACAGAAATAGCCTCGAAATCTCCATCACCAAATCCACCAGACTCCATTTGAATAAACGGTAATTTCAGCATGTATATAGGCAGCATATTTTCACATCTAACTGGGTGAATTAATGGTTTATTTCAACTAAAGAAGCATTGGTGATTATTGGAACACTATAAAGATGAACCAAGACAGCTTTTGTGAGTTTTATTTTGTTTTTGTTGACTTTGAATGATGTGTGTCTTACAATGATAAAATTACTGTTTATTTAAATGGAGTTTGGTGGCTTTGGAGATGACAATTTCAAGGGTGATTTTGGTTAAACAAAAAGGATCTTACTTTTTAACAAAAAGCTCTATCTCTGTAGGAATCAGTTCCACAATGATGTCAGACGGTTAGAATAACAATCTAAGCCTGTCAGTGGCAAAACACAAACACTTCAAGTAGATGTAGTTTGACGATTCTCAATTGCCCAAAGTGGTTACATTGCAGCCTGTCAGTTTTGCTGCTGCCAGCTGCAGCAGTCTCACTTAATACTGGACTAATTTCAAAAACTGCTGTTGCTACTTGTCACTTGGACACAAAAACATGAGAAAATAGTGTCCAGGTTGAAAAATACCGAGTTACCTTTTAAGGTAAAACAGAAACTCGTTAAGTACTGTTTCTTCAGCGAATTTTGGTCTGGTTCACCTGTGTGTGTGTGTGTGTGTGTGTGTGTGTGTGTGTGTGTGTGTGTGTGTGTGTGTGTGTGTGTGTGTGTGCGCGTGTATGTGTGTGTGTGTGTGTTAGCTGTAAAAAGAAGTTACAAAGTCTCACTTTAAAATAAAAAAAACTCCCAACAACTCACTGTGCTCAATAGAGTGCTCCAGGAATAAGTACTAAAACCTGGAAATGAGTAAGCATTTTAGCACTTCTGATCCCCCTGTCTTGAAGACAGCGGGTTTTTAATGGATTTTTAGTTAGATTCCTGAAGTACGTAGGGATGCATGATAATATCGGCATGTCATCGGTATCAGCTGATACTGGCTTTAAAGTGATCGGGATCAGCCAACATGCTTTTTCTTCTTTTCCACAATGAATGAATATTTTATACACTGAGGCTTTAACGTTTTGTTCTACAAAATAAAAACTGTCGTTAAGTACCTCACTTGTGAATTTTAAAGTTTTTACGTAGGTTTATAGTGGTTGCTTGCAAGTGGCCAAATGAGACTACGGAAGGTCATCATGCCAAACATGGCTTCAAAGCCTTGTTGTCATGGCAATGTTAGTCACACGACCAAGGTGCAGTTAATTTATAGCCTAATGTCAGCTTTTTACTTCTAGCGATTGCATTTACACTTCAAAAATCATAAAAGTGTTGTTCATTTGTGAAGATTATCTTGCTGAGTGAAACATGTAAGTTTCATATGGTTTGTTGACCACAGAGCTTATTTTCTGCAATAATTGGAAACGTAATGGAAAAATACCATAGGCTTTTTGATGAGAGAACCAGGATGACACTAACTTTGGCGTTGGCCGACAAAAGAAAATCATTCCTGCTGGACTCTATTGAAAGTCAGGTAGCTCATTAGTTCAAGCAAATTTAACATAATGGCAAAATGTTGAATTCTAACTTCTGAGTTGATGATGCTACTGGGCTCAGACCACAAGACTTTTCCCCCCATTCACCAACAATGTAAAAGAGACGTCTGCAAATCAGTGGATATTTTTTTTGAGTGTCACAACCCCTGTGAAATGATTTGTTTCATTATCAGGATTTGATCTGTTCAATCCAATAACATTTCTAAAGTCTAGAGGAGCCACATGATTAAAAGATTTTTGTCCCCATTCAGGTTAGCCAAGAGCTAAACTGGAAGTTAGCCGCTCAGATGGCAGAAGTCTCTAGTGCGCCTGCTCTGTGGGCCCAATGACACAGAAAATCTGGGTAATGTCATGCTGTGGAAATTGAGCTTTTTGGTTTCATGAACCACAGACCAACTTTTGTAGTATCCAGTGCTCTTCATACAATGAGGTAACAGCAGTGGCTTTGGTTTGGGTTTTTTGTTGGCCAGATTTTTATTATTTATTGTTTTTATATTAATTACTACTCAAACTAAGTATTTTTGAGCTACTCCTTTAAAGGTTATAACATTTTATATATACTGTATTGTATATATTAACGGTAGGGATGCACGATAATATCGGCACATCATCAGAATCGGCCAACATGCGTTTTCTTAATCTGCACAATGAATGAATATTACATACATGGAAAAGTATTGTATTTCATGTCTCCATCTGCTGATGGGCCATCACAATAAAAATATGCATGCATAATATAATGTTAATTCCACTACAGAGGATTGATGATCAATAAAATAAAGTGGGGAAAAAAGTGGATACATCGATAATGGTATCGACCAAATGAGTTGTTATTTATCAACATATCTGATATTGGCAAATTATTCAATATTGTACATCCCTTCTAACAGGTGTTCATTACCTTTTTAAAGAATATGTTAAATATTTTTTTTATTTTCCAATTCAGATCTCTGAATATTCTTAAGAATTAAAAGTTCATTGCTTTTTGAAAGGGTGAACTTGCATTATGATGCTTTTTTTAATTATCATTACTCCGTGAAGCAGAAACCCAGGAAGAGTGCGGTAATCGCCTGGCAGACAACACTGCTCTCCAGGCAAGGCTCCGTGATGCTGAGTCACCTGAAGTCCGAGCTGCCCGCCTGGCCAGCGACGCCTGTGCAAACTTTTCGGTGACCCAGAGCGGTATAGCAGTGGGATACTTTGATCTTGTATTCCGTGAGGCGTGGCTACAGCTGCAAGCGAGAGTGCGACAGGCTGACTGGTTACACGAGGTCTATGGGATTTTAACTTTTAACGATAATGTTGTGAATATGAATCCCAAAAACTTCAAAATGAAGGATGCACACCATCGTGCCATGCGCAAGCCATATCCCAAAGCTCAGGTTGATCTGACAAACAGTCAGAGAGATATGCGAGCCACAGACACACAGACGCTTCTTGATTTATAGATAGGTATCAGTGGGATAATATGGTCTCAAAACAACAATAATATCGTTCATCTCAAGTTTTGGAGGGCCAATATATCATCAAACTTAAGTAGTTATCGTGACAGGTCTAGAGCAGAGCCCATATTTTTTCAGGAACTCTTCCCAAAAGCAGTCCTGTATCACTGAATTCATGTTAACCTAATAGTGTACCAATGAGCTAGAGTAAGCTTGGAGCCACTAAAAAACTGGGGGGGGAAAGACCAGAAGCCCTGTTTTTTGAATCAGTGGCATTGTAATTAGTCAGTGTCAAGGAAGAAAGTGAAATGTTGGCTGGCAGCGCTGCAACTTTCAATTTATGGTTCATTTGTCTGAGTGCTGCTGAGTCACAGAAGTCAGACTTCACTTTGAGTTGTTGTTTCACCAATGAGATAGATGCTAGAGGGTTTGGTGTACAGGTTTAGCATCATCTGTTTTTCATTCAACATGAATTGATGAATAATACTTGCGACATGAGGTTTTATTGGTTAGTGTCGAAGCATAATGAAAAGAAATGACTTTCAGCTAGGAAAGAGGTGGCAGGGGTATGACTGGAGCTCCGCACTGCTCCCTCTGGCTGAGCAGGGATGAACACACAAGCCATTGAGTCTTCTAACAGGTCACCTTTGTGATCCCGAGGAGACACATACATTTGAAATGAATAGATCCGGAAACCAAATATCTTGTTAGAAGGATTTTGATGCTGTGTAGCGTTTGAGCACCCATCCTCAGACACACACACACACAGCTCAGTCTGAGTCACTGAGTTAATCCCTATTTGAAATGACTGTTAGGTCTGAAATTGTGATTGCTTTATTTGTTCACCTATACCATACAATTGCTGTCCTTCCTCCTTTTTCATTGCCCATATCCTCTGTCCTCATCAGATCTTTGTGTGCGTGTTTGTGTGCAGGTGAAGCGTTCGTTCGGCCTGTGCAGTCTTCAGCTGACCTATTTCGACGAGGAGAACGAGGAGGTGAGAGACTCTGCTGTCACTCTGGCTTTGTCTTATTTGCTGTTTATACGCTTAGCAATAAGTTCTGGCTATTTCATGTGGAATCAGTATTACATCTTATCGTCACATTTACCCTGGCAATGCCTAATAAACAGTATCTTATGAAAGATTATCAGTTGTCACATTGGCCTTTTATTAATTCTTTATACTGAACAAAAATGTGAAAAATCATAGATTCTGACTGTGAAGGACTTATTTTAAAATGTCAGTAGATAAGAAAACACTGTACCCTCACTGGATGCAACACTAGCAGGCGTCAGCGACTACATCAGTTTGATTGCATTGTTTTCTGTTTGACTGTCCTAACTGCCTGCAAGCAAAGCGAGATATTGAGCTGAAATTGTATTAGACGTCCTGTTTCTATTTGTATTTTATGGCTCGTATTGGAAGCGCTGCAATGGAAGAGGAATAGCTAAATCACAAGGTTTAATGAGGAATTACCCCCTAGGGTTGCGGCGATATACAGATTTCAAGTTAAACAGCAATAATGATAATAATTCTGTAACATGATACCGTAAAACGGCAATATTTTGTGAAACTGTTATCGTACCATGAAAATCTCATACCATTGCAATCCTTTTTCCTACAGGATACCCCTTTATTTCACTACAAAAACCTGAATAAGTTGGCATCTGGCAACTGGACGAACATTTCTGCTAAGCATTGTGGGGGATGCTAGCAAGCTAGCTTGTTTTACGATGTGCAGATGGTGGTATTTTATTGTATGGTATCTACAACAATGATATCTATAAGTTACCTGTGATAGTATTGTTGTGAGTAGGGTTGAGCCAAATACAAATGAAACGAGTAGCCGGTACAGATAATGTACTGGACCTGAAAGACACAGATGTATTTTTAAAAAATGTCAAAATTGGTGCTACCTGTGAAATGCCAATGTGTTTGAAACTTCACAGCCTCAATTTATCCTCTGTAAAATATTTTGTAGTCTGCAAACCCAGGCTGAGGTAGCCAAGGTATTTTCTCAGACTTGACAAAGCTTCTCCAGAGCTGCTGATGACTAAACTGAGCATCATCATTACACTGGTGGAGAAGCCCTTTAATTCCTGCAACTGTGTCGCCAGGCAGATAATAAACTGATACCACAGAGCAATCGTTTCCAGATTTACAAAAATTATCTTCCCTTTTCTTCTTCCAGGTGTCCATTAACAGCCAAGGTGAGAAAACAAACAGTCATAAGACACAGTATACTAAAAAAAACCCTAAAAATCTATGAGATTTAGAAAGAGTTACATATTGATGTCATTTCAATAAATGTTTCTGCTTTTATTCCAGTGGAGTATGAGGAGGCATTGAAGGTAAATTGATTTGAAGTTCAATTGCTGTTTACTTTAGCTTGTTAGAAAATAAAGCGGGTTATGGGCAGGTGGGTCATTAAGTGACAAAGCAGCATTCTGAGTAAGTTATTAATAACTTACATATTCTTACATTACTGTATTCAAAAGGCAAGCAAGTACGCATCCTTCTCTGTCCACTCTGAATCCGTTAAATATACACTTTTGTCACATAATGTAAAAAAAACAAAACAAACATAACACTCTACATATCAGCTGTATGCTTGAGATCATACTTAAGACGTAACCACTTAAAAAAAATGGGCGAGTACTTGATTTCCTCCTACATTTTTACTTTTTTTTTTTTCAAGAAAACCCACGTTTTTGATATTGTGATATATATACTGGAAATGACAAACAATATAACCAACAGCAAAACAGGTTGTTAACAGCAATGGTCAGTATCAGAGACTTTAAGCTCTGAGTTGCTGGTACGCATTTGTTTGTGGGTTGGTCAGGGAGGATCTGCTCTGATTACAGGCTGGGTTGGTGCGCGTTTTAAAAAATCCTGATCCACGCATCACATCTGCCCACAGTGGTAATGATGTAATGATAGTTCCATTTTTGAGATTTTACCATATGCAATACCTACATTTCAGAGGAGTGAAACAGTTCATCCATTTGTTCCCAAATGGGTTATACCGTAAAATCCCACTAACATGGCAGGGCCAGCAATGCCAAAACAGTTTATGTAATATTGCTGGAATATATTATTCATGCTGGGTCTCTTCCCAGTAGGACAAACCTAGACGACCTCCACAGGGAGGCTGAATCCAGGAGGCATCCTAATCCAAACCTAGAATTCTCTTCAGCTGGCTCCTGTCAGCATGAAGGAGCAGCGGTTCTACTCCTCCTTCTTTTGGTTTGACAAACACATTCAGAATATCAGAGGAAAGTCATTCCTGCCACTTGTATCTGCAGTCGAGAGCTTTTCCTTCAGGCTCAGCTCCCTCTACAGACTTAACCCAAACCCCTACTTTAACCCTCTTTGTACATTGCGTCAAATAGTAACTTTAGTGATACTCAGTATAGTAATACAAACCGCCTGGATTAATTGAGTGGATGGGGTTATATCATATTGCCACTGGTTATCTAAGTATCACCTTTGTTTCTGACAAACTGCATTTTCTAACAACTTCGTTAAAAATGCATCTGAAATTGATTTTTAAAAATTGCAGTAGGTGAGACTAACCTGTTTCCTTGTGTCCAAGAGTGCAGCGAGGCAGGGGAACCGACTCCATATGAATGTGTACGAGACTCGTGGCCAGCCAGCGAGGGTCTCTACTACTAAGGCCAGCGGGACAGAGCCCAAGAGGGGCTTCAGACCCCCACAGCACTGCCCTGCCCTGGCCCAGGTGGTCAGCCGCAAAGTACAGGCTGCAGTGCCAGAACAGGGCATGGTAAGACCCCAAGACACAGCAGCTTATATAGGGCACAGAGCATTTCTTTGTCCATTTACAAGTCATGATACCTCAGGTGCCACTGATTGGACTTTGTAAAAAACTTGGGAAATGGTGCATCTCACTGCTGTACTGCAGTATTTTTTCCAATATGAATATCTGACTATTAATCTCAGTGGGACTCCTGGTTTAATAAGGGTTAATTTTTTTTTTTTAAATGAACGTTATACTGATTCAGTGACCAACAATCCAATATTACTGATGCAAAGTGAAAACGGAGATACACATTGTCATCTTTAAGATACCCCATTATTTTGAATGAAATTCCCATGGCACGTCTATGTCCCCATTTCCATCCAAGCACACCACCTCCCTAAACTTTCAAAAAGTGCTAGCAGCTTAGTGTCAGGCAGAAAATGGTAAGCAGTCAAGAAAAAGACAATAAGGATATTTACTGATATTTTCTCATATCAATCAAAGACCCTTGAATTAAATCAAATCAAAACTTTATCATGGCAGACTTTGTAATGTCAGCAAATATTGTATAATGATGAATGATTTAAGTAAAGAATCTTTGAATAATAATAAAGAATGACATGTAGCAGGTTAGGTTTGCAGCATAGGTTATCGTGGTTGTATTTCATTAGAAATACACTAAGTTCCTGCAACACCAATTTTTGTTTGTCAGTGCAGACAATAGAAGAGCCGGCTGTTGGTGAAGTTATAATGAAAGCTGAATTGTTATTCCCATTGACAATAATGAAAGATGCTGTTGTACATCTAAAGCATATCATTTTCCACCATTGATCAGGTGATTATGAAAGATGTGAAGGGGACCAAAGATGAAGACAAAACTCCTCCAGCCTGGTTCACCTCTTATATGGAGAAGGTAAGAACAGTCTGATGAACAGATGTAACAGAGGCAAGCACTGAATCAGTTAGCACTGTCCTCACATCTGTCCTACCCCCACCCCTTCATCTCTCCAGTTTAAGGACCAGGTGGTTCGTGAGGCGGTGGAGAAGATTTGCCGGGAGTTCTCTGGACAGTGCTGCATTCACAAACCCCTGGGAGGAGGGGCAGGAGCAGGCGGTGGAGGAGGCAGAGGGGAAGCAGTAGGAGCAGCGGAGGCCCAGCAGGTCCCTGAGGTTTCCTCCTCCACTCTCCCTGGAGCTCCATCCTCCTCCACTCCGCCATGCTCCTCCTGCAGGGGGCAGACCACCGGAGGAGGCTATCAGTGCAGGTATGTGCTGTCAGCAGCTAACTGGCTACTGGAAGTCACTTTGGATTCATGCATTAGATACAGCAATAATTCCATAGACTGTTAGAAATAATGGAGGTAGCCACCATGACGTTACCCATTGGTTTGTGAACTTCTGTTTTGAAGCCTTGAGAGTGGCATTTTGTTCGCCATCTTGGTTTTTAGAGACAGAAGTGACCATATTTGGATGAGAGGATGGCGCTAACCTTAACGCTAGCTGCTAGCTTAGTTAGCATGGTACATTTATAGCTATAGTTAATTAATAAGTCATTCATTCATTTTCTGTAACTGCTTATCCTGTTAGGGGTTGCAGAGGGGCTGAAGCCTGTTCCAGCTGACATTAGGCGAGAGGCAGGGTACACCCCGGACAGGTCACCAGACTATCACAGGGCTAACACATAGAGACAGACAACCATTCACACTCACATTCACACCTACAGCCAATTTAGAGTCACCAATTAACCTGCATGTCTTTGGACTGTGGGAGGAAGCCGGAGCACTCAGTGAAACCCACGCTGACACGGGAGAACATGCAAACTCCACACAGAAGGGCTCTACCACCCTGGGTTTGAACCAGGAACCCTCGTGCTGTGAGAGCTGACAATGCTAACCACTGGACCATTGTGCCGCCATTAACTTATAATGCTCATACTAAATTTTGCAAGAAAAACAACAGGCTTAAAACCATTAAAACAAGCTGTGCTTACTGCAAAAGTTGAATTTCAGACTCCTTAGACTTTCTTTCAGAACAACCAAATTGCTGACCAAAACTTATTTGGGTTTGTTACAGTTAACTTTCGTGAACTGAAAAAAACAAAAAATAGCTGCGGCTATGCCTATTTTCTGAGTTTGGTGTTTCGCCATGGTTATGTTACCTATCCAGTGTTGTCTCTGTGGTAGACTTGTCAATGTATGATCCCACCTGTCACTCAAAGCAGTCACGCCCTTAATTATGCATAACTTTAAGCCTTTATAACATTTAAATTGGTAAGATTTATAAAAACTCAGCACCTGTACTGTTGTGATGAGTTTCTTTTTACCAGAATGGTTTGGCTTTGGCTGCTTGCTTTCTCTTTCATGTGTTTTGCCCTCATAGATACACAGTAACAAACAGTCCTTAGCTTGACTCAGTAGACAGTGTTGTGTACTCCCTTAAGGTATTTTCTGCCTCAGCTTAGTTGGAATTACCCTTTGTCTCATCTCTCTCTCTACCTCACATTTTCAACCTTTCTCTGCCTCTCCACCCTCTCTCCTTCTGTCCTCTCCTCTCTGTCTCTGGTCAGTGTGTGTACTTCCTGTACTCTGTGCGAGCCCTGCAGTTTCTCCCATGATCCCAGTCATAACCTGGTGAGAGCCAGGACTCCTCTGTCCATTCCGGAGCACGGATCACCTGCCCCAGACCACAGCAGGTATGACATCTGTGTATTAGTGATGGTGTGGTGTGGGCAAGGTGTCAGGTGAAGAGCCCAGAATGAATGGTGATTCAAATATTGATGTTATGTGCCTTAAAATATAACTTAAGGATTCCAAATATTGTTTACTGCATTAGTAGAAAATGAATGTGTGCAGGCAGGATGTTATATTGTTAATTTACTAACAGACTCATTGCTCTAGTAGTAGTTCTTTGTGAACAGTGAAAGATGGTTTCATTTCTTACTACCATATCAGTACATGGTGGTGTTTCACACCTCTATTCGTGTTTTGCCAGAGGTACCACCACCAGTTTATTGCACATTTTCTAACACTCAGCAGTTTCATTTTGTTCTTTGGTGAACTTACAAAAAAAATGTTGATGGCAGTTGTATATATAATTGAAACGCCTGCTAATACAGTGGCATGCCAAAGTTTGGGCACCCCTGGTAAAAATGTTTACTGTGAATAGTTAAGGAAGTAAAAGATGAACTGATCTCCAAAAAGGCTTGAAGTTAAAGATGAAGATGTGGCTCGTTCACAGTCATCACTAGGAAAGGTCAGGTGATGCCAATTTCAAAGCTTTATAAAAAAATTTAAAAAAAACACTGACTCCTGAAACCTTGTCTCAACAATCAGCAGCCATGGGCTCCTCTAAACAGCTGCGTAGCACTCTGAAAACTAAAATAATTGATGCCCTCAAAGCAGGAGGCTATAAGATCATAGCAAAGTGTTTTCAGGCAGCTGTTTCCTCAGTACGTAATGTAATTAAGAAATGGCTGTGGAACTGTGGAAGCTGAAATCTGGAAGACCAAGAAAAATTTCAGAGAGAGCTGCTCATACGATTGCTACAAAGGCAGATCAAAATGGCCGTTTGACTGCAAAAGACCTGCAGGAAGACTTAATAGACTCGGGAGTGGTGGTGCACTGTTCTACTGCGCTGTGACACCTGTACAAATATGACTATTGGGGTCAACAATAATGTTGGGGTTTTTAATACTAGGTCTCACCAAGGGACACCAAACATGTAAGGGCTCTAAAAATAGTATTATAAAAAGCTGGGATACTGCTTGTCGGAAATCTATTAGGTCTCACACGGCGGCACCATAATTGTTGGAAACGATACTTGGCATCACAATGAGGCACCATAAATGTAGGGAATCTACACCTGTAGGCCTTATCAAGGGCCTGAGCTAGCAACAGATCTCCAATTTAAGTATCAAATTGGCTATCAGAAATAATTAATAATTATTATTCTTAATTATTATTAAGAATTATTAAGTATGTTTAATAACTGACTTAATTAACATTAAATCACTTCGTGGGGCACCAGTCCAGAAAAAGGAAAAAAGATAGCCAGATAATTATATCAGTCTCATAAAGTTCTCTAAACTATTAATTTGGGATTTTGATTAATAATTAAATTAATAACCATAACCAAAATTAATATTAAAGCCTGAAGGATTTCGGAGTTCTTGACATAGCAGAGTTTGACTATTCATTCACTCTTGTACAACATTAAACAGACAGCAGGTACGATTCCAAAATTATATTTATTCGTAGAGCAAAACAAAGCAAAACCAAAACACACAAATCCTAACTAACTATATACAAGCGTGTGTGTGTGTGTGTGTGTGTGTGTGTGTGTGTGTGTGTGTGTGTGTACGTGTGTGTTGGTGTGTGTGCGTGTGTGTGTGTGTGTGCGAGAGAGAGAGAAAGACAAAGGCGGGTGGGGTAATGGAAGGGCCATTTGGCCTTCAAGACAAAATTGCTGACAACAGAAAACTACAAGATGGCCGAATCAAGGCTGGCTTCAGATCGGGGGAGGAGTTTGTCTGACTGTGTGGTCAGGACAAAGACAAAGGAAAGAAGCGGGAACTTTGAGCTGCCTGTTTGGGTGTAGCTCTGTTGTCAGCCTATTTGTAAATGAGTCTGTGTGAAAGCGATTTGTGTTGCAAAGGGTCTGGATTAGTGCAGAAGGTGTTTAGTTGCATGCAAGACGTCCGTGAGCAGAATTAGCAAACTAAACATGACTTAGCTATGTTAAAACCAACTAATCAATAACCTAATTAGGGTTGCAAAATTCTGGGAATTTTCAAAGTTGGAAACTTTCCATGGGAATTAACGGTAATATATGGGAATAAACCGGAAATTTACAAAATTGAAGGTTTATTCCTTTAACAGGGAACTTAAATATAGTTGGGGAAAATATATTGTAGCATAATCTTGGCTAAAACAACTAGAGTTAATGCGAGCACACTTGAATATTTATGCTATTCCTCAATCACATGCACACAGCACACTGCTTACTGCAGGGCTATTGAGGCCACACCCCCTGCATGCACTGTGCATTCCTCAATCACGTGCACTGATGAGTTGTACAACTCTGGAGTATTGAGGCCACACTTTAAGCACAAAACTATTGAAGCCACACATTTGAGCTTGCAGACGACATAGGGTAAGATAAGATAAGATACACTGGGGAAATTCACATGTCACAGCAGCTCAAAGCACAGACAGAAAGTGAAGAGTGACAGTGTGTTCTAAAAATAAAATAAAGATTAAAAATAGAAAAAAATAGAAAATATGTATGTACAATATATATATATGTGTACACATTTTACTATATTAAAAATATACAAAATATATAAAATAAAGTAAGGCACTTAAGAGAATGAGCTGTACAAAATTTAGAATATTTACAATATATATAAAGTCAAGTAAGTTTTGATAATATTATGGGGTAAATATATTTGATCTATGGTAGGGCTGGGGCAACACATGCTGATATCGACTCCACGGAGCTTCAACAAAATTAAAAACCATGTCGTATGCGCTCTTCAAAAGTTTGGGAACACTTCACATTCAGTGGAGCAAATACCGTGGTTTGCCGATTGTGTAAAACGCAGCTGGCGTACCATACAAGCACGCCTTAACGCAACACAGGCTCCGCTACAAGTGAGTGTGTTCGGACTTAAAATGCAGAAAGTTTCGGGTCGGGCCGGGCTTGGTTTTAATTGTCACAGACTAGGGTTGGGAAAATGCGGCCAGGAAAATGCCTTCTTAGTGAACGTATATTTATCACAGTATCATCCACTGTACTCATGACAGCGGAATCTCGCCATGCCTCAGCCCAAGCAGGAAGTACAACTTAAAACCACTCATGTAAATGAGCAATATTCCTCAATTTATCTGTTCTCCGCACACCGTTTCCTCATTCAAACATAAGTCTCAAATTATAACAATATAAGTCATCACGTTGTAAGGTGAAACGTTTCATTGTATAACATGATAAATAGTATATTCATATGTTATTATATGAAGCGTCCGTCACGCAAAATAATATAACTTTAGTTTATGAAGAGATAAGACAGAGCCCTCTCCTCTCCTCTTATTTGCTTTACTCACAGGTGTGTGAATTGACCTGGATATGAAGCGTCCGTATCGCCAAATAATATAACGGTAATTTCTAAAGAGCTAGGATGGAGGAAAAAAATAAAAAATAAATCAGCAGTGGCGGTCATATTTCAGCAGTGGCGGTTCACCGCTCCCAGTTGCATGTAGGGGAAACACTGTGTTACTACTGTTTGCTATAAAAGAAAAAAACAATGCCTACTCTTTTTCAGTTACTTATGTGAGATTTTTTTATTTTGTATTCCCCCCTGAGTGACATGAATATTTCTTTTTTCTTTTTTTTTTTTTGGATAAAATAATATCTGACCTCAGATTGTGTTACTTTGCACTACTCAACTTGAATTTTATTTCATGTTAAAGGGGTTTTTCTTGAATACCAATGCTCTGCAAGGCAGTGTTCAAGTGTTTATGTATTATGTTTCAATAAGTGTTAATGTTAATAAGAAATGTTTTGGTATTCATATTGTTTAAATTGCCTCATTAGTCAAATAATGGAAAAAACAATCCATAATCGAAAAAATAATCGTTAAACTAATCCAAAAATTTGTCGTGAGATGAATCGATTAATCGAAAAAATAATCGCTAGATTAATCGCTAGAAAAATAATCGTTTGGGACAGCCCTAATCTGTGGTATTCATGTTTAACTTGCAAAAAATGAAAATGAATGAAAATGTATTCATACAGTAGCTATCTAGCTGGTAAGTTAGGTGCCAGACGTAAGCTAGCTAGCACCATTTCATTGACCATTTAAGAGGCTAGCTTAATATGGTGCTAGCTACTTCAAATGTGATGCTGTTTCTTCTGCCTCCTGCAAGACAGCTTTCTGTAACCATACAAGAAAATGCAGAACATGCTGAAACTAGGCTTGAGAAGCTTGAGAGAAGAGGCTTTCATTTAACATTTTGAATGGTACTTTTTTATGTTTTTGTTGTTCAATAATAGAATTGATTGTTCAGTACAAGAATTAAAGTTTTAAAGTTCTTCTCAGAAATAAATCTGTTGAAATGTCATGTTTTTTATTGTTTCATTTTGCATGGATGTCTACTTATGACAAACAAAATGTTGATATTTATGTTTGGATATGATACAGTTTGTTGAAATTATCGACAATTTCCAGTTAATTCCCATAATTCCAATGAAAGTTTCCAATTTGGAATATTTCCAAAATTCCCCAGCTTAACTTCCCATGGAAAGTTTCTGGAAAAGTTACCCGAAATTTTCCTTTGCAACCCTAAACCTAACTGTAGACAATCACAACAATAACTCCGTAAACAGCAGTAAATCACAATCAACAAGTTAAACAGTCTTGCTTAGCCTGTACAGCTGTGATAAAGCAATGCCCAGTTGTTACATTACCAATCCTTGAATGGATGGGGGGAAGAGTTGGTTTGAGGCATGCTGTCCTTGTTAGCCGGTGAATCAGGCTGGAAAGAGCTGTGGCTCTAGAAGCAGTCTTTGTTGTGTCCTTGTTCCAAAGGTGCAGATCCGAGGAAGCCGGTTGCTCGGGGTCCTTGCAGAGTTAGACGTTGGGTACTACCTCAACTTGGTTCTCTTTGTAGCTGGAAGGTTAGTGGCAAACCTTGTGTTTGCACACTAAAGTCTGTGCTCTCCTGCTGTGAGCGAGAGCACGAGAGTCTTGGGAGAAAAGGAACAAAAGTCTGTAGAGCAGTTGCCCCCCCCCCCCGCTTGATGGTTCGGGGGCAGGGGTCTCTGAGCTGGTCCACAGCCCAGGACGAAGAGCACGTCTGGGCTGGTCCAGGGCCCAGAAAGAAAGAGGTATGAGCAGCTTGGCAGCCCAAGAGCAAGAGAGAGACTGTAGTAAAGGGAGAAGAACTTCTACAGTGTGCCTGGTGACATCACAGAGTCACATGACATTGTAAAAGTACTGTCCAATAAAGCTTTGAGACTTGTCTCTCAAAGAGGTGTGAGGTGGGCATCCTGTTGAGATGGGTGTCAGATAACTGTCTTTGTTGAAGAACAAAGAACATGAGGTCTCTCCATCTCAGGAGGAAAAGCCTTCACATGTCCAGTTTAGATTTTAACAAATGACAAATCATCTGTGGTCCAGTGAATCCCAACATGACCTTCATCGAAGAGTCAACAGAAGAAAACCTTTCCTGTGTCCTCACCCGAAAATTCAGCATCAGAAGTTTACAAAGGAACATCTAAACAAGCCTGATGCTTTTAGGAAACAAGTCCTGTGGACTGATGAAGTTGACAAAGAACTTTTTGGACACAATGTGCAAAAGTGTGTTTAGAGAAAAAAGGGTACAGAATTTTGTATAAAAGAACACCTGTCCAAGTGTTAAACACAAGGGTGGATCAGTTAGCTTGTGTTGCAGCCAGTGGCACGGGGAACATTTCACAGGTAGAGGGAAGAATGCATTCAGTTAAATTCCAGCAAACATCACACCATCTGGAAAAAAAAGTTGAAGAAGAGAGGATGGCTTCTACAACAGGACAATGATCCTAAACACACCACAAAATCCACAGTGGACTACCTCGGGAGGCACAAGCTGGATGTTTTGCCATGGCCCTCACAGTACCCTGAACATCATTAAAAATCTGTGGATATACCTCAGAAGAGCAGAGCATGCAAGTAGCCCAAGAATCTTATAGAGCTAGAAGCCTATGAGTTAAAAATCCCCCAAACAAGAACTGAAAGACTCTTAAATGGTTACAAAAAGTATTTACAAGCTGTGATAGTTGCCAAAGGGGGCGCTACTTACTACTGACCATGCAGGGTGTCCAGACTTTTGCCTCAGGTCCTTTTCCTTTTTTGATATTTTGAAACTGTAAATGATTGATATTAAAAAGTAATGAGTAATGAGAGCAGGAGCTGGGACCCCTCAGAGCCCTAATGGACATACCATCTCCCACTGTTGACTTCAACAACCGTGAGCCCACCTGGAAGGAAGTCCAGAAGGTAGCTTCTGCTGCCAGAGCCAAATCAGCCCCACGACCTAGTGGAATACCCTACAAGGTGTACAAGCGCTGCCCAGAGCTCCTAAGAATCCTCTGGAAGATCCTGCGTGTGATTTGGTGCAGGGGAGGTGTAGCAGACCAGTGAAGGTAGGCGGAGGGGGTCTGGATATCCAAGGAAGAGAATTCCACCAAGCTGGAGCAGTTCAGATCCATCTCATTTCTCAGCGTCGAGGGGAAGATCTTTTTCAGCATCCTGTCCAGAGGGTTGACAGACTTCCTCCTCAAGAACGCCTATATTGACACCTCGGTCCAGAAAGGTGGCATCCCAGGGGTACCATGATGCCTAGAACACACCGGAGTAGTTACCCAGCTGTTCAGGGAGGCATGGGAGGGAAAAAGAGACCTTGCCAACGCATATGGCTCCATACCCCACAAGCTGGTTGAGACTACCCTGGACCGACACCATGTACCCAGGAAGATCAAGGACCTTATCCTGAATTACTACAGGAACTTCAGGCTCAGGGACACTTCTGGGAGTGTAACATCAAATTGGCATTGGCTCGAAAAAGGGATTATAACTGGGTGCACCATCTCAGTTAGCCCCTTTGCCCTTGCCATGAACATTGTAGTAAAGGCAGTTGAAACGGAATGCGGAGGCCCTCTGTTCAAGTCCGGTATTTGGCAGCCCCCCATCAGAGCCTTCATGGACGACCTCACTGTCACCACAACATCGGTGCCCGCGGGGAGATGGTTACTCCAGGGCCTGGAAAAGCTCATCTCATGGGCAAGAATGAGCTTTAAACCATCTAAATCCAGGGCCATGGTGCTCAAAAAGGGAAAGGTTACAGGGTTAACCCAGACACAGCACAACATCACGATGACGACACTTCCAGCTGGCAGTTCTGCCACAGTGTGCGCACAGCCTGCGCCCTTTTGCAGCCGCACCAGGCTTTCGACCCACTCCTGCAGTGGCCCCCTCAGGCTCCTCTTCATCTGCCTCGCTATTGTTCAGGCAGACCGGGAGACAGTCAGCTCCTCTGCTTGGTGTCGGCCATTCACGTGACACACCACACAGGCCAGCAGCCAGCTCCTCCATGAACCCCAGGTGACTCATGGGCTTTTTGTTTGCGGTGGCACACTGCTCCATGTACAAGATATAGCTGTTTGTTGCAGCTATATCAATGAAGTGGTACAGCAGGGTTCTGTACCACTTGTTTGACCTTCTGTGCACGGAGTAGTATTGGATGAGCTGGTCAGAGAGGTTGACACCACCCATGTACCGGTTGTAATCCACAACAGCATCCGGTACTGTGATGGCCTTCTTCTCCCACCTTCCAGTCTCCTTACACTTGACATTGCGTGTCACCGTCTCCTCGCTGAAGGCTTTATGGATCGTGGAGTACACTGACACCTCTCTGGTGTCCATCCATTTCACGAACAACAGCTCCCCTGCCCTGATCCATTTGATGGAACCCCTTGCACTTTTTTTGCTAAGGGCACCCACAGCTGTTGGTGTGCCTCTTCGAGTGTCCCGGTAAGTGCCACATGCCACAAAGCCCCACTCAAAAAGATCTCGAAAGAGCTTAGGGCTTGTGTAGAAGTTATCACAATAGAGGTGGTATCCTCTCCCCAGGTGTGCTGAATCCATGAGTGACATTACAACATCATGTGAAAGTCCCTGCCCTGATGTGAACCTACTTTTACCGGTGTAAATTATGAAGTCAGTTGTGTAGCCATTGCTGGAGTCAGCCAACACAAAAAGCTTCACACCCCACTTTGTGGGCTTTGACTTCATATACTGGCGCATACTAATCTTGGCTTTCGTGGCAACCATGCGCTCATCAATTGCGATCTGCTTCCTGGGGTGCCACAGAGCTTTGCATGCCTCCCTGATGGTGATGTACAGGGGCTTGACATGATGCAGGGGGTCATACTCCAGAGTTCCTTTTTTTTTGGTCATTGGTGACATCTTCTTCAGGGTGACAAATATGCACAGATCTTGCAATGGCAGTGAATCTGTCTCTGGTCATCACATTGCGTGGAAAAGAGACACTAAAAATAGACCGTTGCCTCCAGTAATCCACCAGTCTGGGAAGCTGGAGGATGGCCATGTAAAACAGCAGACCGATGAAGTGGAAAAATTCTGCAGGTTTGAGTTCAAACCACTTGAACTTTTTCCCTGATCTGATTTGCAGCATTGATATTAGTGTGCTTGCAAATAGTTGTCACTTCCCTTGGACCAAAAAAAAGCTTGAACAGCTTGACTGCTGGCTTATCCTCGTCTGTCAGGGTCTGCAGACCAGGAGGTCTCTTGGGGCAGAAGTTGGGCATCCTGTGCAGAGTGTCCTCCTCCTCAGCATCTTTCCAGCTGCCTCCTTCATCCAGAACTCGTGGTCCCTGCCCTCTCCCTCTTTCACACCCTCTCCCTCTTCCACGTCCTCCATCCCGTCTACGTGGTGATGTGGTAGAAGATGATGAATGTAGTGATGGTGATGATGATGATGTTGCTGGAGGGCCAGAGGATGTTGTGTGGGGTGTGGGGGATCGTGGGTCTAATTTGTCAGTCTCATTGTCTAAGCTGAAAGGATAAAAAGGTGAAAGAAAGCATCATTCTCATTTTTTTCAATTTATAATTCATTATTTCTTATAAAAGGACTTGTTTCAGTTTTCAATAGTGTTTGAGACATGCACGCGCGCACCCACACACACACACACACACACACACACACACACACACACACACTGCTCATTCACTACTGTCAGGGAATCTTCCCTCTCTTTTAGCGTGCCGGCGCACTTTACGCGGACAATCAGTCAACAATCATATTCTAAAACATTGTATTCAAATAGCACAGTTGTACACATGAATGACAAAAAAGATATCGTGTTTATCACTGCACAATAAAACAGATAAATTGTTATAAAAGCCTAACTTCACTTACTTTTCATCTTCATATGGATCGACATCGTCTGGGTATTCTTCGTCAGTTTTCCAGCTGTCTGGGTCGGAGTCACTTTCATTTCCCTCATTGTCTTCGTCAAACAGTAAAGCGAGGACCTGTTGTACGTCGTATTTTTTCATTGTGGTGTGTTCGTTTGTTCATCCGTTTGCACTCCAGTCATAGTGTATGGCTCCTGTCAATAAGCTACCGTGTGAGGGTGAGGCGAGCGGAGAAATGTCACTCCGTGAGTAGCGGCGTCTGTTGCCGTACTATGTGATTGCGTGTTACCACGTGATTACACGCACCCTATACCGTCCCTTGTTGTGGTAGAGGCATCAATGACCCTCGGAAGGCGGAGGATCTCACGATTCAAATGCAGTTTACAGCTCGTCTCTACCATAAACGGTTCAGAAGTTATAATATTTTGTAAAACATGTGAAAGTTTTGTACCCATGGTTGCACCGATGGAACGCCATGTGGAACGCTCGGCTTAGCATTGATGCTGCACTCGGTTTAGCGTCTGTTCCCGTACCACGTGATTACACGCACCCAATACCGTCCCTTGTTGTCGTAGAGGCACCATTCAAGGACCATCGGAAAGTAGAGAATCTCGATTTAGATGCAGTTCACAGCTCGTCGCTATCATAAACGGTTCAGATGTTATTTAATGTTTTGTGAAACATGTGAAAGCGTTGCACCGATGCAACGCTCGTCTTTGGAAATCTGTTCATTTTCTACTTACTTAACTACTCACAGAAAATGAAATTTTGACGAGGGGTACCCAAACTTTTGCATGCCAGTGTATTATTGAAAAGCCTGCTAATATCATTGAACCTGGCCCTGATTTTATGGGGAACAATTTGGTGCAGGGAGGTTGTTGTGATGGTACATTTTATGTTATGTCACTGTCATAATGGCACTCAAGCTCAAACCGGGGTGTCTCTTTCAGGTTCTACAGGCGAGGTGACCGCAGTTTCCGTAAGGCAGAGAAGCAGCGGCTGAAAGCAGAGAAGCGCCTGCTGAAGGCTGAAGTCAAAGAGATCCGCAAACAGCTGAGAATGGAGAGGCGGGGCATCCAGTGGAGCTCCTCCCATCGAGACGGAAGCTCCTCCCCTGTCCTTCTGCAGCCTCGAGCCACCCAACACAACAGCCCTGAGTAGGTTACTAGAAAAAACATGGTCCAAATTAGTTTGATTACACACTAGAGAAAGAGAAGTCATTTTCTAAAGTCTTAGTAAATGAAGAAAATTTGTTATTTGTTAGACTATGGGTAAATGGTTAAAATACTGTAGATAGCTTAAAGGTATGCTAAGTGCTATATCGTAGGCAACTGGACTTGCTTGTGTTTCTTGAAGACGTTTCGCTCTCATCCAAGAAGCTTCTTCAGTTCTAACTGACTGATATGGAGTTGCAGGCTTTTAAGCTCTGTGTGGATGTGAACCCTGGCAGAGTCGTCAAGGTCACATGTGAACTAGAAAAAAGAGGTGTAAAAGAAGCCATCTATGTCAAACTGGAACGACCATCGTTAAACAGAGGAGGTGGACTCCGACACCACTTATCACCCACCTACAATGCAGTCCTGGGATCCTTCGCCAGACCACTTCGCACCCATTCACACCTGGTCCCACCTGATCCCAATGACACACGTGATGGTCAGGTGGGTCAATGACTCACATTGTGAACCTAACGACTCTGAAACTAAGATTTCACATGTGACCTTAATGACTCCAGGGTTCACACCCACACAGAGTTTAAAAGCCTGCAACTCCGTACCAGTCATTTAGAACTGAACAAGCTTCTTGGATGAGAGGCGAAACGTCTTCAAGAAACGCAAGCAAGTCCAGTTGCTTACGATATGGCATTTAGCATTACCATTACCTGGATGACTGAGAACCTTCACATACTTAAAGGTATGGATGAACATTCAGGATAGCTAGCTTAAACTATTTGATAAATTGTGAGATAGTGTCAAATAATGGATAAAAAGTTAAAATAACTAGCTAAAAGTAATGTGGTGTGGTCTGTGGGGGTACAACTGACAAAAAAGGGTGCACATTTCAACTATAGATTAATTTATATATCGCTGAGATGTGCAACAAATGCTCTAACCTGGTATAAACTTTGGTAAAAACATCTTTAAAGTAACGACTCCAGATGGATGCAGGATTAGAGGACTTTATTTTTTGCCCAGGCGTCCAAAGCGTCCCTGTCCCCTGGTGGTTCCAGCTATGACAGCTACATTTCTGGACGAGAACCTTCCTGATGGAACCCGACTGCGTCCTGGGACCAAGTTTATCAAGTACTGGAAGATGAGGAACACTGGAACAATCTGCTGGAGCGCTGATACTAAAGTAAAGATCTCTACAGTAGCACAGTCTACACTCTTGTCATGGGGTCATTTAAATAAAGTGTTTATCCTCTTGGGAGAACAAGTGTGTTTAACAGATTTAATAGAAATGTGCCATGAGGATTAGAAGATATCTTGTGCCATTACAGGAAAATGGAAAACAGTCTAAAATGGACAGGGTTCATCATCTGGGGAGAATGAATGGGCTCAGTTAATATCATATGCGTCTGCCAATTACATTTTAAAACCCTTAGCCCCTTTTCCACCAACATTCCCAGGAACTTTTATTACCAGGAACTTATTTACCTGGGTAAAAGAGTTCCTGGTAATCTGTGTGGTTTGCATTTCCACTGCATCTCAAAGTTCCGGAAAATTTATTCAAATCAGGCTGATGACGTAGATGATTCAGCGTGTGCCCTCCGCTAGCTTGTTGGCTGGTAACACAACATTAGTGCTGGTAGAGAGAGGACGGCTGTTTGTCTCAGCTGGCAGCTAAGTTTAAAAGTATTTTAAGATAGGAGTCAAACTAAGTTAGTCTACATACAGACAGCTGTCATTTGAGCTGATTAGTAACAATTCACTGTTAGCTGAACTAGCATGCTGTCTAAATCAGCGTGTAAGACATAACGTTAGTGTTGGTGGATGAGAGACTGTGGACGGAGCGCATTGAATATCCCTGTCTACATGTTTACATGGTCATGCTTGCTGAACACATGTATTGATAAATTATTGGCTTCTTACTCGCTAAGGTTTAATTCCACTTGAAGTAACAGGTGTAGCTTCCGTCAGCTCGAGTCATTTTTGAGTTTGTTCCACTGCGGCTGCCGCTCGGCTGCTCACTGCTTACCGTAGTGTGTAGGTGTGTGTATGTTCAGCGCCGGCACAGAGCACAGAGGAGAGGCAGCAGGATGATAATGAATTAAACCAAAATGTGTAAAAGTGCAGTTAAAAGAATCGAAACCGTTAGCGTTCATCAAAACTACGGTAGAAATATTTATTTGTAGAAAGTTTGCAGCCACACTAACACGGAAGTGTGGAATGCTGCGCGTGTTCCACCAATCAGCGTTCTTCAGCACACAGCCCCGCCCCTCAAAGTTCCAGGTAATCTGAAAAGTCCTACCCCGCTACTAGGTACTTTTTTCAGGGGAATTTGGGGGTAGGGGGAAATTTTTTTCCCCCGGGTAATTTCGGTGGAAACACTCGGAGGCTTTTCAATTACCCAGGTAAATGAAAAAAGTTCCTATGGTGGAAAGGGGGCTCTTGTGTATATAAGGCCATTTTCACCTGACAGTGGGGATAGGTCAGAGTGGCACCAAAATTGTATCATCATTTAGAGACCATGAATATCAAAATTCAGAGAAATCTGGCCAGTAGCTTTAGTATTGAAATAAATTGTCATTAGAATGTCTTTATGCGTAGCCATGCTAGTGGCTCAGTCTGGTGATGGCAATTTTCAGTGGTTGGTCAGCTGGTCCACCACTTTGGTCCAGGCATATATTGAATGGAAGGTTATGATGGTCATGTACCAAAATTTGTACCCTCCACAGGATAGAATCTTAACTTTTTTTGACCATGACTTATCCACGCTAAAAACTGAATGTTCGGGCTCGTCATGTATTGTAAATATGCTTTATAATCCCTTCCTTTACTTTGTAGTAAACACCCAGCTGTTTGTGTCCACATGATGTAAGTCCAGTATTCATTTTCTTGTAGCTCTGTTTTTGGTCTCCACCAACTGAGAAGTTGCTAAATGTACCACTATGCTCACCAGCTGGTCTCTAACTGTGTCTGTGTGCTGTTTGGTGCTGAGTAGGTAGTGTACAGAGCTTTTTCACATTATACAGCTGCCTGCTGTTGCCAGAAACATCACAATGAGATTGGCGAGAGTGAAGCCAAATAGTAACGTTACAGCCAGAAAACCAAATAATGAGCTGAAAATGCTAAAAGGCAGCGTTTGTGTTAATTCTCTGTGGGTGTGTCATGAGTGACACCTTTCTCATTACACATAGTCATTTGTTAGTTTTGCCTTCTCTGCTCCCTGCAGCTGAAGTTCATGTGGGGAAACCTGGCAGTGGGATCTGGGGACCGTTGGAGAGAAGTTTCTGTTCCTTTTCTCCAGCCAGGACAGGTGAGCGGAATGTTTTCATTTTCACTTATGTCTTTGGAAAAGTACTCTGACCTTGTCATCCTTCTTGTTTTCTCTTTTTGCACCACTGAATCACATGCATATGGTCAGCACCATACTGTTATTTGCACTCTATTATACAGTGTATCACTGCTTCTCTGAAATGTTGATGAGCCACAGAGTCATGTGTGTGTGTCTAGGTTGGTATAGTGAGTGTTGCGCTGTGCGCTCCCATGGTGGAGGGCTCCTACACCTCTCACTGGCGTCTGGCCCATGCTGGAGAGCAGTTTGGACCCAGGGTCTGGTGCAGCATCGTGGTTGATCCTCTGGCCCCAGCTCCCATGATGGCTGATGGGATCCTGGTGTCACCCTGTGTCACACCACAGGTAGAACAAATGGAAACAGGAAACCCATGATGGAAAAGAGACAGTGTCAAAAATGAGTGTGTGATTAGATATATGAATACACACACAGAGACATTCAGTAGACATGGGTATGTACAGTATCTAACTGCAAAGTGTGACTGTCTGTAGGGTAAGAACCCAGTGGCAAAGGATGGAAAAGCCTGTGCTGCTTCCAGGGAGCAACCGTTAATGTCAGTGGACCAAGAAGAGTACTACATTCCTTCTGTGGACCTGCTCACTGCACAGGTAATATAATCTGCAGTCACGACACTGCTGTACACTTTGCACTAAGGCTGTGTGACGTATTCCAAGTAACGCAGGATAGGCAGGAAGGAATTTCATTTGATCATTTAAGAGTGGGCTCGTCAAAACAGTGAGGCCCAACTGTGTAACGCCGACAGGATAGTATCCATCAGGTTGAGAGAGAAGAAGGCCATCTTGTGCTCCATGTAGTTGCTGAAGAAGTCCTCTGCAAAATGCATAGCACATAATCTAGAGCTGCGCAGATACCACTTACTCAAAGTGAGTAAATTCAGACCTTGCATCTAACTTATTCTCATGACCGTGACATCTCAAGAACACCTTGAGGGGACTTCAAATTTGGCACAAACATTCACTTGGACTTAACAATGAAGTGATTAGATTTAGGT
Source organism: Cephalopholis sonnerati (assembly GCA_019142605.1). NCBI lineage: Eukaryota > Metazoa > Chordata > Actinopteri > Perciformes > Serranidae > Cephalopholis > Cephalopholis sonnerati. Next base: position 5,265,031 of record JAGQAX010000016.1, read on the forward strand.
GGTCAAAGGTCAAGGTCACTTTGACCTTGCACCCATCTCATTCTCATGAACATAATATCTCAAGAGCACCTTGAGGGAATTTCTTCAAATTTGACATAAATGTTCACATAGACTTAACTATGAACTGAATACAATTTGGTGCTCACTAATCTTGGTGTCCTCCTTGAAACTGAGCTGATTGTACAGATCTTCTGTGCTGCTGGGGGCTAGATGTGTGTGAAACATCCATGTTTTTATAGACATGGATGTAACCTGTAAGTGAAACTTCACTGGTGCACAGAGGTGTACAACCACAAGGCGGTAATTCAAGTTTACAGTGAGAAAACATGATTGGATTTTGATTTAAAATTTCAAAGAATTTTTTCCTTTTTAAATTTTTTTTTGGCACATATAGTTAAATATGTGCACAAAATGACCAGGGATGTTGTCTAAATGGAATAAAAGTCATTTTTCATTTCATCTCAACTTTAGACATGTAATAAAAACATACTTAATAAATAACTAATAATAATAATAAAAATGAATTAAATTAATAAAACTATGCTTTAACACTTCTGGTTTTAAATTAAAACTGAGCACTGCCATGACATTAAAATATATTTATTGTGAAGCACATGCAGGAAGTGTCAAATTTAGTACCAGCAGCAAGCTAAAGTGAAAATTAATTATTTTTTTTCTGTTGGAACAGTCCAAAACCCAAAGATTTACAGTTTTACAGGAAAATAAAACAGAGGCAAGCAGCAAATCTTCATATTGGAAAGGCTCAGGCCAGAGAATGTTTGTTATTCTTCTTTGATAAACAACTTAAAAGTGTACTCCACTGATGAAGTGTGCACTTTAATAAATTTGGGAAAGTCACAAGAGAAAGATAAAAAAAAAAGTATGGCCAAAATCCAAACAGCAGAGGCTGAAGTCCTTACTTTTCATTCCAAGTATGGGTCAAACCTCTAAAGTACTGCCTCCTACATTTTCTATAATGCAGCATAAAGGCATTTTAATTAGCTGTTTGTTGTTGATCTCTCAGGATCTTCTGTCTTTTGAGCTGTTGGACATCAACATTGTCCAAGAGTTGGAGAGTGTCCCAAACAACACCCCTGCTGGTAAGAGGACTTTTTGTGGTTTTCAGTTGTTGGTGATTGATTATGGGACACAGAGAGCTGGTGATCCTGGTACTGTTTTGTATCAATGACGCAGATGTCTGATATTTTAGTGGAGTGAAAAATGGATAGTGGTACAATAAAATGCTCCACTGACACATATACAATTGTTGCTGCTTTTTGTTTTTTAGGTAGCAGCTCCTACCATACTGTAATTCTAAATCAACAAGCCTGTATCAGTGTAATGTGTTGGTAACTGGAAGGACCTGACCGATAAACACACCTAAGTTCAGTCTTTCACATCTTTTCTCCATCCAGACATGACCCCGTGCATGTCCCCTCTGCCTCAAGATGTACACCTGCAGGACAAGAGCAGTCCCTCTCTGGGTCTCATCCAGGAAGAGACTGAAGTCATCAATAGCATCATGGGTAAAGGAGTTTTCTATTCAGGTTTCTTAACGTTATTGATGGAGTTTTGTTGGTAGATTGATAAATGAAAGAAAATCCAAAATTGTTCAATTGAACTGAGCTGCAGTTGAGATGATTTAAGGCCTTGTCTATCAAAGTCTGCACGGAACAAGTTCTAAATGTTTGTGTAGGAAATGTCCATATGAACACAGAAGCCGGAATTTATTAAATATACACAAAGAGCAATGATTAATTTTACCTGCCACATTCATCTGTTCAGGCACACAAAGATTAAATTATGTACAGAAACGTCCACAGAATGCCTTACATGGTCAACACTTCCCTTTTAAAGCCCAGTATCCTTAACGTAGAGTTAGCTGTAGTAGCAACTAAGAAAGAAAAAGATGAAAAGCATCACAGACAGTTAGAGAACAGAAGTGATATACTGAGGCAACTTTTGTAGAGACCTTTACAAATTAAAATTAGAGATCATCTTGTGATGGGATCACTCCAGCTGTGATACAGCAATCCACGACTTAAAAATGAATGTGGGCCAAGGCCGTAAAATGGGGGGCCAATAGTTACCTCCTGTAATGCTTACCCAGGTACTTGAAGCCCCTTGCTCAGACCTAATCCATCTTCAAACTTGACCCTTATTGTGATTTCAACTACACACCTGTAAAGTTTCATGACTGCATCTTGCACAGTTGCGATGCTATTGCATTGACAAAAATCTGTCCACAGACAGACAGACATATAAATGCCCTCCTAAGTACTAAAAACTTTCTGTGGTAGTTCCTGCTGCAAAACATTTTGCCATGATGACACAAAACACACAGACTCACGAGGTAAAACACTATCAGCCATTGCAAGGTTTTTGCATCTGGTAATGACAGAATATAGCTGTCTTCTTTTTGCTGGTGATGTATGGTATACTTTTTCATAGTGCATAGTGATGAGTGTGATAATCATCTCCTGTAATGAAATGCATAGCATGATGATAAATTGCAATTATAGCTGCTGCGCAGCAACGGTCGGGGCCGGGCAATTTTAGGCAAAACAAAAAAGTAAGAATAACATTAACTGCTAGCAATTATGAACAAACTGGCCTGATCTAGCTTAAAGCTAAACATTATCCATGGTCACAAAGATGAAAACATTTTTTAAAATGTAAAAGTAGCTATTGGATAGCCTCTGCATATTGACTGATAGCTAAGCCAAATAAACAGGGAAAAGAGATAAGGGATAACAGGGAAAAGTGTTGTTAAAGAGTGTTTGTCTCTCCGCGAAATTGCCTGGATCGTAATTATTTTAACCTTAGTAGTTTCTAATCCACATAACATGATGCCTGAACACAGGGCTTTCACATTAGAATGTCTGTTCTGCCTTAGCTGAGGCTTGAACTCACAATTTCTGAGACTGAGGCCTGTCTTCTATCTCACTGAGCTAATTGACAAGTGACAGTTCATGTGTGGCTTCACAAATTGACTAAGCCAAGCATCAGGGTGCCAGACAGTAGCCATCCATGCCATGGAAAAGCAAATTTCAAAGTGAAAGTTCCAAATCTGTAGCACATATGGTTGATTTGTTATGAATTTTTAAAGTTTTGAAATTTAGACGCTTGCTGTAGCGCCACCATCAGGACTATTGTCTTGTGTTTCCAGTTGAGGACATCTGGCATGGGACTGGACCTTTGTGAAAAGTCTGGGTAGATTTCTCATGTGGAAATGTTGCACGAGCTGAGGCTTGAACTCACAATCTTCGACACCAAGAAACATCCTCTATCTCACTGAGCTAATTGTGTGGGAGCTGCAGCTCCCACACTATGTTATCTTCGCTCTTTATTTATTTATTGTGTTATCTTTGCTCTTTATTTATTTATTATTTATTTATTTATTTATTATTATTTCGCCATTTTTTGTCGTCTAACTAGTCCTACACGATTTGTCGTATCAGCTTCATTTCAATGTCACATTGTACAGCCCCATAAGGAGATGTGTGCTATTACTTTTTTAATCTCTGACATATTCCAAAGAATTTAAAGAATTAAAATTTATAATGGCATGTTAATGGGAGCAAGGTTTGAAAGCTCATATCTCAAAAAGTAAAAGTGCTAAAGTGTTCAAACTTGATTGACAGGTGAGCCATGTGGAACTGCTTCACATATTTTACAATGCGACCTATAGCGCCACCATGTGGTCAGTTATTACGTGTTTTATGTTTTGGCTTATAAGTCATGAACCGTGAGGCCTATCCAAACAATGTTTGCACAGTGTATTCCTTGGATGGTATCAAGTAGACTGATATAGGCCACACCCATTTCCGTCTAGAAATTTTTTCCGCCATTTTGAATTTTTTTCAAAAATGCATTTTTTTGCTACTTTTGGCACATTTTTTATCCAATCTTCGCCAAATTTGATTCATACTGTATTTAGATGATCCCAAAAACAGCTCATATATTTGTTTTTTGGTATCACTTACCGTTTGTCTGTAATTGGTTACCAGACTTTTGAAGGCGTGACCTGATGCATTGAACGAGCCATAACTCTTCAATGCTGATTCGGATCGATACCAAATTTGAGAATCTTGTACATATAATGACAGTGCACCATTATGTAAAATTTGATACAATTCTACCCACAGGGGGCGCTACTGTAATGTTTTAACATGATATTGCTACAGTTCTGTTGTTTTCAGTGAAATGAAACTTGGTACACAAGTTCTCCATGTCAATGTGCACAACATGGTGGAACATGGTGCCAATAGCCCCACCTTGTGACCATTGACGGGATGTGACAAATATGCATTTCATTATATGTGTTATAACATTTGGAAAAAATATTCTGTTGAAGCAGCATCTTGCAGTGGCAGTAGCAGTAGCAAAAGTAGCTGACAGTTTGCAGCTCCCACACGCAATTTCTTCAGAAATTGCAAATTTTTCTAGTTGGCAAATGGAAATGTCACATGCAGCTTCACAAATTGACTGAGCCAGTCACCAGTGTGCAAGACAGCAGCTGTTGGCGTGGCAGATTTCAAACAGCTGTCAAAAATTCAGTTATTAAGACAAGAATCCAAAAATACACAAATTGCATCTAGACAGCATGGAGATGTTGGTAATTTGTTTTTAACAATGATTTATTGGCTCCATAAGTGAAAAACTGATGTTTAAAAATGCCATTTTTGCATTGACTCCAGTTGTTCGCATGAGAGCGAAATTCAAAATGCTGTAAAAAAATTCAGTTTTTGAGATAAAATTCTGATATTTTCCAAACATCATCTACCATGACTCCAAAATTTTGTCATTTTTTAATGAACATTGAAAATGTATTTAGCAAGTATATGTTTACAATACCATTTACAGTCAAACATTTTGATGCACTGTAGGCTCAATTTTTGATAAATCAAAAATCTGTGTGGATAGTTTGTGTAGGACAGTCTGAAGATTCTCTGTAGCAAGTTTGGTGTCAATTGAGCAAAAATTGTTGGAGGAGATAGGTTTAATAAGTTTTAGAGTTTTTGAGTTTTTGAAAAAAAACAGCGTGATGGACTTCATAATTTGCAATAGGTTTAAATGTACAAAAGTTTCTTCAGTATTGGGGCTACATTTTGGTGAAAGTTGCAAATCTGTAGCACGTATGGTTGATTTGTTGTGAATTTTCAAAATTTTTAACTTTAGAGGCTTGCTGTAGCGCCACCAGCAGGACTATTGGCCTGTTTTTGCAGCTGAGGCAATCTGGCATGGGACTGGACCTTTGTGCAAAGTTTGGGTAGATTTCTCATGTGGAAATGTTGCACGAGATGATTTTTCGCGAATGGGAAGTAGGATTTCCTCGGAAGAAGAAGAAGACAAAAGAACATACAGGATAACAATAGGGTCTTGGCAGCTTAGGCTGCCCGGCCCCTAATAAGTGGTTTTAAGCTGGAGTGAGAAACATGAGAATTAAGGACATCTTCATAGTCAAGCACAAATATATTAGTTTACCATACATTAATTTTCCTGTCGTCAACTAGGGCCGGGTATCAGTACTTGATATTTTTAAGGTATTGACTGAATTAACCCAGTGCCATGTAGTACCGAAATGTCTCCAGTAAAACCATACCTGTATTCAATCCTTCTGGGGCTTGGGGGCTGGTGAAGGTGAGCGTGGTTAGGACAGTTAGGAGTTTAGTGTGTAGAGAAGCCACCAAAACATTCATTTAAAAAAAAAAAAACATGAGCACTAAATTATTAATCATTCAGATTTACTGGAATGGTCAACAAGAGAAGAAAAAGTTGGTGGCTGCCTTCCTCTGAAGCAGTCTTAAGCCCCGCTTCCATCAAGCAGTCCGGTATAGTTCAGTTCTGTTCAGTTCAGTACATAGTTTTTCTGTTTCCACTGTGAAAAGTTGTGGAAGGTACCAATGGAACCGTTCCTTACTGTCCCCATTTTTGGTAACTCCTCAGTCACCCCTCTCACCCCACTGCAGCCCGTTGATTGGTCAATAGCAGACGGTCAGTCTTGCACAGGGATGAGTTGTGGCTGGTTTTATGTAACCTCTGTTCATACCGTGGCAAGTCTTACATATATTAGTAAACTGAAACTATAAAATGAAAGGATATTTTGCTGCCTCTCACAGCAGCTGTAGATGGAGAAAAATACCCCAACTTACTTCTCTTGGCCCACTGCTGGCAACTTTTAAGGTGGAATGTTTACCTGTAATGTTACTCAATGCATGAGGTGAAGAAGTTAATCCATCAGTACACCTTAAATTTCAATATGACAACTTTGACCATTCTATTTGTTTTTATTCTTTCTTCTGGACAACGCACACTTTTGGTAATGATTAGATCCTTAAGCGTTGAAAAATATTTATTAATGTCAACCAGATTATGCTAACTCCATATATTCTAATCTTCAGTTGGAGAGAAAAAAGTGTTGTGGAGCGTTGTAGCTGTGGGCTACAGCATCACTAAAGCCCTGCGCTTGCCTGAAAAGGACTAAATACACAAACCAGCTATTTTTTAATATCCCATGGAGAAAGACTCTCTCTGCAGCCTGTTCTGTTTTGTTCTGAAAACGTCGGTGTGCAACCTCGTTCTGTGGAAGATAAATGAGGTGCAGACCTCCCTCTGTGTCACTGGTGATGAGGAAATACAGCGAGTGCTGGATGGGGCAGTGAGTGACAACAGCCCTGTCCACATTTAAGAGTACTGTTTGGGGTGGAAACGCTAAAAGGACCTATGGATCTAGGTACCATGTCTTACTTTTGGTTCCAATGGTGACATACCGAAGTGTTAGATGGAAACCGGGCTATAAAGTCCGAATGTGTTCATTCCTCAGTTATGTATATTCCTTTAGTCTCTGAGGGTCTGCCAGTTAACCAAAACAGGTTTTAATAAGAATGAATCCAAGTTGTGAATATTGTATTCAGAGAGTAAAGATTTTTGTGTTGTTTTGCCGCGTACCATAATCCTCTACTGCCAAAAAATGACTGTAGTTTAAATGAATGGTTTGTAATTGATATGTTATTCCATAGCGTAACAGTTATAAAAAAATAATTTTCATACTGGTTTAAATAAAGAGTTCTTTGCTGAGCAAAAGTTATATGTGAAAGGAATTAACGACCTGTCCCAAATATACTCCTGTTCAGTTCAGTGATTGAAGCAAATAAAATCTCAGGTTATTAAGTAAAGTTTTACAGTATACCACACACCACTCAAGTCACATGATACGAATTGAATGAAGTACTCTATCAGTATCAGTATCGATAGCTGTTTAAGGGTACTGGTATTCGTTCTGGTGTTGTTATTTTTTAAGTGATACCCAGCTCTACTGAAGACACAAATGTGCTTTATCCTGATGTAAGAAATTGATGAAACCAATAAGAATGAATGGTTCTGGCACATAACACTACATTATTAGAGCACAATGATTGTAATTGAATGTAATTAACAGCTCCTCTGTATCTTTTATATAGAGTGACAGGTATTGATGTCCAAATGAAGCTTCATGAACCACCAGTTGTATTTGCTGAACCCACTAGATGGCGCTCTTGGTGTAATGAAAAAGGCTCAAGGGATGGCAATGCAGTTTGGTTTCAACCCTTTGTTGAACAAAGAGTGCCAGAGTGGACCCAAAACATAAAGAAAATGGTTCATGAAGCTTTATTTGGCCATTGCTAGTTGAAACCAAATGGCATTGCCATCCGTTGAGCCTTTTTCACTACACCAAGAGCGCCATCTTGTGGGTTCAGCTTCATTTGGACATCACTAGTGACAGGTGTTCAGTGGTGCAGACAAACAAGATGAAATAAAGGGAGAACATTAAGGGAATCATTTCAATCTGAAAGAAATATTGTCCATAATTCCCAAATAAAAGCTGAAATGCACCTTTTCATAACTGAAAATCTTTCAAATATGATCCCATGGTTAAGAGTAGAGTTGGTTTGTGTGTCTGTATTTAGGAACCAGATTACCTGCGATTATATATTGTCTGAATGTTATAATGGTCAGCAGTGGTTCTTATGGTTTCTTATTCACATGAAAAGGAACTGATAAATCTGGCGTTGATAAATTAGCTCCCTGGTCGGTTTAGCAGACATAACATTTGTCTACCTGTTACTGGTTCTCAGATGTCCCTCATGGGGCGGGATCTGGAGCAGAGGGGGGCGGAATCCCGGCTCAGGAAGAAGGGGAGGATGACATCAGCGGGACTCAGTTTGTTTGTGAGACTGTGATTCGCTCAATGACTCTGGAGGAGGCCCCGGACCACGCCCCTCTGAGAGTTTCCCGCCCAGGGACAGGTACAGGTCAGTCAGCAGGGGTTAAGGCAAATACAGACTTTCCTCATCAGCATGTCTGGGAGGGTCTGTTTTGGTCTGCGTGACAAAACTGTTGTCATCTGCCTATGTCCATGAGGGTCCACGCAGATCCCTATGTGGACACCTGCGTGCATCTTAAAATTTATTACAGGTCTGAAGTTGTCCTTTTAAAACTGTTCTGTGACCAGTAGAGTTCTGGATGTTTACAATGTGGGTCTGCATGTTGTTTGCTCTTTTGCACGGGCATGAAGATGCACGTGCACTCTGGGTGATGCAGGACACAATCCTATGGTTTGACACTAATCCACTGATCTACAAGTAAAGGTAATGTCAGCAGTAGTGTGCCAACAGAGGCAGGAAGATGAAGACTGCTAGCAAGTTAACATGGATACAGACAATTTTGGCTTTGTAGATATTGTATGAAGAAGGAAATGCATTTAACACCTTTTTTAGGCGTTAGGGATACACACTGTGAGTTTTGGTGAGTAAGTGACCTTTTCTACATCCCGCCCCTTTTTGCTCTGTGCTCCATTAACAGTTGAGCAAGCTTGGTCCTTGCAGAACCTTAGTCAACTTTCCCCTTTCCTGTTATAATTAGCCAGTTATGCTATGTGCTAGCTTCCTTGATGTTGAAGAGAATTTGAAAATGGTTACGTGGCTGGTGGACCTGTAAAAACGACACTCGACACATTGAATTGGTGTCAAAATCTTCACAGACATTTTACGTTTTATATAGTCACATCGAAAGTTAGCTCATGTCAGCAAAACACAAGCTAACTAGCGATCTAAGGTATAGCTACATTAATAGGACTTAGGGGCCGTACACATGCTGTGTCTTAAACCACTTGGAAAAAGCGAGGTTGGCACTGGGCACTACTCTGTGTCTACTCTGTGCCAACTTTCGGAGGTTGCAAAGTGACCTTAACCAGCCCTGCACTAAAAAGATCTTCTTCTCCATATTTATCACAGAGTGATTGGCTGTTCCTCGTCACATGACGCGCTGCACGCTGCTGCGTTCCAAAAATTGAACTCACTTAATCTCAGTGCGCAGCCATCACACCCTGCAAAATAGGTGCTCAGGAACACGATGGTGATGTTGTGATGTCAGATCACCAGTGTCAGCAAGATTTGCAACCTCCTTACTTCTGTGGTATTGTCAAAGACATTTGGAAAAGGACAGATGACATATTTTTAAGATAACATTATGACATGCCTGAGTGACTGAAATATGCGCTACTATCATTTTAGCTATCCACCTCCGTGGGTGATGATTGGACATTTGGCATGTGTCTTAAAAAGTTGCCTTTGGCTCTGTTGATCAATGAAATATTCTCCCAATGATGAAGGGTAATTAATGTTCAGATAATGAGTTGAAAAACGTTGTGTGTGACATCTATATTCTATTTTTCTATTCAGCTCCAGCAGAGGTTTTATGCATCCATGCCGGCAATAGCCATGGCCTGAGGCATTATGTTTTTTGGTTGTCCGTTGATGTCCAAGCTGTTCTCTTCAACGTGATATCTCAAGAACACCATGAGGAAATTTCTTCAAGCTTGGCACAGACCTTCACTTTGAGTGAAGGATGGACTGATCAGAATTTGGTAGCAGAAGGGGAAAGGTCAAGGTCTCTGTGACCTTGCCAGTCACATTCTCGTTGACGCAGTATCACAAGAACACCTTGAGGGAATTTCTTCAAATTTGGCACATATGTCTGGTTGGACTTAACGATGAACTTGTTTGTTTTTGATGGTCAGAGGTCAAGGTCACTGTGACCTCACAAAACATAACCATAACTCAAGAATTCATATGCTAATTATAACAAAATTTTACACACATTATGGAAGTGATGATATTTTATATCCAAGAGGTCAAAGGTCAACTTCACTGTGACATCATAGTGTTCTGCAGAAATACTTTTCTGGCCATTATTCAACACCATATCTCAGAAATAGAAGGGGAAACGTGGTCACAGAAGTGGTGACACTGATCTTGGGTGTTCACCTTGAAACTGTGCTGATTGTATAGATCGTCTGTGCTGCTGGGGCGAAGATGTGTGTGAAGCATCTATGTTTTTGCAACTTGACATGTTTGCGGAGACATACAACTGCGAGGCAATAATCTTAGTTTCACTCTGCCTGCAGCTGCATGTGATCGCATGTGACTGAAAGAGAAAAGTATTACAGAACAGTATCTAACAGTGGACTTCCTGTTTGCCCCTAGTGGTGCGTCTGGCTGCTCAGGGCGGCTCCTCCTCCTCCTGTGTGAAGAGTAAATCAGTGACAACAGAGGAAAGCCCAGACAGCAGCCCCAGCACCTCTAAAAACCCTCTGAAACCACCAGCCACGCTGAAAGCTTCTCTCCTTCCCCCGTTGAAAGCCTCCCTGCCTGCTCCGCTCTCTGTGGCCCTGACCTCAGGACCTGGCCCCAGCTCTGCACCGACCCCTCTCCTTGCTCCACCCAGGTCCTCCATACTGCAGGAGCACACAACCACAGGTGACAGCCAAAAACAGAGTAGCTGTAGTTTATGCCAGCTTTACACCAAACAAATTTCCAAGCAATTTCACTGTTACAGACAAATATCTGATGTCAAGTAAAATCATGTGAGTTTTACCTAAGTTGGTGTGCATTCTGGTGATCTCAATTGTTTGGTGTAAGGTGGTAATAAAACTCGCACGCAGCCACATTGGGCGCATTGCAACAACCTCCCGTGCTATACTGCGACGAAGGGAGGGAGGGGGTTGGGGAGCCACAAAGGCGTTAAGGTGGAGGGTGTGTGCGTGTTATATGTGTCTTCGTGTGTGCGTGTGTGTAAGCCCGTGTACTTCATCTCCACTCAGTCTCAACCATTTTCTCTGCCGTCTGATGACTGATGACGAAGACACGGCCGTTGCCGTGGAGACGACCTCGGAGAGTTCTGATCCAGAAGCAAAGTTCACAGGAGTAGGGGTGGTGGTGGGGAAGGAGATAGGGCCGGAGCATCTTGTCTGCATAACATCCAGGAGAGTGGAGGGATAACCGGCCTTGGGAAGGCTGGTTATCTCGGGGAGCCAATGAAGATAACAATTGTTTTGGGTCAGGCAGACACTGCAGTTTCCATCTGCCTTGAGTCTCTCTGAGTCTCTCAGTGGCTTTGCTTCAAATATGTCCGAATTCGGTGGCCAATTTCAGCCCAGCCGAGCTGGCATCTTCTCCAAGTTGACATCCATCTTGCGAAGGAGTTCATAAATCGCATCCAGCCTGCGATTTTGACCAAGAATCGCATCCTGCTTGCGATTGAGCTCACCTGTCGCTAGAGTCTGAGTGTTGACAGCCCTGCACATTTCCTCAGTCATGATGGGCAGCTTCTCGATTGCCAAAAGTGCTGCCAACATCTTCCAAACTTTGCGATGAATCAGGAAGCTGCTAACTCCAAACAGCAGAATGCCTGTTATCATAATTCCAATTATGTACACGTCTTCAACATCCTCAACAGAAAGGATCGACAGGCACACGATCCTCCACTTCTCCCAGGAGTCCATCGTGTATCCAGCTGCAAAGGTTCCGTCAGGGCAGGCAGGTTCTCCTTTACCCAGTCTCTTTGTCATGAAAATTTGGTCAATTGCGTTGAGAGACCAGCTGATCAAATCCATGATTTAGGTTTCGGAGAGAAATGCAGAGAGAGGCTCCGATAGATCAGACAGAGACAGCACAAGACAAAGAGCAGTAAGCAGGGCAGATAAGGGCAGGGAGGGAGCGAGAGAAAAAGCGTCTGCCTTCGTTGAGAGCGTCCGTTGAGAGCCAGAAGATTTTTGTTTAATAGTATTGTCAACATTGTCAACAACTAGTAGGTGTGCTCTCAGGAAGCAGCAAACTAGGTAGGCAGTAAACACAACAAGTCTCAGTAGTGTTAAGGGGGCGTTACCTTTTGTCTGAAGTTCATTTGAAGTGAGGACAACAAAATCAGTAAAAGGGGAAATGTTTTTACAGCACTGAAGACATGAAAAAACTTTGACTTGTATTTGGCCCTCTCATTCTGTTTTAAGCCAGTAAGATACAGATATACATTAAAAGGTACATATAGGTACGCAGCAGAGTTGGGGTGTGGTTATCCCATCTTAAAATGAAGACTGGAAGCAGAAACAGCTGGACTGGCTCTGTCCAAAGCTCAATGTTAACCCTACCAACACCTCTGAAGCTCGCTAATTAAAAGTTTGTTTGTTTAATCTGTACAGATACCAAAACCGTAGTTCACTAACACCGCACAGAAGATCAGATAAGCTGTTATTCATCAAGAGATAATGGTAGGATTTTCGGAAAGCAAAACTATATTGAACTATTCATAATGGCTCACAGCTGAGGACTTCCAGTCCAGTGTGTTATGACTGAAGCAGCAAATCATATGCATATTAAATAGGCCCATTGGACTTTCAAACAGCATTTTATAGCCACAATCTTGACCAAGCAGTTTTTAATGTCTTAAGAGATTGCAGAACTTCGATGGTAAATATTATCTGTATCATCTGTGAAACTGCTACATTTTTGTTGATCCCAACACAGTTGAAGGTGAGGAGTCACACATGGAGAACATCTGTGTGGAGTCCAGGGTGAAGGAGAGAGAGAAAGGTCCAGAGGAGGAGAAGGAGAAAGAGATAGAGGAGAAGAGAGAAGGGACGAGGAGTCGCTCCTCCTCCACCTCCTCAGAGGATTACATCATCATTCTCCCTGACTGCTTTGACACCAGTCGGCCACTGGGGGAGTCCATGTACAGGTACGTGGCTCGTTGGCTCGGCAGGAACAGCAACTGTCGCCATGCAGTTTCAGTTTAGTCAGTTTGAATCTGTTGTCAGTAAAATCTGTGGTGCCTGCAGAAACTTGGTTACAGGCAAGTAGAAACTATACATAAGACCAATATTATTTAGATGTATTTTAAAAAATGAATTACGGACCTCCAATATGGGCACATTCTTTTCAGTTTCCCTGCTCTTTGTCCCTTTGCAGCTCTGCTTTGTCCCAGCCTGGTGACATCCCAGCCAAGACCCCCACAGACCCAGAAACCCCATCTCTCGAACACCCACAAAGTTCCACCACACAAGAGGAGCTGGATGAGGGAGATGAAGCCGCAGCGGCTCCAGGGACAGGGGTGTCGGGCACCAGCAGTGCCAACGACATGCTTTGTACGTCTCAGACGCTGGATGATGAGCCGCTGACACCTGAAGTGGTGGCACCACCTACAGCCATTGTCACACCAAGGTCAGTATGTTGGGTGTGAGACAAACCAAGCGCTTTGAATGTACTGCATATTTACAACTGCAGGCCTTTATTTGGAACAGGCTTATATTTGAGACGTCTGTATTTCTAATTTCGTCTAAATTCACAAGTATATTTCATCCTGTTGGAAAAAGAAGCCCCCTAGTTTTCTAATCCATCCCTTTTTGATTTGCCTCTGATGCAAACTCATCACATCCTCTACGTTCATTGGTTGTCTTGATAAATTCAGTATAACATATGTAGCACTATTTCCAACAACACAGTTATGTCATAGCACCACTCTGCTGCTCTGACTTTTAAGACGCAATACTAATTTTTTGTAGTTTTTTTGTCAAGCTACTGTCAATGAAACATTGCACTTCCTTTGCAATTATTTCACATTAAAAGCCTTTTGGTGGCTCAAAGGTCATAATCTCCCCCATTCTTAATAGAATTTTAACATGAAGTAGTAGTAGGAAATGTTGAGCTTTTTTGACAGTTGTTTAACTGAGTCATTTTTGTCGGTCCCAAGTGTTTGATGCACTGGTTGTAAATACTTTAAACATGTCTTGCTCTTGATGTTGTGCAGTCCAGGGAGCAGTGTAGAAACAGATGTTGACCCTGCTGCTGGGGAAGGAGCAGACAGTTCAGAATTGTACCAGACTGAGGATGGTAAGCACATCACTGTATCACTACCAATGATATAACAAGACTAAGGGGTGTTTCACACCTAGCTCATTTGGTCTGGACATTAAGACTTTTCAGTTTGATCTAAACCAGAATTACTACCACTTTGGCATTTTTTACTTTTAATTATATTTTGTCTTTGTATGTATGTCCTGTTTGTCTTGCTTATGTATGCTTTTCTGTGTTGGCCAGGTCTCTCTTGAAAATGAAACTCAGTAGCTGTGTTCTCTCATTCACAACTCCCTTCTCATTATATAGGGAGTTCAGTGTAGATGACTATAAAGTGAACTCATTTGGAACATTAAAAAACACTTTCGGACACTTCTCGGATTATTTTGTCGGTGATGTTAATTATGTCATTGCTGTTGCACAATTAAAACACGTCATATCAATGTCGGCTCAATTCATAATAAATACTGACATGCATATTTATAATAAATAGATTGTGTTAGCGTAATTTCCCCCAAATAATAAAGAACTTTACAAAGGACTTTGTGGCCGTTTATGTTGTCATGCACTGCTCTGCTCACATTAAACATATTAACATTATACTGGCAGAAGACAGGAGGACTGAGAGCAGGGTGACTGCAACCTGTCCTACTAATGTAAGTAATTTTCTGTGTAAAATGTCTCTCGCTATACATTCGGCCAGCACCACAAAATGGCGAAGTCGCTATATAGTGGACAATATAGTGAGTAGTGAGTGATTTCGAACATAGCCTATGTCACAATGAGATTACCTTGTTTAAATAAAGATTAAATAAAAAAAAAAAACACGTTTGAAACCTCTCGCGCACCAAACAGTAAAACCCCAGTCCACATAAAACTGAATCATGGTACAGTTTGTTTCTAGTGTGAAAATTTCTTTTTTCTTTGACAGTCTGGACTTTCAGACCAATTACAGGAAGTTCTTGCAGGATGTAGAACTGGAAAAAGGAAAAATAATGCAACAAATCAGAATGAACCGCAGTAGCACACAGGGAGAGTATGAGACCAAATGTATAACTGACATTTGGTCTAATGATTTTATAAAGAGTCATTTTCTTCTCCACTCATTCTAACTATGATAGAAGGCTACCTTTGATATCAGGCCCCTCATCTGCAGGTCTAAGCCACAGTACAAGTCAGTCCAGTGCTGGACTGAGGAGGCCACACTGTCCTTGCAGGACTGTTTTGAGGACACCATATGGGAGCTCTTTGAAGACCCAGACATTGAACTCCACACCTCCTCTGTACTATTATACATCAGTTTCTGCATGGATAATGTAACATCAAGGAAACAGGTGAAAACATTTCCCAACCAAAAACCTCAGGGATTCAGCACTGAGGTCAAGGGAGGTCAGGGAGAACAACCCCCGCTCCATGTGGAAAGGCATACAGAATATAACTGACTACAAACAATGCCACAACACCCCCACCCCCCCCAACGACACTTCTCTCCCAGACCAGCTTAACACCTTTTTCTCCCGCTTTGAAGAGGACAACAGACAGGCAGAGGACACACAGCTGACATCATCAGAGCACGACCAGCCCCCCACCATCCAACAACATCAGGTACTGCGAGTCCTGCGTGGCATCGACACTAGGAAAGCACCAGGACCGGATGGAGTACCAGGGAGGGTGCTGAAATCATGTGCTCACCAGCTTGCTGCAGTATTCACTAACATCTTCAACCGTTCACTGCAGCAAGCCACAGTCCCCACCTGCCTGAAACCTGCCACCATAATCCCTGTGCCCAAATCCTCTGCCATCACAGGGTTGAATGATTACCAGCCTGTGGCCCTGACACCAGTGATCATGAAATGTATGGAGAGACTGGTGTTACAGCATGTCAAGGCCCACATCCCACCTGGCTTTGATCAACATCAGTTCACCTACAGGTCCAACAGATCCACAGACGACGCCATCTCCATCGCCGCTCTCAGCCACATTGAAAGCCCCAACACATATATCAGGATGCTGTTTGTTGACTTCAGCTCGGCATTTAACTCCATCAGCCCCAGCAGACTCATCAACAAACTGCAGACACTACAACTTGGAACCTCCCTCTGTCTGTGGATCAAGGACTTCCTGACTAACAGACCCCAGCATGTCAGAATGGGTACCTCCACATCCTCCACCATCGTCCTCAATACTGGTGTTCCTCAGGGCTGTGTGCTGAGTCCAGTCTTGTACACACTGTACACTTACGACTGTGTCGCTACTCACGGCTCCAACACCCTCATCAAATTTGCGGATGATACAACCGTTGTGGGGCTCATCAACAACTGTTATGAGACACCATACAGGGAGGAGGTCCAAGCACTGGCGGCCTGGTGCAGTGACAACCACCTCAACCTCAACACCAAGAAGACAAAAGAAGTCATTATTGACTTTCGGAAGTCGAGGACCACACTGCACTCAGGCCTGAGCATCAATGGGGAGGAAGTGGAACGGGTCACCAGCTTTAAGTTTCTTGGCCTGCACATCTCGGAGGACCTGGGCTGGACTGTGAACACCACCCACATCATCAAAAAGGCCCAGCAGCGTCTCTTCTTTCTGAGAACACTGAGGAGGAACAAACTCCCTCCACCTCTGCTGAAAAACTTCTACCACTGCACAATAGTGTCCTCACCTATGGCTGTACGGTGTGGTCCGCCAGCTGCACTGCATCTGAAAAGAAACAACTGCAGCGGGTCATCAAGACGGCTGAGTGGATCATCGGCTCCCCACTTCCACGCCTAAAGGAGATCTATTCCAGCCGTCTCCTCCAACGGGCCACAAAGATTCGGAATGACCCCGCCCACCCAGGACACTCTCTATTCACCAGCCTTCCCTGTGGCTGACTCAGAGTCATGAGAGCCTGCACCAACAGACTGAAACACAGCTTCTTCCCCATGGCTGTGAAGAGACTGCTACAAGAACCATGACCCCCCCCCCCCCCCGACCCCCAGTATATTTTATGACAAGGACATTGTAGCTGCTACAAGAGAGCACCGAACGAAATTTCACTGTATTTATTGAAGTGACAATAAAGCGTCTTCTTCTTCTTCAACAGCTATCTTTGAATTGACAACACTTGGAAAACTCACATAGGGGATGACAACAGGACATACACTGTAGATTTGTCATGTATAGTCCTTTAGTGCGCTTCCATAATTGCAATATGAAACCAAAAACAATTGCGTCAAATGTAATGTAACAAAAACACAAACTTTGGTGTGGACTTAAAGGTCTGGGAAGGCCATAACAGTCTTCAGCCACGCTAGAACTTGCTGTACTGAGGCACATCTTAGCATCTTGTAATTTGTGCTGGTATTGACTAAATGTTTGACAGATGTGGACAGATATAGATGGGAATAAAAGTATGTTTTACTTTTGAAACTGAATAGATGTATAAAGGAGTTGAGGATAATGTGATGTTTTTCCCACAGCCTCTGGTCCTGAGCAAGCTCCGACAGATGGTACTGAAGCTACTGAGGACATAGAGGACAACCCTGAGGACCCCAGGTGTCACAGACACACAAACTCATATTCTCACATTCACATTCAGACTCAAACCAGCATATATAGCTTACAAGTGTATCAGCTAGTTTGAATAAAGGAAACATGAC